>VZTX01019284.1:113629-148340 GCA_013400915.1 Pardalotus punctatus | reverse complement strand
GAAAAGCAAACCATACCAAACCATTCTGGGACTCTACAATTCTCTGAATTTATTTCCTCACCATTTGTTGCCTTCCTGAAAATGGCCATTTTTGCCCTCCCCCATCTCCCCCTTATCTGTGGCTGCCGTTTTCTTGCCATGTTTGCTCAGTGACTCCTCTCTGCAGGGCAGGTTGCTGGTGCTGCCGTGGGACCCGTGGGGACACAGCCAGCAGCAGCTGTGGGCAGTGCAAGGAGGATCTCTTAATAACCTGATAACAGCTATTAAGTAAATACCACATACTGGAACAAAATGCTTCACTTCAACCTCAAACAGGGTGGGGTTAACTACCAGAACTGAGTTGTTTACCTTGGACTGAAATGCCTGAATAGGGGCACTTTGAAAATCTGCTCCCCTGAATTACTGGTTTCCACAAGGGCTTCTGTTCTACAGTAGTGACAGCTTAAATAAGCAGAAGGATTTTCTTTTTGTCTCAGTTATGCCTCTCCTGCAATCCCAGAGCATCATTCACACAATCAAAAATTGCCAGTGTGCCAGGTACTACAATTGCAGTCAGAACTGCCCCTTTATTTACTCTGATGCTGTGCTGATACTGAGTTAGCTTAAAAAAATAAATTAAAAAAAAAGCCCCTGTGATTCTTACTTGAAGGCTCTGAAACAGTAAACCAGCAGCAAAATAAGGAGGCTACCAGGTGGCAATCTTGGGTCAGGGTGAATTGATCTGGTTTCAGAGTGCCTGGCCCTGGGAGTGAACCCTGCCAAGACTCCCAGGATCTCTGGGATGGATCTGCTCTGGGGTTGTGTTTGTGGAGCGTGTGCTGGGCACGGGGGAGCTCTGCTGGGAGGAAAGGGGTGTTAACCTGACTCAGTGACATCTTAATGGGGTTTTGGCACCTCTGTGAGCCCAGTGAATGTGTCTGTGCTGATACACCTCTATGGGTCTCTCTGGAGCCATGGTCAGGGGCGAGGTGCAGGAGGAGATCAGTGGTGTAAAATACAGCCAGTGGCCTCTGCATGATTCAGAAAACTGGACTATTACAGGGTCAGTTGCCAAAACAAGGGATTTCTCGTGTGTCTGCCAAAAAAACCTCAGAGGACTGTACCTGTGGGGTAGAGCATACCCAGAAATATCCTCTGGCAATGCCATTTTGGTAAATTAAAGGTTAGAGGATAACAGCCTCCAATTTGTTTTTCCTTTTCCCCTTGGGGTCACTCAATCAAACTCCAGCTCAGCTCATTCTCCTCCATGCATCCCACCATGAGAGCCCACAGCTCCAGGGAGGGCTGGTCCCCACCCTGTCCCCCCCTGTGCCTCACCACAGAGCCTCTGAGGAGCCCTTTGGGTCACCCATTTCTGGGGGATGCTACGAAATCTCCGTGCCCTTGGTGGGAGCAGGTACGGACCCACTTGGCCCTGAGCCGAGCCCAAGGCAATATTTTGCCTTCCAGACAGGAGTAACTGCCTGTAGGCTGGAGTAAATCAGAATTTCAGCCTCTGAGACCAAATCCAACCTCAGCTGGAGGATTTTAGATCCCCTGGACCTGGCTGCTCTGGGTCCCCTTGAGATGCTGCCAGATTTGAGCTGGGCAGAGTTCAGGTCTTGAAGGACTGCACGGAATCTGAGTGACTTCCCCCTCTTCTCCTTCCTGGGCCCTGAGTGTGCTCCCACACGGGAGGACCGAGCCACCCCTGCAGGAGGGAGATCTATTGTGCCTTTCCTGGGATGTGCAGAGCTGCTTGGCTCTGGGAGGGGGCTGTGGGGGAAACCTGAGCTGTCTCTGTGCAGGAGCTCAGGCTGGATCATCGAGTTCTGTCTCCTCTGAAGCTCAATGAATCTAGAAAACCATCTCCCCTTGTCATCTGTGCTAAGAGATTCACAGCACCAGCACAAAAGTGCTTTTATGTCTGCTTCATGCATATTGAGAGTTGACATTAAAAGAGGGGGAAAGAAAGAACAATCCATTAGGCTCCGTGCACTAAATCCTAGATTTCAAACTGACACATCTAAAAATACCTATGATATGAAAGCAGATACAGCATGATAATTATATACTGCAGGTCTATTGTACCATTGTGTTCTATATGGGATTCCAGGAGCAAACCAGCCTGGTTCAGATGAAGAACCTTGCTGCTGGATGGATTTATACCATCAGCATCTCAAAATACTCCAGACCCTGGAGCAGGGCTCTTCAGTGTTGGGATTTGGCACTGGGTGGCTCTTCCTTGCCCAGGTNTCCCCTTGTCATCTGTGCTAAGAGATTCACAGCACCAGCACAAAAGTGCTTTTATGTCTGCTTCATGCATATTGAGAGTTGACATTAAAAGAGGGGGAAAGAAAGAACAATCCATTAGGCTCCGTGCACTAAATCCTAGATTTCAAACTGACACATCTAAAAATACCTATGATATGAAAGCAGATACAGCATGATAATTATATACTGCAGGTCTATTGTACCATTGTGTTCTATATGGGATTCCAGGAGCAAACCAGCCTGGTTCAGATGAAGAACCTTGCTGCTGGATGGATTTATACCATCAGCATCTCAAAATACTCCAGACCCTGGAGCAGGGCTCTTCAGTGTTGGGATTTGGCACTGGGTGGCTCTTCCTTGCCCAGGTTTCATGTATTTCTTTTAAAGAGTCCTTTGGGGGCTGGCCTGAAACCAGTTTCTTGTGGTTAGCAGCTGTGCCTTCCCACTTTCTGGAGACATTTCTCCTGTCCTTGGATGTGGTAGAAAGAATGTGTCACACAACTACTGACCTCAGGATGGCATGGGGGGAGCCACCCCCGTCCCAGGCTCTGAATCATTTTACCATGGCAAAGGATGAGTTTTGTGTGTTTCTGGCAATTTCCTGTAGTTAAAAACTCCAGTGAAAATTAAGATTAAATTGTAGTCTCATTAGTTAATGATCTAATTTTATATAAGTAGACCCAGTAAACTATGTTCATTATTGTATAATAACACAATAATGTGTTTGTTTGTGTTTAAAATTATCTCCATAAGATGCACCATCCATATCCCTGCATATGAACCATCTCCCAGCTTTCCCACTCTGAGTCAGTGACAACATGGGACAGATTTGCCTAAAAATTGAGCCTGCTGCTAGAAGTCTGCTGCCTGCCTGAGAAAACATGGAATATCCTCTTCATCCAGGCAAAATAGAACTGGCTGCTTTAGAAACAGCTATTGAGGAAGGAAGGATGACAGACCCACGCTGCAAAGTCCCTGGTGTCACCCAAGTGTCCCTGGTGTCACCCAAGTGTCCCTGGTGTCACCCAAGTGTCCCTGGCACCGGAATCTGTGCTGCATTTTCCAGCTTGCAACGATTCTGAAAGCCAAGTGCTGGTCAGGTGGGGCTGGAGAAGGTCCCATTCCCTGGTACAGGTTTTTTGGGAACCTCTGGCCAGCTCTGCCAGCCTCACCTTCCACTTGCAAGTTGCTGGGACGCTGTGATGATAGTTGTGGGTTTAGTTGGTGAAGAAGCAGGCTGGGATCCTCCAGATGAAAGGCTCTATAAAAAGGCAAGTTTTTCCCTGTAATTTGAGAGTATTGCCAACCACAAATGTTAAAAACTTCTGAGGTTCCCAAATCACAGAACCAGCCAAACTGTCACAAGGTTTTCACTTTTAATTGGAGCTCCCTCTTATTTTCCTTCTGGTTTTCGAGCCTGGGTTTGGGTCCTGTTCTTATTTGCAGGGAGAAGTCACGACGAAGTGAAGTTTCAGAAGTGAAACCTGAATCTCCTTCCATCACGTGTCTCTCTCAGAGATGGGGCTGCTAAAATGTCAGAGAGGGGGGAGCATCCTGAAAACAGCCCCAGAGTGGAGCAGGTGCCTCTTTGCTTCCCCTGCGTCTCACACAGCTCCTCGCACCTCTGTCCCCCCTCAGTGGGGAACACGGACCCCAAAAGCAACTTTGTCCTTTCCCAGGGAGAGCCAGGGCAGCTCTGGGGGAGGAAATCACTCCTCCTGCTCTTTGAGAAAACCACCCTGTGTTTAAGTGGGTCAAAGAGAGCTGTGAAGTTCACACGTCCCTGCTGTGAGAGCTGGGGACGTGTGACAGGGAGGGTGCAGATCTCACCTCCGGTGCTGAGCTCTGCTGCCAGCAGAGGTGGCCAGGACAGGGTAAGTGATTGGCAGTGGTGCTTGCTGCCAAAATTGCTAGAAAACCCCCCAAAAAGAGCCCCAGAGGAAGGTGATTCGTTTTTATAATTGCTTGTTGCCTGACAGGGGTGGCCTCTCCCATGCCCACCCCTCTCCTGGCAGAGACTGCTCTGTGTTTTAGGGTAATAAAAGCAAACACCACCCAACCACTGTGTTTTAAGATCGGGGTTTGAGCCTCTTTGTGCCTCTTCCTGTGCTCAAACCACAGGTCAGGCTCTCAGCTGAGCTTCTGGAGGCACCACAGCACAGGCAGAGGTTGTGCTCCCACAGACTCTCCAGCTGGGACATAGGAGCAGGGGTTACAGTCCCCTGCCAGGGAACAGAGCCTGGCTCCTGTCCCTTTCCTCAGGAAATGTGGGAAAACAGGTCCCAGGTCTCCCAAATCCTTGGCTTGTGCTGCTCTAGAAGTGTGAGCCATGGCCACGTGTCCAGGATGCTGAACACCTGGTGGGAGCACGAGCTGGAAATGAAACTTTCAGGGGTTGAGATGGGCAGTGCCGCACTCCCAGTGATGAAGCGGCTGGAATGGGACCCCCCAACGTGCTGTGGAAGAATCTGCACCTCTGTGCCTCAGTTTCCCCATCTGCTGCCTCTGGAGAAAGGGCTTTGACCTGCATTCCTGGGAACGCTGGATGAAAGGCAGGAGTAGCAAACCAGAGAGCAGGTCCAGATTTGCTCAGAACCCTCCAGGGAGCACCAGGATCTGCAGACAGCTCTCTGAGGAGGATGGGGATGGCCCTGGGGATGGGATGGCTCAGCCTTTGGGGCTGCTTTACCATTACAGCTCTTTCTGTCAGGCTGCTTCAGCATCTGCCCCAAGCAGCGAGGCCCTTTTCTCCAGAGCAGACCCCTTCTCTTAGCTCTGACAAGACCCAGGCCTCGAAGGAGGAGTCAGGGAGCAAAGGGCTACGAGGTGGGTGAAGGCAAACCACAATTTCAGTGACTGTGTAACCCTGGCTGTCTCCATATGTGCTTTTTCTTGCTTTTCCTCCCAGCTTTCGAGAATCTGTCACAACAGTTTTCCACTGAAACACCTCTCCTGGCAGAAACATTACTTTAGATTCCAATATTTGTACAATTTCCTAAGAATATACACTCCTGTAAGGACCTCCCTACTTGTTTAAGGTCACTCAACTCTGCAGTGCATCTCCCTATCAGTACCAGGTGCGTGTGTGACACAGAGAAATTCTCAGCAACAGGAGCTCTGAAATCAGTCCTGCCAGGAAATTAGGACAGAGGGAGATACTACTGTTGGGGAAGGTGAAACAGAAAGGCATTGTGAATATGATTGCTCAAACTCTGAGTATAAGAAACCTGTAGGTGAAATAGAATTGAAAGCAAGTTTCGATCTCTAAAATGCCAAGCCTCAGTTACTGAACAACTAGAAAACAATGCTATGGCCAGCTGTCTGTAATCCCCTTTGATTAAACAATGCCCTTCTCCTTACCAAGAGTCCAGGGGTCAAAGCTGACCCTGCTGGCCTGGCAGGAGGGGTCCAAATGGTAATGTAATGATTCTTATAGGCTGTATGTAAATGCTATAGGATTTGTATCTTGTACTAGATTGGCTACTGTAAAATAGAATATTCAGCAGGGAAGCTGTTTTACTGTACTGTGAGAGACACATCACTCTCTTGCTCTTGCTCTCTTGCTCTTGCTCTTGCTCTTGGCCCCTTCTTGCCCTCTCTGGTCTCTTGCTCCTTCTCCTCCCCTCGGCCCCTCTCTACATACTACACCTTCCCTCGTTCTTTTTCAGAGAGAAAAAAGTTGCAAAGCAGGAAGAGAAAAGGGGTTGTGTGAGTAGAAGGAAGAAAAAGACAAAGGAAAAAAAATAGGAAAAATAATAGGTGGAGATGAAAAAATGTGGAAGGACATAGAGAACACGTGCAGAGAGGAGGAGGAGAAGAAGGGGTGAAGGTGGGGGAAGGCAGAGCCACCTGTCCCCATGGGCGGTGTTTCTCGCTGGCTGTGCAGCAGGTGCTGCTCTGATCCCACACCCTGCCCTGCTCCGCCGATAACGGCCCCTGGCACCCCTGCCAAGGGACTCATCCCGCTGGTTCCGGCTCCTTCCCGTCTCCAGAGGCTCTCTGGGTGCGCAGCCCCACGGACACGCTGTTTATAAAACATCTGTGCTCTGTCCTCCTCTGCTTGGGCTGGCGGAAGAGGGAAAGGAGGGAAATTTGGGAGATCAATGAAATTAAAATGCCCTCTGGGTAAACTCTAGAAATCCCGTGTAGCTTGGCTTGCTTTTTACAGGATTAGCTATTCCTCTGCATCGTCACACAGGGATAGATGTGTCAAACGACCACAGATTACTGTCGCTATTAAGGTCACCTGCAGGAGCTACTCCGGATTCCCTCTGATAGCACAAAACCCGAGTCTATTCAAGCAACATAAAGTAAGACGGGCTGTGACAAATTTCTAAGCTCCTTCCCCACCGCTTATCCGGCCTCAGCCATGAATCCCTGCCGTCGGTGTGCTGAGCACACGGAGCTGGGGCTGCCAGGGTGGGCACGGCCAATGGTCGGGAAAATCAGGCGTCTCCAGTGTTTGCCGACAGCAATGGAAATTATATTTGTTTTCTGATAAAAAGGTTGGTACTTTGCTCTTTCGCAAGGTACTTTTAAAAGCAGTTGCTCTGGGGAGGGATTTAACTCCTTCCAATAACCTCTGTCCCTGTGTCTGCCCCCAGAGATGACATCAAGCCTCATGAAGCTCCTGAATACTCACTAATATCCAGATCCCCTCGCTGAGGGGAAGAAAGGCCCATCCCAAATGAAAGTCATTACTGCTGAAGCTTTTAGGAGTCTGGCAATGACTGTGTTTCACAAAACATCTCATCTCTGAGAAGAGTGCTGCTGGGCCTGCCGCCTCTCTCTGCTCTCACATCTCCCTGGTGGGAGAAGGAACCTGGAAAGACCATTTGGGATGTGAAGCCCAGCCCCATGTGGGGTCTGGTTTCCTGGTGATTCAGATCCTATGGGAGGAGTGGTGGTGCCCACACCACTTCCTTTGGAGGAGGCACTAACTGGTTAATCAGAGAAAGTTGACTAGGAAAAAATTGTATTGGTGAGCACTCTTTGCCAAGTGCCAGGAAAGAGATAGTGATTCATTTCAGGGGGTAACTGTAGTTCAAAGCTCCTCAGAGAAGGTTAACTGCTTGTGACAATATGCCCAGAAATAATTTATCTGGCAGTGGATGAGAAAAGATTTAAAAAAAAAAAAAAAAAGTTGAATAAACTATTTTTGAATAGTGCTGGTGAGCCAAGACCAAGGAGCAGAACATATGGATGGCTCTGTGCAGGCAAATCCCAATAGGGTGGTGGGTCCCACACCCACCTGCCCCCAAGCAGGAGCTGGCCCTGCTTGGATCCTTGTCCCTGGAGTGCCCAGCCCTGTTCCCCTCCCACCCTCTCAGCCTCCCAGAGTTTCCACACTCCCTGGTGGGCACGGGGCCAGTTTGCTGGAGGAGTCTTGGAGAAAGAAACCCTTGGTCAAGGGCTAAAATTACTGGGGAAGTGAGAGCTGTCATGCCCGGCAGTTGCAGAGCCGGAGCAAGAACCCCCTGATTAGTATTCCTAGAACTCTTCACTTTTTCAGGAGAGAAGCACCTACACAGCAGCCAGAGTAAATATCAGGCCTTAATATTGTGTGTTAATAGACTCGCTTTTGCAGCTACTGATGACTGTAGTTTTGGAAAATTTATTGTTGCTATAAAACGAGTCTCTCTCTCTCTTTCTCTCTCTCTCTCTTCCCTCTCCCTCTCTCTTCTGCTAATTGACAAAGAGGCCCAGTAATTAAAGGACAATAAAAGTTTTCCAGTAATTAGTTTCTGTTGTTTGGTTACAGGCCATCAATTGTTCTTTAATAATACCAATCGTTAGCATGCAGTAGTCAGTGGGCTCTCAAAGGCTTCTGGGGCACAACCACTTACCAACACTACACATTCCATTCCCATGAGGGCATCCTGCATCCAGCGGGAGATTAACCCTCTCCTAGGATGGAGCACTCCTACCCTGCCTTCGTGTTTTGGGGTAAACAGCTCACATAGCTAATGACCAGGAGATGGCAATTAGGGTAAGGTAATTATCTCTACCTGGGGAGGAGCAGGGGGTAGAGGATCTCACGTGGCTGCAGGGCAGGGCTCTGGCAGCCTGGGGTTCTACCTCTGTTGGGAGGCTGCCCTTTAGCCTGCTCTCCCCTGCTAAAATTCATGGCAAAATACTCTTTTCAAGGTTTAATTTTGCAGAGGGGCATCTCCACTGATTTCAAAAGGATTAAAGGATGAAGTACTCGAAGGGGTTCTATAAGAAAAATGGGGATGAACGTTTTGGCAGGGGCTGTTGAAGTAGGACAAGGGGCAATGGTTTTAAACTAAGAGGGTCAATTTAAACTGGATATAAGGAAGGATTTTTTACAGTGAGGGTTGATGAAACACTGTCACAGGCCACCCAGAGAAGCTGTGGCTGCCCCATCCCTGGAAGTGTTGAAGGCCAGGCTGGGTGAGGTTTAGAGCAACCTGAGGTAGTGGAAGGTGTCCCTGCCCTGAAATGAGCTTTAAAGTCTCTTCCAACCCAAACCATTCTGGGATTAAGTGACCATACAGGCAATAAGCAAAGCCCAGTTGATTACAACTTCCTATCTGCCTCCCTGAAAGTTCCATTTTAAGGTTGAGGCTGAACTTTCTTGGGAGATTTGGCAGGGATGTAGGGAGGGCTGGAGACAGCACTCCCTGTTGGCCGCTTTTCCTTTGCTGGAGCCAGCTGAGGCTGAAATGAGAACAGATCCAGAGAGGCTTTCTCCAGTAGAGATCTCAGCCTGCAAAGATCTCAGGCTCTGATCATCCTACATCAAACTTTAACCATAAGAGGAGATCCTGGTTTCAAACAGGAGCTGAGGATTCCCTAGTGGAGGAAAATCCCACACACAGGAGATGTTGCCCCTGACAGCTCCTCCTCCCTATTGATGGTGCAGGTACCTCACCAGGTTTGGTGTCCAGCCTGGACTGAGATCCCAACCCAGCCAAGCTCCCACCACCCACCTGCCTCATTTCAGGACAGATAGATTCTGAGGAAAAGAAGAAAGTAAATCCTTCCCCTCCACAACGTTTTTCACACCTGACTCAGAATTCATTTGGAAGTTCTACCCCAAATGAAACCCTTCTTGGTTCTGTGACTGCTGACAATTTCCACTGGTGTTGCTGTTTTCTTCATCACAGGGGTCCCTTGGAAGCTGTGGCTCCTGGAGCTGGGCACCAGCAGTGTCAGCCACCAATCAAAAAAAAAAAAATTTGCATTGCAGAGAAAAGATTAAAAATATTAAAACTCAGAAAATTAAAAGCACCTTCCCATCCTTTATTCACATTGAGATACAGATAAATAATGGATTGTTTCCATAAGGCAGAGACCCAGTTTAGGGAGATATGACTCCCAATTTCTGAATCCTCAGGCTTGCAAGGAAGGGAATTTTGCAGCAGCCCCTCAAGCTCCAGCCTTTTCCTAACACTCACAGCATGCTTGATTTATTATTTTGTTCTCATATTTCATTTTCTCCTCCTTGCCTCCTGCATCAGGTCCAATGGGAGGCAGGAGCAGTTCTCCAAGGGCGTGATCCTCAAACACACCTCTCTGACAGAGCTTTTATGACAAACTGCTCTCAGGGCTGGGGTTGAACATCAACAGAATCCCATGGAAGCTGTTCCCAGGGAGGAAAAAGGATCCCTGCTCCCAAGCTGGAGTCTTCCCTGGCCTGGAGGAGCTCCTGTCCTGCAGGCAGCTCCTGCCCTGCCGCTGCCTGTCTCTGCTTTCCATCAGAAATTCCTCACGTGCCGCAGCTGAACCGCCCGGTAGGCTCCCATGAAAAAAACCTTGATTTTGCCTAATCAGAATTTTCTGACATTTGCTGGAAGATTCCCAAAGAACACTCAAACACTTGAGGAGCCTGGATTCTGGATATGATTCCTGTCCATAAATAGCCAGGCTGAAGTTCAGTTAAATAATCATGGCATCCACCCGTGTGGCCCCTGCCAGAGCCTGGCACGGGTTTGTCACCCTGGGCCAAGCACAGCAGGGTTGTGCTGGGGCATCTCAGCCTTTGCTTGGTCCTTCTCACCACCATTTTTGCCCAGCTCCTCTTCCTCACTGCGTCCTTTGTCTCCTCTTTCTCGTCCTGGGCACGCTCTTGCCCCAGGAGGAGCTAAGGGAGAGCAGCCCAGGTTCCCCCAGCACTCCAGGGCTTGGTGAGGAGCTGTGGAGCTGCAGAGGAGGCTGGGGGGCACCACGGTCTCCAGGGAAGTGGATGAAATGTGGGTGAGTGCCATGAAAGGCTCCCAAGGCTGGTTCATCTTGCTCCAGGGCAGGAGGGAGATGCTGATGCACACAGGGGGGTACTTGGGGTCCCAGGCTCTGCAGGCACCTCGTGGCCTTTTCTCCATGGCCTTTTCTCCAGGGCAGATGAACACTCAGCAAAGCCCATCTCCCACACAGACCCCAAAACCTTTTCCATGCAGTCCTTGGCAATGGATTTGCCCGTGGTGAGTCCAGGTGAAGCTGCAGGACCACACAGCGAGACTTTGTCCATATCAAGTTCAGGTACAGCTTCTCCCCTCCCCGTTTCAGGCTTCCCTTGCTCCCTGCCTTGGTGCAGGTTGCACAGATTTCTGAGGGACCTGCTGGTGTCCCCAGGGCTCTGGGCACCTGTCCCAGCCTGGAGGCCACATACAGATGGAAAAATCACTCAGAAATGAGCCCAGGGCCACTGCAGGGGACTCCTCACCTTCCCTCCTCTCTCCAGCCCAAAGAGTGCAGAGGTCCTACTGATTCCCAAGGGACTGGGCTGCTCTCCCTCAGCCATGGGAAACTCTTCCAGGTGCTCTTTAAGCACCTGCTTTCCCATCTGTCTCCCACTTATTCTGGATTAGACAGGAGTTGAAAATCGTAAGCAAAGAAACAACACTTTTTGAGCATCATTCCTCCTCCTTTTCAGCTTCCAACAGCTGATTTTCCCGAGGAATCAGTCTAGCTCCATCACAGTTGGTGCTAAGGCAAGGAGCACAAGGGATAAATCTGGATCTGCCCTTCCTTGTGCCGAGATGGATCAACCCAGGAAGACTTTTTCTCTGTTTGCCACTGTTTTCCTCTGTGGCACCAGATTTTGGGAGTCTTCCAGCAGTTCACTAATGGAAAAGATATAAATGCAAGGCAATATGGATAATTTACTGCTGTCTCTGCTTTTACCTGCCTTCCTAAACCCCTCCTGGGAGGGAGCTCATCAGAAATGGGAGGTGCAAGTTCTTTTTCAAGCATTTTAGCAGCAACATCCTCTTCTTCTGTAATGACAGAGGTCTCTGCTCCTGGAAAATGCTGAGAAGCCTCAATCCCTGCTGCAACCAGGCAGGATGGGGAGAAGTTTCTGCTGACCAAGACAGGGCCCTGCATGAAGCCAAGTGCCTGTCATCACTTCACCTCTAATTTTTTTCAACAAGAGCGATGAGTGTTATCAGACAAGTTTTGCATGAGCAATTTGCCCAGTTCTGCCTGCGTCTGGCAGAGGTGGGGAGATCTTAGAGACACAGGGTGAATTCTTCTCTCCATCCACCTGACACAGCCCTGGCTTGAATTTGTACCCATCTGGTTTCAGGGAGTGCAGAGTGAAGGAAGGGTTACCTGTGTGCATAAAAAAATCATTCTCTGCAAGTCTGGATGATGTGACATCTCCTTGTGGGCAGGACAGGGTCCATGCACTCCTCCCTACATCTGTATAGAGTTATTTTAACTTCTGTTTAATCTGAGGGTAGCGGGTTGAAAGGAGAAAACTTTGGTGCATGCAGTCATTATTTCATAGAATAATGGAATATCCGGAGTTGGAAGGGACCAACATCGTCAAATCCCTGCACAGACCCCCCAACAATCCCACCCTGTCCATCCCTGAGAGCGATGCCCAAACGCTCCTGGAGCTCTGGCAGCCTCGGGCTGTGCCCATTCCCTGGGGAGCCTGGGCAGTGCCCAGCACCCTATTTTCCTTATATCCAATCTAAACATGTGATATCCAATCTAAACCTGTGATATTTATCAATATGATAAAGTGATGATTATCAAACCTTGTGGGAAAAGCTGGCAGGGCAATCAGGGCATGAGTAGCTGCTGCTCGGTACTGGGGTGCTGCAAAGGGTTTTGACAGAAATTGGCTTTCCCAGTTCTCCCTGTTCCCTGGGATGAAGCTTAAAATGAGCTTCCCAACATCTGGCTTTGGCCTTGCTGCTGGAGTCCTACAAAAAGGCTGGACACATCTTCAGACTGCGCAGATGTGGAAAGCCAGGGGAGGAATGTTTTTGGCAAAACCTGAGGCGTATCAGACAATCCATTTCTGAGACATGGGTCTTAGGGAAAAGAAGTGTAATTCAGAGTGTTTGAAGCATCTCCTAATGCTTTTTCGTGTCATATCTCAGAAATGGCTTGGCCTAGAAACTTCAGATTTGTTTAATTCAAGAGCCCTTGACGTAATCTAGCACAGATGAGGGCTTCTGAGAGGCTGCAGTGCTTATTTGGAGTTATTCTCTTCTGAATTACAAATATATTAGTGTTTCACCAGCAGCTGTGACAGTGAAAAGTTAAGACAGGCTTTCCAGACTTTGTAAAGCAACCTTGGAGTCGTTTTCCAGGATCCCTGTGTCATACCCCTTGTTTCTTCCAGGATCCTGTGTCATACCCCTCGTTTCACCCACAACAGCGCTGCAGCCAGAGCTGCTGAGATGCAGTGGAAACCAAAGCCAGCCCTGATGTGTACATCTGCCAGACCTCCTCAAACCTGCTTTTTTCATCAGCTAACAGGGAATTCCTTTCTTCTGACTTCAGTGCCCCACTCTGGTGTCACTGCTCCCTTGCCAGGTGTAGTCAGAGCATGATCCCAGAATGGTTTGGGTTGGAAAGGACCTTAAAAAATCATCCAGTTCCACCCCCTGCCATGGCAGGGACACCTTCCACTATCCCAGGCTGCTCCAAGCCCTGTCCAGCCTGGCCTTGGGCACTGCCAGGGATCCAGGGGCAGCCCCAGCTGCTCTGGGCACCCTGTGCCAGGGCCTCCCCACCCTCCCAGGAAAAGATTTCTCCCCAATATCCAGCCTAAACCCAATATCCAGCCATTCCCCCTTATCCCATCCCTCCATCCCTGGTCCAGGAAATGCTGTGAGAGACAGGTTTGATGCTGGGGCAGAAGCTGATTTCCCTCCTCCTAAATGTCCTCAGGAGCCCTTCCCTGGGATCACCCACCAGCAGAACCCACCTCCACTGCCCTGCCATGCCTGTGCCACCTTCTTTTTGTGGCCCAAGGGTGGGCTGAGTTTTTCATTCATCACCCACGTCCCTTTTCAGCCAAACTTAAATAAAACTAAAAAGTGTCAGACAACTCCTGGCAACAATTCATCTTAGAGATGGAGGAGTGAGCCAGCATGAAGTTTGGGAAGAGATCTATTTGCAGTAATAAAACTGGGGAAAAAAAAAAAAAAAAACTACTGAAATTCATTTCCTCTCTAATGGCCAGGGTGACTGGGGGAGTGTGCGTTTTATTTTTCTTTTTCATAATTATCGGAGCTAAGGAGAGATGTTGCGGACAGGGTGTTAATTAGACCTGATATACTCGGGTATATTGCATTTCATTAGGAGAGTAAATAACCCCAGCAGATTCTAATCCTGCTGGCAGTTCGCCCAGTGCTGCAGGGGGATTATCTTTGAGGGTTAAAAGTAGGCCAAAGAGCTAAAAGCAGCCTTTCACCAAAGAAGAAGGCCAAGGATCCAGGTTAGGAGTGGTAGGCCAAAGCTGTGGGATAATCAGATTGAATTCCTCGGCAGAAAATACACTCAAAAGGAGATAAATCCCAATTGCCTCGTTTCCGCGGGTGAGCGGGAGGGAGGCGAATCCGGGCACTTTCTCCAGCAGAAGGCAAAGGTATCCTGATGTTTTTTGTCTCACCAGCCCAGGGCGTGTCTGACCAAAGGGGGAGACCCAGCACCCATCCAAGGAATCCCGAGGGCACCAGAGACCCCTTGGCTCAGCCCCAGCGCAGGGGACAGCGGTGCTGGGGTGCCACAACACCTCTGAGCAGAGAGGAGAGGTGTCCCCATGGAGAGGACATCCCAAAAACCTTCTGGAGCCTCCCAGCTCTCCCATACACCGTGTTCGTGACCCCCCCGGGGTGACAGTCGTTCACCAGGGAGAGGAGCAGAGGGACCCTGATGTGCCTCGGGTGGGGTTTTAGGGTGGATTCAGATGGCATTCCGAGCAGGGATTTAGTTACTGCTGGAACGAGCTGCTCTTTGAAGGTACCCATGGAATGGGAACCCAGAGGTGAGGTTTGAAACTGGTGGGAAAGAGGAAATTTGGGGCAGTCCTACCTGATGCCCGTGGTGCCGTTGCTCCGAAATTGGGGAGCTGAGCCTGTGCTCCTCCAAGGTTNACTGGTGGGAAAGAGGAAATTCTTCCCAGTCCTACCTGATGCCCGTGGTGCCGTTGCTCCGAAATTGGGGAGCTGAGCCTGTGCTCCTCCAAGGTTTATCATGGAATCCCAGAATGGTTTGGGTTGGAAGGGACCTTAAAGATCATCTCATCCCAACCGCTGCCATGGGCAGGGACAGTTCCCACTAGACCAGGTTGCTCAAAGTGCCTTCCAGCCTGGCCTTGTTTACTGCAGCTCCTGCTCAGGAGCTTCTTCTCAGTTAGATGTAAAGAAAATCACTGTAAAAAGTGCAAATAAAAGGTAAAAACAAGCTTGAGCTGTGACTTTCTCCGAGCTGTCAGAAAGCAAAAAGAGTTGAAGGAAGAAGGTCTCCAATCCAAATGAATGGCCATGTCCCACCCTTCATCTGCCTCCTTACTGCTGGCAAGTTTTGAGTGTAGGAAATCACTGCTGAAAAATGCAAGTTTCAAAACTTTTCAGCCTAGAAATGAGGGAGAAATTAATTTTTGTCCTTTTCACTTGGGAGCACGAGTTGTAAATCACTTGGAGAGCTACTTCAGGGCAGGACTGGAGTTTGGTGATAGGATTGCTGGATGGCTGTGACAGAGTTTAATTCAATTAAAATGCAGTTGCACGCTGAGAAGGGACCCAGATTCCTCCCCAGTGACTGCAGAGAATTGCACAGAAGTAGCCCAGGAGGGAATGACACCATTTTATGATCTCAGCTGTGAGTAAAGCTGCTCTAACCCTCCTGCACCCACAAGTCATGACATCAGTGCTGGTCCCACAAGGATGCCTTGCAATCACGGGATGTGTTTGGTTGGAGAAACCATGGGAAAACGAGTTTGCTAAACAAAGCAAAGAACTGGAGAAGAACATCCACATCTAAACATCTCCATCCACTGCAGTGAGGACGAAAAGAGCCCGCTGGAGAATGAGTCTCAGCAGCATCTTTGGTGTCTGTGGTTCCTGCTGTCCTTGCCTGGGCTGGAAATCCTGCTCATACATCCTAGACTTTAATATGAAATAAATACTTCCAGTTCGGACCTCCTCCTCCATCTCTGATGATCCTTTGGAAATGAGAGGGGAACGAAGCCAAGCCAAAGGGAGGAGCAGATACCAGGGATGAGTTTTGCATTTATTGAGGGATCAAGCCTAGGAAATTGTTTCCTTCCCACAAGGCTGCTAGTAATTCCCCTTTGGAGACGGTGCTCATTAATGCCTAAGAGGCTTCAGGGCTGTAGGTGGATGTGAAATAACGGCAGAGCATCTGTTAGGAGGTCTCAAAATACCTCATGCTTCCACATAATCATTACTTCTAAAGCTGAGCAGGGATTTGGAATGTTAAAATTTGGGAAAATAAATTAAATCTAGCTTGAGCTATGGGAAAGGCCAAACTTCAGTGGGAAAGGACTCCTACACTGTGCCTAAGAGCATGGCTGTGTCAATTCAAGAAGTATTTGGTATTTAACCATAGGAGAGAATATTACTAGGAACAAATGATTCTATTTATTTCTTTACATCTATTAATATAATTTCCTTTATATATTTATTTGTATTCAATAGATATCATATGTTTAGATATAAAACTATATCTTTATATTTATTTATATCGTTGCTAGGAGCAAAATCTTCTCCTGTGTCATGGTTGTTACATCTCTTATTCAGGATAACAATCCCACACTTAACCTGATTTTCATGATAGTTTTCTGAAATCACCGCGATTTAATCACAACCTTAAAATTAAGAATATTGAAGTGCTTTCCTGTGCCTGATTTTGATGCTGCCCCTGCCCAGCACTGCTCCCTCCAGCCAAAGAGAGCAGCTGTTGGTGCTAAGTGGGGCTGAAAATGAGAACAACACAGCTTAAAAACGACAAAATCTCTTTAATTAGGTACAAGGGCCTGAACTATTCATCACTTAGAGCTGTTCCTAAAAGCCCCAAACTGAGGTGAAGAGGTGATGGATGATGAAGCACAGAAAAGAACAGGAAGCAAACAGCAAGAAAGGGGTTTGGTGGTTTTTATCATTGGATTACTCAAAACTTTCACCTGCGAGCCCTGACTCGGCTGCTGCTGGGGAGCACTGGTGGGTGTTTAACAGCCAGCCCTGGGCAGATTCTGAAAACAAGGATTTTAGTACCCTTCCCACATGGTGCAAGAAGGTGTTTTATTGCCCAGTGTTTTTGAAAGGCTCCATCCTCTAAAATATAAAGGAAAATAAATAAAATATTAAAGGGTTTAGTTCTCCAGCTTTGTCAGGTGTGTGTGATTCCCTCTCTTGAATACCAGGTGGGTGTAAACTACTGAATATCTGTTGGTTTGGGACTATTTTCCATCTTCTGGGTTCAGGTGATAATGCCTGCTACAGAGAAGGGAAAATCAGGCTGCCCTGTGCCGTTTAAAAAAGAAAAAGTTAGGAGATGGAACAGTAACTTTGGGAGTAGGCAGCTGAAGGGATAACTTTTTAAGTAGAAAGGCCAAACACTTCCCTCATGGAAGGGAAGAAGAATGAGGAATTTTTTTATTCCCTCAGGTGTCTGGGTTAGAAGAATTCCTAGAGCCAGCACGAAAAGCTCTCTGATATCACTGTTGGTCACACAATTGGCTAATACCGAACAATTAGGATTGTTTGCAGGTAATCCAAGGGGTGGGAAAATTCCTTCTGATTAATTTGGGGCATCAATTAGAGATAAAATTCCATGTGATTGAGGTGTCCAGTCATAAAACTCATTTAAAAACAGGCAGAAAAACACTGCACTGAGGCTGTCTGTCTCTCCAGCCAAACCCTACACTTTGGTTCATGTCCAAATGGTTTCTGGCCACACCAGGGTGACAGAAGTGACTTCAGATTCAGTGCCCACCTGGTACCAGCCAGGTTTGAAGCTTTGCTCAGTGGCAGAAGATTCTTCCTCCCGTGGCCCGGCTTAGGTTGATACTTGGGGTACCCTGCGGCACCTGGGCTAAAATCAGGTTTTCCCACAACAGTGTCAGGAAAATTAATCCACAAACGTCAGAGGTGTGTGTCCAAAAAGGAGACAGAGGAGTCCTGTAACTTTATTCATGAATAAAGGGAGAGGTCATGGCCATTTCCCATGGGGTCTCTCAGATTGCTAGAGGACGCAGCCTCTTTTATCCGAATTCCCGACTGCAGGTTCCCTCTCTCTTTCCCCATTGGCTGAGGTACTCGAGAGGTACAGATTTTCCAGAACACCTAATTAATATACATCCCTCCCTAATACAGACATCCCCAATATACATCCCCCTTTTCTTCTTCTTCTGGTGTCTCTGTTCTTGTAGTTTATTAACACAGTTTCGGGTAAATCTAACTAGGGAAATTCCTATGGAAATCCTACCCATTGTTCCTTCTATCTCTCAGTATCAAAGTTACCTTACCAGCAGACTCAGGTCTTATCCTTACCAGCCATTTGTTTGTAAAGACACTCCCTTATTCCTTTCAACAGTCTGTTTGAAAAGGATGCTCAGGAGATGCCACTGGCTGCTGCAGATGGCACAGGAGCACAGGTACCAGGCCATTTAGTGGCACAGGAGCACAGGTACCAGGCCATTTAGTGCCCAGCTTTGCTCCGTAGGAACCAATCCCACTTTGCCTCCATTAGTTTCAGGATGCAAATGAAGGAAAATGAAGTCAGCTTTCACGTTCCTGGGGATATGCAACATTCATTCACTCTGGCATTCAGCTATTTCTCTTGTTTACATTTGATGCCTCTTATAAACACACTGTTTCTGATTAAGGAGAAATATTTTTCTAAAGGTTTGCTTAATTTTTCACTTCAAAGTCAATCTTTAAAAACCTCTCTGCCATTATCAAGCCTGTGATGGTTTCATCCTAATCCCTCTTACTCTCTCCATTCTTATCCTTTGCTGAGGGGAAATGATAAAAATTTTTCTGACACAGAACTCGGATCCAGTGCGGAAAGATAAGCTGTTTCAAAATAAAATCATGGATTTCAATTTCAAGCATTGGTTAATATTGCCATTTTTATAGATCCTTTCCTACTGCAGATTGAACAAAGCATATTAGCTAAAAGGCCTTCTCCTGAAATAGGAACTCATACTTTTCCAACCCTCCTTCTTCATATTAAGTTTCCACTTTTAAGAACAGTCTTTCTATAGTAATGAACATCCAAAGATCAAACCCGGCTTTATAATTAAAAATTCAATCAAAAGTAGGTCTGGGAAACTTCCAGTGGGTGAGAAAGCTGTAGGTGAACTCAGTAGCTGGTTTTGTTATAAGACTATTTGAAGATGCTTAAAACTTCACTGTTTTAAAAACTGGCATTTTGTCAGACATACTGGGAAAAAGATATTGAAAGAGGATGCACGAGTGGCCTTGAGCTCTTGTCTTTGTAAATTCCATGGTCTTTCAGAGCAGTTTGCATTGGAGTAAAAGCTGTGAATGCTTCCAGGGGACACCCAGAAAGGTCTGCCCTAGGGTTTGGAAGAAATTGCCTTGTCTAATGGAATGAACTAGACTAGTGGAGGGTTTTTTTACTTTTTTTTTTGGTGGCCATGACCTGGAATAGTTTCACAAGAGTCAATAGCATCACCAGCTGGGGAGTGCTGAACCAAAAATGGTAGGAAAATGTAGGTTCATATCACAGATTAGGTTAAATATGCGTGTTCTGATGGAACCAGAGGGTGGAAGGTCTGCTCTGTTTATGCTCTGGCTGTTTTACTTAATTTTGGGGATGAAGCAAAGCCTCCCTGGCAGTGTGTACACACACCAGCCATGTGAGCTGTGCCTAAGGGTAGGATACATGGATTAATACGAAATATTGAGTTTGCTGCTTCTTTAATATCATCATGGGAGTGTTAACCCAAGGAGAGAGCGATGGTTCTGGGGGTTCAACTTTCCCTCTCCCTGTCTCTCCATTCTCTAATGGACACTAATATGGAATTAGAGCCTGCAAACAACCAGCAGACAAAACCCCATGCCTTTGGGCTGCTTGTTCCTTGTTCAACAGCCCAAAATCCACAGCAGCAGCTGGAGTTGTCCCTGGCCCTGTTTGAATTCAGCAGGACCGTGCCAAACCAGGGCCTGCCATTAACAGCACCATGGATCACTGCTGTAGGATCCTGCCCACCTAAAATCGTGGAACATCCTCAGCTGGAAGGGACAGACAAGGATGATTGAGTCCAGCTCTTGGCCCTGCACAGGACAGCCCCAAGAATGCCACCCTGTGCCTGAGAACATCTTCCAGATGCATCTTGAGCTCTGGAAGGTTTGGGGCTGTGACCACTTGCCTTGGCTACACCCATGGAAGCATTTCCATCAACCAGCCTCCAGCTAAAATTGCAATTAGCAACACCGTGTTCCAGACACAAGTGGTAAATAGTTCTGGGATTCACAGCCAGACTGGAACCTCTTTTCTTTAAATCTGAGTACAGCTGTGACCAACAGCGGCTGTGTAAAAACCTGGCTAAGCTGTGTTGCTGGAAGTTGTCCTGGTGAACACTGTGCACCGAGAATATCGTGTAGCTCTGAGGAACATCTCTGTCCCACAAAACCTTCTGGCTTCCCCAAAATGTTCCTGCAGTGGGATGAGAGAAGAATGCCAATGTGGGTGTGACCAAGCTGTGCATTCTTCTCCCCTTTACACCACTTCCTAATAATTTGTTAATGATGTGTCGTTTACAGGAGCTGCCCAGTGCGCCCGACACCTCAGGCCACAATCTGGGTGTTAATTGAGATAATGAAGAAGAGGCAAACCTTGCAGGCACGATAATGTTTCTTTTTCTTCACACCTCAATGACTGAGCTGTGATAACTCCCCTCTGGGGAAGCACCAACACAGTCCCACCCATCCTGAGTGGGCTCCTGCTAACGGGTCATACAGGGCTCAATGGCACCAGCAGAACGGGCAGCTGCAACATTTAGGCCATCAAGGACTCCCAAAAATACCCTAGCATTCATAGGATTACATCATTCCATTGTGAACCCTCACCCTCAGGGAGGTACTGAGCATTCCTGCCTGAATTTGAGTGTATATAACCTGGAGGTTTGGGGACAGGGGACACCACCAGCACCACGGGATGGATGAAGAGGAGAACCAGAAGTTCCACGGGATCACTGCTTTCAACTCCAACCATCATTTGAACAGGACTGTAATCACCATCCTGACCAACAGGGTTGTTACTCTTTGTGAGTTCAAGCCAGTTTTTCTGTATTGCATTGCATTCACTGTAAACTTTTGATTATATTGTAAGTCTGACCTGGAATCTCTCTCAAGGTACTTGTGTGGGGGTTCATTTCTCCTCCTGGTTTACTTTCAAGCCGGCTCAGAGGGCTTTACCAGCATTTTGGGGTTTGGCAATGCTGAGGTAGGTAGAGATTAACCCTCAGATCCCAGAAAAATTACTCCTTTCACCTTATAACCCATGGGATGCCGTAGGTCAGGTGTCTGACCAGGAACTTGGACCCATGTGACGGACAGAGCAGATGCATGAAGGACTGTGGGGTTGTTGGTGTGGGACCTGTGGGTGCAGCTTTTCCCATAGAATTTAATATTCAGGAGATAAATCAATGAGGGTGGAATGTCAGGACTTTCAGCTGCTGGTGTGAAAAATGAAGTGTAAAGTCAGAGTCAGGGCTTATTTACCATCTGGAGGTGATTCCACAGGAGATATGGGTGGAACTGTACATCCAGAGCCTCCATGTCCCATATTCCAATGTCTGTCTTTACCCATTGTAGTTTGTGCTGTATATTCCCAGTTTTTATCTGAATTTTCACTGCTGATCAGAGCTACATTTTCTCACATAAACTTTGTCAGAATCAACACATCCCCAACATTCAGATGAATCCTAAATGCCTGATTTTTAGGAAGTGTCATCACAAACCCCAAACCCAGGCCCAACCTGATGTTAATGAGATCTGAATTGTTGCTTTCACAGCGTGAAATTGGTGGTGATATCTCAAGACTGAAAATTATACACAGGCAGCAAGCCCTGTTTAGTTTGAGAGGGGGGTTGTGTTTCACAGCATTGACAGGTCTTATTTGTGGTGTTTTGTACATAAAACCTCTCTAGCCATTAATGACACCACGAGGGGCTTGTCCACATTGGTGACTTTTGGTTTTGGGGGTTATAACCATCAGTTCATCTCTGTTTCCACCACGCTCCGTGTTTTCTAGTAACCTTTGGAAATTGTTCACTTCAGTTTTATTCACCAGAGACAAAACGCTAATCTGCTGGCACTTCACATGGTGAGGGAGAGAAGGAGGGGAAGGAAGGAAGACCTATGTGATCTATTCATTCATTATTCCACGGCGCATGGGAAGTCATCTCTTTACATGATTGACCTGCCTGGATTTGATTACAACACACACAGCTAACCTTTTCCAAATCTGGTTGTGTCATACAAGAGAAGGGTTGAAGGCTGTTGCCATGGCATTAAGGTATCTCTTGAGAAAGAGGAAGGAAAAAAAAAAGAGAGAGAGAGAGGAAATGATGCTTCTTTACTTCCTAGCCAAGTATAAACAAGAAACACACGCACATGTTTTTGTTTTGGAAGAGCTTTCAGCTTCTTATCGAGTCTCATCTATCACTGCATTTCCTTGGGAAGGGAAGGAAGAATTGTCTGCTTTGCAGATCAGTGTCTCTTCAGCGGGTGGGGAGGGGGGTGACAATTGGAGAGAGGGGAAAAAAAAGAATAAATCAGTCTTGCCACCATTCATGATTTATTCATGAGACACGTGAGTTTTGCATTTAAATGTGACATTCTCATGATCTCAATATTGTATATGCAAATCTAAAGATTTCTGCATCTCTCCACATGCCCAGCTTAAGTCTCGCCTCAGATCCACAGCTCTGCAAATGTAAAACCAGAGAGGTTCACGCAGCTTCTGCTTCTCTCCCTGTTTATTGCATGACTCAAAGACTGGAAGCAGCACTGAACTGCTCTTAATAGCAGAGCTATAATTTAGATGTCATTTTTTAAACATTTTTTTTCTTCTGTTAGTGAGCTCTTCCAGTCAGGAAATTACCTGTAGGTTCATGAGTGGTTTAACTTTCTGCGGTCTTACCTTGCCTGACTTTTCCAAGCCCTTTTCTCCTAAGGCAGATCTCTTGGGATTAGCAGAGAGCAGTTTGAGCAGCCCTGAACAAAGATCTGACACCTTGGGCAGGGCCTGCTTCAATGCTCCAACACAAACGTGACAGTTGTCACTCCGTTAATAAGGGGGAACGACCTTGCTCGCAGGTTTTTAGTTAAGATATGATCGACAGAGTAAAACAGAAGTATCAACTCAAGGCCATGTAGAACGAGGATTTGAGCAACCAGGTGTAGTGGAAGGTGTCTGTGGCAGGGGTGGGAATGAGGTGAGCTTTGAGCTCCCTTCCAGCCCAACGCGTCCGTGGTTCTGCCAAATGTGCTCAGTTTGGGACATAACCTTGGTGACATTCATGGTTCTGCCAAATGTGCTCAGTTTGGGACACAACCATGGTGACATCCGTGGTTCTGTCAAATTTGCTCAGTTTGGGACACAACCTTAGTGACATTCATGGTTCTGTCAAATGTGCTCAGTTTGGGACACAACCTTGGTGACACCCGTGGTTCTGTCAAACATGCTCAGTTTGGGACATAACCTTGGTGACATTCATGGTTCTGCCAAATGTGCTCAGTTTGGGACATAACCTTGGTGACATCCGTGGTTCTGTCAAACATGCTCAGTTTGGGACACAACCTTGGTGACATCCATCACTCTCTGTCCCCAGCCAAGGCTCCAGCTCCAGGACCACTCAACAGCAGGAGGGGTGAAGGCAGAACCCTGCAAAGCCACACAAATCCTGCTCCTATGTAGACCAGGATGTCCCAGCTCCTGCCTGGGACACCTTTGGCCAATATTTGAGTGAGTGGTTTGTGCAGGGAAATCCCTGTTCTGGGGCCTTGGCCTCATCCGTGTGGCTGGAATGTTCCTTTGTGATCTTGTTGCCTACTGAAACAACCAGAGCATAAATACTTTTGTATGCTTTTGGATCAGCTCTGATGCAAATATTTTTCAAATAGTTATTAATGAACAACCGCAGCATTCATTGATAACAATAAAATCTGTAGCTTTTATAGCACTTTCCCACATTCCTGTTTTCTTGTCATATTGAAGCCAGAGCTTGCTGAAGTTGATCACCTTGTGTTCACTTTGAGGTCAGGCCCCATATCAGCAAAACTTTTCCTACTGGTTTCATGATTTTAAAGCCATAAATGTTTTCTAGCTATCCAAATAGCCTAATATCCTATCTCCACCAAAGACTGCTTAAGGAAACTGGAAAAGAGACAGAGCTTCTATTGAATGACATTTCACAAGGGTGTTATCTCAGACTAAGGAAAATCTGAATATGGAGAATTCCTGATATCATATCTAACTAATTGCTTTCAAGAACCTGTCCTTTTTAAACCCACCTCCACATTTGCTCCCCCAGCTTGGCAGTGACTTCCACAATTTAATTTCCTATGGGGTGAACAACTACTTGCTTTTGGATAATTTAATGCCGTCAATGCCTACTGTTTTTTCCATTACAAGAGTTAATAAAACAGTTGTTCCTGAGCATCTTTCTCCACGCTGCTCATGGTTTTAGGAGCCTGAGTCAGAACTCCCTCAACACTCTCTTCTCCAAGCAAAAATTCTTATGTATCTACCTATCCTATTAGGAGCTGCTCCTATGGAGGCAGCTCACAACTCTGATGCTTTAAACCTGTCTTTATAAATTTTCCGGTTCTCCAATATCGTTTCTGAAAGGGGAACATTAGGACTGCCTGCAATATTTACGAAGATGGTACAGCAGGAATTTAAGCACTGGCAAAACGACTTTTTCTGTTCAGTGTCTCATCCCATGGACTCTGGCTTTCTTTTTACATATTTGACCATCGCTGACTGCTGAGCTGATGATGGTTTTGGAGAACTGAGATCCTTCCCCAGCAGTGCCTGTGACATGACCAGCCATAGCCTAACTCAGGGCTGGTGTTGCTGTGCTCTCATTTGCTCTACATTGCATTTCTTGCCTCTGAATTCCTTCTGCTGCTGCATCTTGCCTGTTTATTTGGGTGCCTTTCCCACAAGACTTCTCCTCCAGCAGCAAAGCTGCTCTAGGAAAACACCTGAATACTCTGAATTGTGTGCAAACATCCCCATTGTGTTAATTGCTCTCCTTCCCAGACCAGGGATGCCCATGCAGACCCCAGCCCAGTTCCCCATGGGGCTCCACTGGCCACCTCTTGCTCAGGTGAGACCAGCTTTTTTTTCCTGTCTTTGTTTCCTATCTCCAAACAAATTCTTTATCTCCACAAGGCAACCTGCTTTTAGCCCATGGCACTGGCTCAGAGCCCACAGTGTGCCTGTGTTTTCCTCTCCCACCGATCTCAAACTTGCATTCAGCTGAAAGACAGGGAAAGATTAGCAGGGAGGAAAAAAATCTCTGGGATTAAATATTAAAAAAAATAATGTATAGAGGGTTTTTTCCATCATTCTCACATCCTCTTATGCAATGTCTTCAGTAGTGATACAAGCACCTGAAATAGCACAATTCATAGCTGGCCAGACAGGGAGCCCTGTTTTACCAGGCAGGGAAAAGAAACCCATGCAGGGATTCCATTGTTATTTAAAGATATGTTATCAGTTTTAGCCCCTATTTAAAAACTGAGAGAGAAAAACATTTCTTTGCAAAGAATAAAAACCCAAACATGTTGTCATAATTTCTGAGTTTCTTCATTTACTCGAGTTTAGCCTGGATTTAGTGCCCAGGGTCTGCAGTCATACTCAGCATTGCTGAAACGAAGTGGTTTATTCCTGAAAATGTCCCAGGGATGCATTTTTGTCTGCCCAGAAGGGGATGTGAGGGCCTGTGTGCTGAGGGTGGAATACCTCTACACATCATTTGGGGCTGCATTTGTGAAGAATCAGGAAATCCCAGAAGGGTTTGGGCTGGAAGGGGCATTAGAGACCATCTCATTCCAATCCTCTCCCATGGGCAGGAACACCTTAAACTTGACCAGCTTGCTCAGAGTAAGGATGAAAGGGACAGGGGGAATAAGCAGAGCTGTTGCACACCCTCAAATTTGATTTAATCCCCTCAAATTTGATTTAATCCCTGCAGGTGGGATTCACCTTGCCAGAGTCTGCTCATGCCTGCGTTCACAGGGAGCAGGGGTGTGTTCTTCCCACAAGTGAAGAATGCACTGCCTTGCAGACCTTGGTTTCTGCAAACGTGGCCCCTGTGAATGTAATCAACGTTGTGCAGAGCTGCTGAAACCGAAAACAAAGCCAGAATGATCATTGTGCTAAGTTTGGGTTCCTCATTGTTCATTGAATTACATCAGTGTTTTCTTTAGTTGCACAGTCAGCTGGCAAAGGTTTGTTTGAAATCTCGAGACTCTCCCCTTTCAGGGGAAAACATGAATTTCCGGAGATGTGGGCTCTGCTCTGCATCACGGTGCTGGGGCTGCCATGGCCCAGGACGTGATGGGACAGCCCAGCCAGCCCTCAGCCAGGGCTGGAAATGCAGCTGCAGGAAAAAGTGTCCAATTTTATAAAAAATCTTTCTATTTAACTCACAGGAACTATTTAATCTGCTTGAAAATAAATAAGTAAAGCATTAAAACTGATTTTGTAGAGCATCCCTCTCCCCAGCTCACAGCCAGTGTTTTGTTTCACTGGTGTTTTGTTAAGGTGATCCCACAGGGGAAAAATCTGGCTTTTCCCAAAGACTCCTTGGATGCAAAGAGTGCCCAGCCAGTGCAGAGCTTCTGCTCCCAGGGCACTTCCCCTGGAGCCTGGATGCCCTGCCTGGTGACATGGTGAGTGGCAGTTGTATCAGTTCAATGTGGAAATCCCTGAAATTCCCCTAGGAATATCAGGATGGGAATCAGAGAGTGGTTTGGATTGAAAGAAACCTTAAAGATTATCCAGATCCACCCCCTGCCATGGCAGGGACACCTCCCACTGTCCCAGGTGCTCCAATTCCTGTCCAACCTGGCCTTGGGCACTGCCAGGGATCCAGGGGCAGCCACATCTGGCTTTCTCAAGGATGCCTCAATGCATGCAGTGCTGGGACAGGGGATGATTGATGTGTCAGAGCCGCAGTACGGATGGGGTTTGGGTGCTGCTGAATGGGAGCCATTGCTCATTCACCGTTCGCTTAACTTCCCTCTAAAATCTGATTTTCATCATCCACACCCTGATTCCCCCAGAATCACAGCCACTTCCCATGCTGTGTCTTGGAGCAAATTCTTCTGGAAGCTGAAGTGGCCAGAACAGGAGCTGTTTAGTGGTGGGGTTTGGCTTTCTGAAAGTTGTGTGTTTGTTTGATCAAAGGATGTGCTGAAGGGCTCAGCTTGCTCAGCCCAGCTGATTCCAGGCTCTTTGCCTTGCTCAGGGACTGTTTTTTGCCTTTTTTAACTGTGTAGAGGAAAATAGTGATAAAACGGCAGAATTTACGATGAAGTTAATTAAGAATCAAAGCAAAAACCCAGCATGGAGGAAGCTGTATAACATCCATGGTTTACCAATTTTCTAAGAAACATGCACAGTTTAGGAAGCAAAGAAAGAAACTTTTCCAGGTGTTGTGATGCTGCTTTTATCTGGGGAGGAGACCTTGTATAATAACATCGAGAAGCTGGATAAGGTAGAACTCCAGCCCAGAAAATGAAGGAGATAAGGCAGGAGTAAAAGGTAGGATGGAGAAAAGGGCACTAAGGGCAGCACCAGTGAGTAGGGGAGGAAGAAGAGGGGCAGAGACTAAAAGGAGGAAGAGTGTGGGTTGTATTTCACCAGGGTGTCCAGAACTGAGGTTTTTTCAGCTGGGCTCGAACCAGACAAAGCTCATCCTGCAACCCTGATGGGAGGAAACACCATTTTAGTGAAAACTGAGCTTATCAAGGTTAACCAGCTTGTGATTGGTATTAATTTTGCAACTTCTTTCTGCAGAGAAAGAGAGGTAGGGGAGACAAATTGAAAATATTCAAAATGACTCCTTTCACATTTTAAAAAGGAGCCATTTTCAGTTTTCACTTGAAAAGAAGGCCCCTGTCTCCTCACAAATGTAATTATCTCATGATAGAGAGGGCAGGAAGTAACCTGACACTGAGCTGAAAGTTCTGTTTCAGACAGAGAACATTTTGGGGTTAACCCGTGATAATTCCCCGCACCCTCCCTGGCATTGCTGGAGTCTTTAGTTCTGCCATTGAAATGAAAATCCATTATTTGTCCAGCTCAGCTAATAACACCAACCAGCATTTCCATGGGCAGCAGAAACCCTGGAGGAAGGCTGCCAAAAGCCCGGGGAGTCAGAGTTCCTTTTCATGTTCAAAGCTTCAGCCTCTGAAATGCTTTAGCAATGCCATTACCAATGCCTAATGTCAGACCTGTGTCGAGTTTCTCCTCTCCCTCACTCCATTAGCCCGGCCAGGATGATGACAAACCATCTGAGGAGGCAGGAGTCATCCCAGGTCAGGCTGAAAGAGCTAAAAACCTCTGATCATGGCCAGGTTCATTAACATTTTTGTTGTTGAAAAGGTAACTTTCTGTCACTAGGAATGTATAATGTGTATATATAGCAAGTGGAAGCTGGGATGTAATTTTAGCCTTGATTCTTGAGGAGATGTATTTTGGGTTGTCAAGCAGGGGTGCAGCCTGTCTCTGTGTGTGGGAACACATGCAAAAACATTTTTAAAGTGTGGTACATGTACTTCACTTCAGCTCAGAGGCTACCCTGGGAAATTCCCACCCTGCCCCAAAATGCCCAGCGATGATTTGTTGGGTGAAAGCAAAAGTGGAGACTTGGAAACACAAGAAAAAACCACAGCGATGAAACTGAGCTAAAATGCATTTTGACATTTAATCCTAGATCAATTGGCAAATCTCACAATAGATATATTTTTTTCTTGTCACCTTGGCAAAGCAGAGCCATGGGAAACTAGCTTTAAAAAAAAGAAAAATAATTAATTTTGAAGATCAGCCACCAATCTTCTCCCTGGGCTGAGGGTGAGCATGGGAGCTCCCCTGCACCGTCAAGATATTGAATAAGTTTAGAGAAAACCCAACTATTGCAAGCTCAGGAGATCATTTATAAAACAAAAGTCATTCTCTTCTGCATCGAGTAGCCTGAGAGCTTCTCTGAGAAAGATTAATTTTCTGGGTAGAGGAGGGGAGCGCTGGCTGCACCCCTCAAAATGAAGCGACGAGATGATTCAATTGCTTCACTTTCCGAGCGCGAGCCCGAGACACTCACTCACAGCGTGGTTATAAGAAATGACTCCTTTACTTTAGCAGGAAGAAACTGAAGAAACTGTTAAACTTGGTCACAGAATGTGACATCCTTGAAATCAAAAGCAATACTTCTTCCTGGCGACTGCACAGTAAAATTAAAGATACGAAGCCAAATTCATCTCTGGTGTAATTCTCTTTCCAGCGGCTGGGGAGGCACTTGGGATTAATTTCCTCTATTCTACAAGTGGCACAAGACCCTGACAAATTATTTCAAATGTTTTTTTTGTAACACTTAGTGAATAAGGCTTCTGTTAACTGAGTGTCCCACACCTGGGAAATGGAGTGGCTCTGAATTTGAGGATGGGACCTGGGGCGGATCGCAGCTCCCTCTCTCTTCACATGGGCAAAAAGTGGGAGGCCCATGTGAATATACTGATATATACTGAATATACTGATTTTCATGGAGGAAAAATGCCTCTGTTGGGGAGCAGGTGACTAAGGAAGGAATGTGGAGCTCGGCATGTCCTCCTTGGTGAAGGAAGAGGTCTTTGACTGGATCTGTGGGGCTGGATTTTTCCCTTGCCCTGAACTCCTGGGTTATGCCCTCACTGCTCCCCCAGAGCTCGCTCACCTCTGTATTCCCACGAGCCTCCTGTTTGGCTTTGGGGTAAAGCTCACAACTCTGTGTGAGATGTATTTCTGTCCCGGACATACACTCCCATTCTTTGCTTACTTTACCTGTGCAAAGCTTGCAATTTCCTGGAGGAATTCTAGACGTCAGCGCTGTTCCAAAACCCTCCCAGATGGATCCAGCCTTCATCTCCAAACATCCCTGTGTCCTTCCTCCTCTCCAGAGCACCAGCTTCTCTCTCCCGTGCAGCCATCCTTATCTTGCTGCCCCAAATTTGCAGGAACATCCTTGGCCAGGTCAGGTTTAAGCAAGCACAAAACATTCAGTCTTTTCTTCCCGTGGAGCAGCAGGTGGAGGGAGGGAAGCTGTTACCCTTCCCTGGGAAATGAGGATGCCAGGCAGCCAAACCGGCCAATAATGACCAAAGTCAAATGCAAACTCAGGAGAGATGTGAGTACAGAGCCCGTGGGCAGGGTTTCTGAGGAAGCCACCTGCAGCTGCTCCCAGGTCTGCTGCTGGCAAGCAAATTCATTTTCCACCCATCCTGCAGGATGGGGTCTGCTTTGATGCTTTGAAAAATCAGGAGTGGCTTCGGGTCTGGCTTTAAGGAGGTGAGGTTAAGGACACCACTCTCCCTGCCTTAATTAGGGAAAGGATTTCACCTCAAGTGCTGAAACCTTTGGCCAGCAGCAACAAATACCTGTGGCCTTTGGAAGAATCCTGAAGATTAGCAGGAAAAAGCCCAGAGAAGCTGTGGCTGCCTCATCCCTGGAAGTGTCCAAGGCTGGGTTGGAGCAACCCAGGATAGTGGAAGGCAGGGACAAACAAGATGATTTTTAAGGTCTCTTTCAGCCCAAATCATTCCATGATTCTCTGAAAAATGGCTCCAAGGCTTGATGCATCAAAGTATCCAAGCACTATCATCATCTTGAACATGAGAAGAAACTTGCTGATTTATTTTACAGTATTGGGACCTTTTGTATTTAGTATATTCATGTTAATGGATTTTTTTGGGGGAAAATTATTTGCTTGTATGCATCAGCCAGGTTGGTATTTGACCAAAGGTGAGATGTTTTCACTTGGGCAGAAGAAAATTTTAAGTCGATGTTGTGAGCATCCTCTTTCATGTTTGAGCTTGTTTTGTTTTGTTATATTTGGGTTTCTGGAATGTTTTATCCTATCAATGACATTAATTATGGAGTAATTGCCTTAGTAGCATGTAACAACTCTCTTCGTTTTTTTAAAGAAATTTTCACACAATGTGTAAACTTTGCTGTATATGTGCTACGTTTCTTGTGTCATGAAATAATGTGTAGACAAAATAATGTTTTTCCTGTCAGAAATTCAATGGGCATCTAAAGCGAAGTGACAGGTGGTTAAATAGCTGCATTTAAAGGATGTCAAGAAGATTTTTTGGACAGGTACCAAAACCCAATGCCAAAAAGAAGGCCTAATACCATCTGTTTTGTTAGCAGAGAGATGTGATTTTACATTAGATTTTAAATGACATGAAATGCCGAATTCATAACCTTGATTTGTGGGTCAAATCTAGCTTATCTAGATTGGGAATGTTTCTATTTACCCACAGAGTTCCTGACCCAGAGCCCACACAGGTAAACGAAGATGTTTTCAATCAGCCCCATTTTAAAGTCACAGGAAGCTCTTGAGCTGCATTTAATTTTGTTTTGTATTACATGTAAATCCAGATGCAATGTGGATTTAATTAATCCAATTTACTGCATTTAAATGTACACATTTGCATTGTGTTTATTGGCAATTGGCTTTATCCATTTGTTCAGCATTTTTTATGACCACTGAAACTACTGAATATTTAGAGATCCGTCTACTTCCAAGTGGGAACGAGGAGTGGAGCTCCGAATTAAATCATTCTCAGACATAAACTGGGGATAAGACTAAAATGTCAAAATGTAGCTGCACAATACAGTGGGGAAAATGATATCAGTATTTTAAAGCAATAAACTGCAGCGTGCTAAATTATCTTAAAAATCATTTCAGCAGGCTTTTTAGATGGTTTGTTGAGAGGAGGAGGACTACTTTGAAACAAATAATGAAGCTGATAGATTTGGAGACTTTTCCCTGCTTCTGAAAGGTGCCTTTGAAATGATGATTGTTCAGGTTTAGCCTAATATTTAGAAATACTCACTGTAGAGTTCTCCCTTCTTTGTGAGGAGTCCGTGTGGCTTAAATGGGATTGCTGAGATAATCACACTCTGCTGTTTCTGTTCCAGGGCTAACGTTAGGCATGAAATGTGAGTTGTCATGTTGGGAGCTCCTTTTTCAGCCACCCAGCCCAAGCAGCTGCAGACGTTCTGGGGTTTGGGAACTCAGCTGGGAAAAGGAAGGAAAAGATCTGGTGTTTCCAGTCTTTTTGGCTGCTTGGCTCAGCCCTGTTGGGGATGCTGCAGCTCCAGTGGTATTGCTGGTTCCCTTCAGCTATCCCAGAATGTTCCTGTCGCCTGTGGATGCTGGGGAAAAACCCAAAGTCTTGACCTTTTGTCAGATCGCAACCAACTCTGATAACAAGTCCGCCCCAACCTTTCTTATAAGGTTTCTTCAGCACTGGAAGGGGCTCTAAGGTCTCGCTGGAGCCTTCTCTTCCCCAGGCTGGACACCCCCAGCTCTCCCAGAGGGGCTCCAGCCCTGGGACCACATCCATGGTGCCCTGTTGATCCTACAGGAGAAGTGCTAGAGGAGAGCAGGAATTCAGACAAATCTGCATCTCCTGGCAGACCCCCATTTGCTCAACAGCGAAGTGCCCCAGGGACAAAACACACTGAAACACGGTGAGAAACGGGCTGGAGGAGGATTCAACAGCACAAGCTGAGGCTTCCTGGACATGTGGAGAGGCTGGGCAGGGGCAGGAGCTGTTGATGCACGGGCAGAGAACGGGGGGGTGGAGGATGGGGGCACCCGTGGCTCCCCAGGCCCTGGCCAGGGGTGATGCTCAGCTCCACTGGCTTGTCTTCTTCTGACAGTCTGAGGAGGAGAAGCTCTGGAGACACGAGGTGAGCTGTGAGAATATTCCATTGATGAGGACCATGCCCTCTGCCAGCTCCCCTCGGCATATATATATATGTGTATATATAAATATATATATATATGTATGTATGTATGTATATATAAAAGCATTCTGGCTATTAATAGCAATAACACTTCATGGCACCGGGTGTTTCAGATCAGTCTCTGTTTGAGGTCTAACAGAGGCAGATGAATGTGCTAAGTTTGACAGGGATGAGCGTTGTAAATCTGAGAAAAAGGGGCTTCATTGGGAAAAAAATGAGCTTTGAAATGGTCTGAAAAGGACTGCTGGGGTGTCTCAGGCACGGCAAGTAAATTGGGTTGTACCTGCCGGGGAGATGCTGCACGTTTGGTGATGAAATGCGTTCATTTTTGTAGGGAACAACAGAATTAAATCCTGCTTTTAGTGGGAAAGTCAATCCTGCCTTAACTGCAAAGCTACTAGCAATGACTCCACAATATAAGAAATATAATAATTATGATAATTAATAAAGATAATAATACAGTCAAACCTTGCTAATGACTCAGAGGCTGCTTACTAATTACTGAATTTTGTGGATAAACAAGCCAGAATAATGCATCATAAAATACACTTTGTTCCATTATTTTGACATCTCTCATTTAGTTTTAATTATTTATACTTCGTAATATACCAGTCAGTCTACTTGGGAAGGTTTTACAAAAATAATGAAGCTCTAATAATGTGACATGTCAGTTCAGTATTTGCTGAAACAGGGAAAGAGGAAAACCAGTCCTTTCAGGGGGTGTGTATATCAGGAAGGGCACAGATCAGTGCGGCTCAAATATTCAACTTTTAATGCAAAATATTAGACATCTCTATTATGCCTCTGACTGGAAGCCCTCGGAGCAGCTTCCCTGGTGGAGAACTCCTGAAACCGACCTGCTTCGCTGCTAAATGGAGAAGGATCAATGCTGATTCTCCAGAAAAATCACACAGTTTGGAAAACAATAATAAATGTGAAGTAGTTTTTGTGCCCAAGTCAATTTTTATCTTTAAATCAATTTTTTCCACCTTCACGAGGGATGAAAGCTTGTTTTTAATTTAAATGAGAGCTACGGTTTTTACATAATCACTTGATTCCTAGAGCTGGCATTCCCTTGAAACCGCAGCCTGCCTTCCTCCTCCCTGAATTTGGTAGGAATTGGCCCCACTCTTGCAATGAAAGATGCTGGAGGAAGAACTCAGCATTTATTTAGCTCAGTTTTCCAGCTCCGGAGAGTCCTGAAGGGTGCATGTTGGAAATGAGCCTTAGGAGTCATGAGGGTTTTTTTCTTAAAAAAAAAAAAAAGGCAACGTCTCTTGGAGATCTGCCAGCAAACTGACTCTACCAGCCCTGTCCCAGCTCTCTGCCAGCATCTGGACCGGTTGTTGCAACTTTCAAGCGTTTCCCTCTATCTGGGAATGGGATAACGTGCCACAAAAACACTCTGTATATAATATTCTCTCCCATTGGGCTGCTTTTCCAGAGGGATCTGTTGTGAGCCGCTGGAAGAGAGCGGGAGAGCGTGGAGCCTGCGGCAGGGGGGCAGGAAGGGGGAACCCTGCACGCCCAGCCTGTTCACCTCTGAGCATCCTCCCTCCCCACGGACACACTTGGGTTTCCCACGCTGGCGTGCCCTGAAAGTCCCGGCCCGTGGGAGTCGGAGGGGGATGGCAGGGAGGGTGGGCATGGATGGAGCTGCCTTCCAGCAGCGGGATCTGTAAACACGGGGAGCTGTGGAGAGCCGGGGAGGGGGGAGAATGGGGGTCTGTGTGCCTTGGGGAGCAGGAGGCCAACGCCAGGTGCAGAGGTTGAGCCTGGCTGCTCTCTCCAGGCTGGAAGAGCGCGTGGGGAGGCGCAGGCCTTCCAGAAACAGGGTGTACTTAGGGGTTCTGAACGGGGGACCTATTCGAGGAACCTACTGGGGTCCTACTAAGGGTGGATCAGCGCGACGGAGAGCATCCTTCATCAGCGGGTGGGCACCAGCTGCAGAGGGAAATGAAGCTGCTGGCACCGTCCCGTGTGGGAGAGGGCACACCGGGCACGGTGCGGGCTGTGGGGCACGGAAGGTGTGACAGACTCCCCACCGGGCAGCGGCAACCGCCTGGGCGGCCGGCAATGGGGAGCGGGGCGCGCTCCGGGCTCCTCCGAGGGGCTCCGGCGGCGCTGCCCGCGGTGCCCGAGCCCCCGGCGGCGGCGGCCGCGG
>VZTX01019284.1:24514-113500 GCA_013400915.1 Pardalotus punctatus | reverse complement strand
AAAGTGCCGGCGGCGCCCGGCTCCTGCGGGAGGGAATTTTGAAAGTGGTGTGGAAGCGGAGCGGGGGGAGCCGTCGGGTGCCCGGGCCGCCCCGCAGCGGGCGGGGGGAGCCCGAGCCGGGCGCTGCTCGGCGGGGCGAGCGCGGTGTCGGTGCGCCCGTGCCGGGGCGCTTTAACCTGCTCGGCTCCGGGAGCGCTCGGCCCGGGGCGATGCGCGGGGTGGGGGGGGTGTTGTTGCGGTTGTTGTCGGGTACTTTTTTCCTGTTGTTCTTCGCCGTGTTGTTGTTTTGCACCTTCTTCCCGAGCTGCGGAGCCGCCGGGCCGGGTCGTGGCTCCTCTCGAGCGGGGTCCGGCCCCGTCCCCCGCCTGCGTCCCCCACCTGCCTGCGCACCCCGGCGCTGCGCTCCCGCGGAGGGGCACCCAGCTCCGGGCTGGGGGTGTCCGTGTGCCCCCAGATCCCCAGCGCTCGGGGGAGACCTCCCGAGACCTCCCTCACCCACACTGTCCCCGCTCGCTGCAGCTGCGAGGCGAAGCACCCTCCTCTTGTAACGGGAGAGGGATGCGCAGGGGATATTTGAGAGCGCGGAGGTGCTGTAGGAAATTTCCTTCATCCTAGAGGAGGCGAAGCGAAGGGGATAGATGCTACTTCAGGGATAAGGAGTTCTCTGCGAGTATCGCCTCGCTCGCTGTGGGTAAACAGCGCTGATGTTTCAGCTGCGAATCCGTGGGGTACGGATCCCTTGGAGGGAGTGGGATCATCCCAGACATAATTCTGGCTGCCTCCCGGGCCAAATTCGGGTAATTGCGTTGAAAAAAAGTTAATAAAGGGAGAAAATGCTCTCTTGTGTCGGTACAGCAGCTCAGGATGCTCTCGGCTCACCTCACTGTTGTGATACTTTGGGATCAAACTCTTAAGACACAAGCGGAGGGAAGCGTGTGAGGCTTCCCAGACGCGCCAAATTAATATTTATGTATCAAGAGATGTATTTAAGTGTTCTCTGTCATTTGGGTTATTTATCTCTTTTTATTAAGTTGTAGCCAGCCTAATAGTTCTCGTTTATTTTGAGATGCCGGATTAATACTGGAAGGAAACAACTTTCGTTGTTTCGCCTGTGTCTGCGTGCTGCTGGCTTCAAAGCGTTTTATTATCATTGCCGTTGCTCTTAAAACGCTAAATACGCTCTTAAAACACTAACGAGAGCTGGGTCACCTGGGAGCAGGACATTTGTCCTGCCGGAACATCAGCCCACAGAGCGTGAAAGCAGAAATCTGGGATCATGTGAGCGTGTGCCACTGGCAACTGCGGCTGCCCCCAAATCCTGCCGGCTTCAGGAACTCGGTTTTACCAAGAAGTTGTTGGATGCCAACATGATTGACTTTGCCTCGCAGTGTTTTGTGCGGAGCTGGGGCTCGGGGCCGTGCTCGCCGTGTCTCAGGCCCCTCCGTGGGGCTGCGTGGTCCCGTGTCCCCCCGGCAGCGGCCACCCGAGCCTGGGGGCGCGGGGCCCCTCGTCGTCAGCTCATCCGTGGCCTGAATCCCTGAGATTAGTCCCGGATTAGGCAGTCGCAATTGATCCGCGGCTCCTCGCTGCGCTGCGGCCGGGAGGCTGCAGGAAATCGCCTCTCGTGGGTCGGCAGCGAGCTCAGCCCCGGCGGGCGAGCGGGTGCCACGGTGCCGGTGCCGGCCGGGGTGGATGGGGCACCGGAGAGGAGCACCCCAGGTACTGACCACTGCCACCAGATGCTGCTGTTGTCACTGCTACGGAGGATCTGAAGGCAGCTGCAGAAGAAAGGAAGTGACTTACCCTTTGCTGATATTCAGGGCGCTTTCCCCCCCCCTCCCCCGCTTCTTTTCTTTTCTGAGTTATCAAATGACATTTGCTTATGCACAGCCGTGCACGTTTGTCTGTGGCATGAGGCCGCTGGAATGAAGCCAGGGATGAAACGGGCTGACTCTGTTTTCCTGACAGACTGCAGGTATTAATGGTTGTAACTTCAGCATCGAACCGTGGCCCGGAGTGGAGCAAGCAGAGGTGACTCCTGCTGCTTTTCCTTCGGATAACTCCGGCAGGTGTGGGGTGGGAGCCAGCCGAGGATCACCAGCAGCACGCTGTTTTCGTGTGCCTGCCATGGAAAACACTGCCTGAGCACTTCCTGGAGCCACATGGGATACTCTGAAACTCCAGAACCTCACACCAGTCCCAGCCCCGCTGCTCCTGTCCAGGGCTGGGCTGAGACAGTGTCTGCCCCAAAGCATTTCCACTTAAAAAAGCTACAGAGGAGGATAGGGTGGACTGGAAAAATCAGAATTCTCCCACTATTGTGTGCAGATATCCCGGATAAAATCCATCTCTAGGAAGGAGCTGGGCAAGGAGCACTTACAGCTCTTTGCTGTTCTCCTGCTTTGCCGAGTTTATGGAGGGGCTTTAAAGCCCTTTGATTTAAAAGGCTTGTTTTGTACAGATTTTTTTGTTTTGTTTTGTTTTGTTTTTTTCCCCTTTGTTTATTTATTTCTTTCGGGGGAGGCAGCAAAGCTGGGCTGCGCAGTGTCACTGTGCATACATAACTCGCTGGGAGCACAGCAGAGCTCTGCCATTGCCGTGAGCTGCCTTAGCCCAAAGCAGCCTGAAATGTTAATGGAATTGTTTTGTGCACTTACTGGACATGATATTGTTACCGGGAGGTCTCCGATCTCGCCTGCACGCTGCAGTCAGCCACAATTCCTCTCTGCAGCTATGCAGGGGCCTAGTGCATATCAGCATTTCCATTTCTGAAAGGACAAGGGATGTTTAGAGGGATAATGAAATGGGAGTGTGTGTTCAGCCAAGGCCTCCCTAGAAGGGAGGGGGCATTTGCACCCTTTCTTTCACTGCTTCCACAGCATCCCTGTTTTCCCTGGAAGGGCTGGCCACTGGGAGGGATGGAGAAGGTAGTGAGGGGCTGGACACCCACAAGTGGATAATGAGAACCCCCCTGCCCCATCAGGCAGGGTGAGACGAGCCCTCCCTGCTGCTGAGTGTGTTTGGTGAGGAGTTCTGGTGCATCAGGAATATGAGTGGCATCGGAGCAGGGGAAAAATGCTCTCCAGTCCCTGTCACCGGTGATCCTGCACGGAGCAGCCTCCCATGGCAGCTGGGATGCTGACCCCAAACTTCCAGGTGCCCAGGGAGCTGCTGCTTGCAGCCTGGTGCTCCTTGGCAGGATTTTTAGGGCTGCAGAGTGCTCAGCCCAAGGTGTGGGGGTGATGAGAAAAGGACATCTGAAAGGACACGCTGCATTCCCACACCGATGTGCCAGCCCCTCACCTGTGTCCTGTGGGCTGGATCCAGGACCTGCTCCATCACTGGGACTGCACAGCAAAAACACCTCTGGTGTCTGCACAGGGGGCACGAGGGATGGGGGAGGTTCAGCTGAAAGTGGTGCTATCTCTGAGGAGCCTTCGTCCAAACTGGGACACCCGTCCCTGTCATCAGCCGCCTGAGCCCTGCTGAAGGAAACACCTACCTCTGTTTTGGATTCCTCCTTTAAATTTGAGTCTAAATCCCTTTTTTCTGTCCCCTCTGGCCCTTTTCCTGGAGCACTGGTACCTGCTGCAGACCCTTGCCTGTTCCTTTGCCGGGAAAGCTTTCAGAGGGTTTTGAGCTGCTTGTGTGTGGTGCTGGTGTTTGGGGTGAGACCAGCGTGTTCCTGCACCTCCTAAGGGGGCTGTTGGTGCCTGGTGGGGCATTTTCTCATCCCTCCAATTGCTTTGAGAAAATGTGGGGATTTTTCCCATTTGAGCTCTAGGGAGATTCTGCAGCTGTATTTGACTATAAGTAAACCACAGGAAAAAGCGTGCATTTTAGTTAACACTGCAGCTCCTTCTCCTCTTAGCAGAGCTTTAGTGACAGGATCTGGTGTGCTGGCTGCTAAACCAGCATGGGAGGATTTTTCCTAGATCCTAAATTGTGTCTGTGGGTCCATGAGGGTCAGGAGGGAGTTTTTCCTTCTCAGCCCAGGCACAATTGGAGGCCTGTGACAGGAATCCTGCCTGAGCACCGTGCCCTGCGCTCTTTCTCTCAGGGTGGGCAGGGATGCTGTGATGCAGGAGGAGTGATCCTGCTCCCTGCTCCCCAGGGGCAGCTTTGGGGAGTGAATTATCATCTCTCTATTCTCCCTGCAGAAATAAATTTCAATAGAAACTCTTCCTGGTTGCTGCTGTGTTACGATGATCAGACCAGGTTAGCACGATGCCCCATTCCCAGCCAGCAGAATTGATGGGGATCAGTGGGGAGGAGGAGGAGGAGAACCCAGCCTGGGAATTCCAAATCCACACTGCTGTGACCCTGGGAGTGCCTGTAGTCCTTGGGAACCCCCTGTTATTAACCCTGCAGCATTTCTGTAGGATTCATCAGCACCATCAGACCTTTTCCCGAATTTTCCTAATAGGATCCTGCGGCTTTGCCTCTCCAAACACACCCTCTCCCTTGCCTTTTAGGCTGATAAATTGACAAAAACTATTTTGCCAATATACCATCATAAATTATGGATAATTAAAATCTACTAGTCATGTGGTGTGTATTAATCTGCAACCAATGCTCTTTTCTTCTTTTAAGAACCCTTCAGAAATGGGATCTGAGCTGGTACAAGCCTGAGTTGATGTAGCAAATGCATTTCTGTGAAATGTTCTGTTTTGACTTTTACAATAAATTGTACATTGCAGTGATAAACATGGTCCCTTTTTCCTTGTTCCAGAACTGCTTTGCCATTCTGGAAGATAAAATATATTCTTTCCCCTGCTTTCGAAGCCAATTCTGTTTTGAAGTAGCATAAATCTTTCTTTGGAGATGGAGGATTTTGGATGGAGAACAAAGTCCAGCAGATTTTTAATTTGAGGCCCATTTCATTCTCATTTGGCAGGCAGCTCCTGTTGATTTGCAAATGTAGATTTTTTTCTTTTTAATTTATTTTTTTTCTTTTAGGCCCTGAATATAGGCAAGAGCTTCCTCTGAAAAGTGGTTGAGTGACTCAGTGGGACAATCCCACATTCTCTGGAGTGGTCTTTGATGGGTTGCACAGCAAAAACTGTTTGAAGCTCCATTTTTTTTTGCCTTGGGCTTTAAATCAGGGATCGGGAGCTAAATAATGAATGTCCATCCATTCAAGGAAATTGTTGTTCTCTCTGCATGCACAGAGGGAAGGCTTTAATCTGGTTGTTTTGGGAACAATGGGAGATGTTTTGAAGACAGGTCTGACTTGTGTATAACATGTTTGGGCTGCTTCTGAATAACCTTGTCAAGGGCCTGATTCATGGAAGCCCTTGTAGCAGAGGAGGCAGCAAGAGACAAAAAAATCAGGACCAAAAACGTGCAAATTTCTCTGATATATATCTGAGTCTTCAAATCAATGATAAACACTGTCTCCTGAATCAGTGGTCCAAAGCCTGAGGATCATTTATCCCACGAGGGTCATTTATCCCACCATAACTGCGGGGTAAATCCATGAACAGCTCTGGACTTGGCCTCTGAACCTGCAGCAGGCACCAGGATCCATTTGTGCATCCGTAACAGAGAAAACACTCTGAAAACATTCAGAGAAAACATTAATAAACTGTATTTTGCCTGTAACAGACCAGAGCATCCTATAGCTTGGAGAGTGCCTGAGTGATCCTGGTGCCAGGGCAGTGGGAAAACACCTGGATCCTTGCAAAGCTCTTCCAGCTTTTCTCATTGTAAGGATGGGCACTGCCAGCTCCTTTCCTGGGGTTGTTGTCACCGTCGTGATATTTCTGCAGCATCTTCAGAAAAATCTCTATTTTCACTTTGCCTTCGTTTTGCATCCCTTTCCTGCTGGATGCAAGGAGAGGGAGGTGAGGATGCTCCACCACCACGGACTGGCCCCCCTGTGAGGGGGGAGACGTCATCATCCCCTCGAGGTGCAATTTTTCCCTATTACCTTTGTACTCCTCTGGTTTGTTTTTTTTTACAAAACGAGCTCTAAATGCCTTTACCATAAGTTGCATTATATCCTGCAGTATGAATGAAGCAGATAATTGTGTTTTCCTAACAGCTCTGCATTAAAAATAAGTTATTGTGTTGCTAACGTTGTTTTCATGACAATTTTCCATCCGGTGAGTGCGAGGCTTCTGTCTGAACTGTCGTGTAGCAGCACCTCTGCCTCCTCTTGAGATCTTATTCAGTATTCCTCGAGTCAGGCTGAAGTGTTAGTGTGATTAGAGCTTTCATACTATTAATTCCTAATTGGAGGCTTGAGCTCTAATGTTCCACCTTTGTGATTTTACACTCGTTTTAATATAATTAAATAATGCATAATGTATGTTCTGTAATATTACACATACATTATAAATGACATATGCTATGTTATATAGTGTATATAAATGATCTATTATAATATATAATGTATCATAAATAATGTATAATGCATTTTATATTACATATAATTTATAATACATTTTANTCATCTTCAGCAGGAAAAACTCTCCCAACAAAACTTACTAGAACGAGCACTGATCAAACCACTCTTAAAAAAAAATAAGTGATAAAAACCAACATTAAACTGCCTGATTTTGCACCTCTATGACCAGATTTAAATATATTAATTGTCTGCCTCCCCCCCCACCTTTTCCTATTGTTTCCCTCCGGAGGTTTTGTTCTGATGGATGCCATTTCTTCTCTGAAAAATGGCCCTGGCTGCCGCGGTGCTGCAGGCAAAATCTTTGCGTTGTGCCACAGAATCTCTCTCTGCCGCCGTCATCTTTTGCATGGATTGCTTGACCTCTGCAGATATAATTAAATCTCTTCCTGACGACTGTGAGATTGCAGCTCGGCTCGGTGGCGAAGGGAACCGGGAGGGAAGTGTTAAACGGGGGCCCTGGGCCAGGAATTGTTCTTATGGAGAGATTATTTGAGTGCTGGTTTGTGGCGGTCACCGCACGTGGCTTCGGAGGAACCTGATCTGCAGGAATCGAGCCAGCCTTGGTCCGAGGCAGCTTCTTGACCTCTAATTCTGGCCTGGACCTGGACACAGGAGGCTGGAGTGCACCAGTGTTTAAAATGGGGATGGCTGAATTTTTTTCTGTTGGTTTGAGGACTCGGCACGTTGCTCTCACGCTGCCTTTTTCCCCTGGGTTTCTAAGGATCTCCTGACTTAGCTGGAGCCAGAAAAGGGAGGTGACAGCGTGGGGACCTGTGGGGTGGGTGGCAGAACTTGCTGCAGCTCAGCCTTGAGCCTCTTCACCCCATTCCCAATGAGCATCTTCGTCCAGGCAGCAGAGACCCCCAGCCTCGAGGACAAAATCTGGGACAGCGCTGGCACTGTGGTGCTCAGGGGAGCTGGAGGCTGAGCCCTGGCCCGTGCCACCCTCTCCTCTGGTGACACAGTGCCACCATCCTCGCCTGTGTCACCCTGCCACCATCCAGGCTGTGTTTGCCCCAGGAGCCCTGGATCCTGTTCCACGCTGGTGGCGAGGAGCACTTTTCTATCGGATTAGCTGGATCGCATGAGCAGGTTCCTCTTCCCACAAAACCTCCCGATGAGTCAGAGTTTCCATCCCCGTCTGGGCTCGTCAGGGAGGCTCCATCCCGCTTTTTCCAGGCTGTCTGCCTGTGCACGGTGCTTCTCCTCTCCTCTTTAGAAAAGACAATCATCTTCATCTTCCTCTCCATCTCCTGTCTTGCCAGTGGCTGAGGGTGGGAGGTAAGAGCTGTGTCATGGCTCTGCCATTTATCCTCTCCATGAACTGGCCTAGGTCTCCCTTCCCAGAAGCAGCAGCTCAGTTCAGGCCCCCCCAGACATTTGGGGGTTATTTTAGGAATAATTTGAGCCACCCAAGCCCTGAGCATCCATTGCAGGAGTTCCAGGTCCATGGTGAAGTGCAAGCAGAGCCCAGGGCATCTGAAAGTCTTCTCTCTTCCACAGATGTGGATTTCCACATTTGTACCTATGGAAGAGTTTCACCTTTCCAGCCAGGCTGACCCAGCAGTTTGTTCCCAAACATGTCCCTCTCCCAGGGAAGGTGGCAGAGCTGTGTAGGCTCTTTGGGACTTCTCCAGCCATTTGAAATCCCTCAAATGCAGCAGTTTTAGTGTGAAGGATGATGCTGGGAAGGGGAGGAGACTGTGATAATGGAGAGCTGGTGGAAATCAGCCTTGTTCCAGTGTTCCAGGTGAACTCCTTTCCCCTCTGAGAGCTGAACCCTTGATCAAGGAGAAGCAGTTTGACTCCACCCCGCCATCACCTCTCCTTTATGCCATGGGGAAGATGCTGCCAGGGTCCCAGGGACCTTTGTGATGCTTTGGGAGGGCACAGGGTGGGCTCCTGGAAGCTTCCAAGATAAGAAGGGCATGGAGCTGCTGGAGTGAGTCCAGAGGAGGCCATGGGGGTGCTCTGAGGGCTGGAGCCCCTCAGTTATTGAGCCAGGCTGGGAGAGCTGGGGGTGCTCACCTGGAGAGGAGAAGGATCCAGGGAGAGCTCAGAGCCCCTGCCAGGGTCTGAAGGGGCTCCAGGAGAGCTGGAGAGGGACTGGGGACACATGTCTGGATTAAAAGTCAACAGCGAATGGCTTCCCACTGCCAGAGGGCAGGGATAGATGGGATATTGGGAAGGAATTGTTCCCTGGGAGGGTGGGCAGGCCCTGGATTCCTGGCAGTGCCCAAGGCCAGGCTGGACAGGGCTTGGAGCAGCCTGGGACAGTGGGAGGTGTCCCTGCCATGGCAGGGGGTGGAACAAGATGATCTTCAAAGTCCGTTTCAACCCAAACCATTCTGTGATTCTGTGATTTTATTACACCACTTACACTCACTGAACCCTAAAATAATTTTTTTTTGGTCGGCAAATAACAGATCCATTCCCTGTTTCTTATTTTTCATGGGTGTTTCTTTGAACAGAGGGGTTTTATACACTGAGCCGTCTCAGAACATTTTGCCTGCAATGGAAGAATGATGTATTTTTAGGGAATTAGATCTCTAGTCCCTACTGTCAGAAGAGGGGGCAATGTGCCCTGGAGTCCTCAACAAAAAGAAAAGATACTTTGACAGCATGGGAATAAAATGTATGAAAATTTTAGTGGATTCTAACTGAATTATCTTGGTTTATCTCAGTTCATGCAATGGCCCAAAAAAGCGTTAGAATATTATGTGAAGAAGAAAAAGCAGAAATCCTGGGAGGGGGGGGAACATAAGGCACAGCAACTGGGGCTTGTAGCACTGGAAAATATTCCCCCCCAACAGAATCCTGCTCTGTTTGTCCATGTTCAACCCAGGGAGGCAACTCTGCTGCATTATCTTGTCTCTAAATAGCATTCAAAGGAGAAGAAGAATGTGCTGTTAAAAATATCAAACTTTTGGGAATGGCTGGCAGACTGGAGCACTGATAAGCATTGCTGATTGAAGATCAAACAGCCCTTGAAGAAAAACCTTCCAGCGAGCGCCGTGGGTCCGGCCCTGCAGCCAGACAGTGAGATCAGCCTTTAATCCGGGGATATTTAGGAACCGACACTGGAATTATGGTCTGGGCTCCTCCACCCCACATGGATGTTGGTGACACGGTGGTTTCAACTTGATAAATCCATCCAAGCTGAGAACAGCATTTATTAAGTCCCAAGAGTTTGTGTTAGTAGGTGGTAGTTTTATATATATATTTATATATGTGTGTATTTCCCACTTCAGATAAAGAGAAAAGGCTGCAGGTCAGAATGTGAACTGAAGACTGCTGGCATTTGTTTTTTAATTAATTGACAACCTGTATTTCTGTGTCAAGGTGGCAGATTAATAGTGGGTGGCCATCTGTTTGCAAAGCAGATAGTTCTGGCTGTGCCAAACATGTGGAGTATTTAACCATTTGATTTAAATCAGACCAGAGTGGTGGTGTTTTGAACACTGCATGAAGCTGATTTTTCCATTTAAGAGTTGGGTTTTGAAAAGGGGAAAAATATTGAGATGGTCTTTTTAGCTTCATGAAGTTGCAGCCCTTTAAGTGAGTTGGTTGGCATATTTGGCCTTCTTTTTGGGAGGGGCCAAATCTTGGTGGGAATAAAAATATGGAGCTTCAGTCACTTGCGGAAGTGCTGTACCAAGTTTGTGTGAGAGCACCAAAGAAACAAATGTTAAAAATCATGAATCAGGGTGGAAGGGACCTCTGGAAGTGTATTTAAACTAATTTCAATAGCACCTTCTGGGATTGAGACGGCAGGAAAGAAAAATATCAATAGATTTTCTGCTCTAATACAGTGAGAGTCTCAGTGGTGGCTGCAATCAAATGCTAAATAGAAAGTTTGCAATAAAAAGGGCTTTAGTTAGAATTAATAAAATGTGAAATGCCTCGTTCCTTGGAAAACATGTGGTCTTGACTGAGATTTAGAAATATGTCCTGGGAGCAGGGATCTGGATTGCAGGCTCCAGAGCTGCCTCTGGCTTCCTTTCCCTGCATGTATTACTATTATTTATTTATTTATATATTTATTTATTCTATTTTTTTAAACTTTATTTTTTTGCCTGGAAAGGTCATAATGTGCAAGTTTGAGTGGAAATTAATGAAGAGCTGGAAACAAGGGTGGCCTCACACAAAATTTTCATCCTCTCTTCCCACTCCGGCACCTCCCTGTCTGTGCATGGCAAGGGGACGATCTTTAAGGTCCCTTTCAACCCAAACTGGATTCTAAAATAGGATCCTTGTATTACAGGCAAATCCAGGTTCATCTTGGAAACTTTTTGGATTGAGATTGATTTTCATGTCCTGCTGTCCAGAGCTGCCCTCCACAAACTGCACACGAAACCACAGATACAGTTCCCATTTTCAGGAAAGCACCGCTTGAATTCCCTGGGAAATGTGGATTTCAACGTCCTCTTGTTTTGAGCAATTGCTCTAGGATGTTCTGAAGCTCCACTGGAGCTTCTCATTGGCTGCCAGAGCTGGAAATCTTGGACAGCACGGAGGCAGGAAGAACCTGCTGCTGGATCTGGGGCTTTAGCTGTGTCACTGTCATCGTGCCATGAGCGTGGGGACGGTGCCAGCTTGGAAGGGATGCTCTGCTTGGCACTGAAAGGTCTCGAGAACAGGCTGCCTCCTTGCTTAGCACAGGAAAGCTGCAGGATCCCGAGGCTCCTGGAGAGCTGCTGGGGCTCTTCCCATCCCTGGGACACCAGGCTGGAGTGCCGAGGGACCAGATGGCCTCGGGAGCTCTGAAATAGGGCTGGTGGTTGCTTGGCATGGGCTTCCAAAAAGATGGAGATGTGGTGCTTGGGGACGTGGTTTAGTGGTGGCCTGGGCGGTGCCGAGTTGATCTTGGAGGACTCTTCCCACCTTTGTGATTCTCTGGTGGCAGTGTGGGACATAAAATAGGACAGGGGCCAGCTGGGCCACTTGAAACTGGTGGCCTCATCCCTTTTGGCCATTGTGGAATGAGGCCAGTGGGGCGATCCTGCCTTTTCTGGGGCTTTTTCTGTATCTGGTTTGGGATCCTTGGGGCTGTCCTGTGCCGGGCCAGGAGCTGGATTTTGATGATCCTCGTGGGTCACTTCCAACTCAGAATATTCTGTGATAAACGTAACCTGCTACAGTGAAACCCAGCATCGCCAGGCTGAGCTGAGTGAAAAATGAAGAAGTTGGTGTGACTGAAGGTTTCTGAGCGTGGTGCTTTGCCGGCTGCAGTGACAGAGCCAGGCTCTGCAGGGCTGGCTGGCCCGTGAGTTCCATGCCTTGGGTCCCTGCTCAGGCTCTGCTGAGCCCCACGGTTGGTGAGGACTGCTCGTCCCTCTCAGCTCTGGAGCCCTGTGAGCCTCAGCTTTCCCTTGGTCCTGTGTGAGTGCGGCAGGCATGACTGGAGTGCTTTGGTGAAGCGCAAAGCTCGGTCTGACGGGGGTGGGAAGGAGGTGACAAGGGAAAGTTTAATTCCCTGCTCATCTTAGCCACGATCCAGGCTTGATTTCCCTCTGTGGAGCTTCCCCTCTCCCTCTCTGCTGTCCAAGTGTTTCTTCTGCTGCATTTGTTATTTATTTTCTCCCTAGCCCGGGGGCTGCTGCGAGAGGTGTCTCTTTGCTCTGCCGGCTGTTCCTGATGCTTCCTTTTCCTCGCTAATACCAATTGTCTCTGCCAAAAGCGCTCGCTGGTGTTATGTAAACCTCGAATCACACGCTATCGCTCCCATCCGGGGGCTCCCAAAGGCGCCGCAGCCCCCGCGCCAGCTCCGCTGCCATCAGCCTCGTGCTGTGCCAGGGTCCCCATGGCTGCTGAGCCAAGGGTGGGGTGGCACTGGCCATGACAACCCCGGCCATCTGAGCCAGCATTGCTGCTGTCACTGGCAGTTCTAGTGGGAGGCAGGGAAACAGTCTGGGAGGTGCTCGGGGCTGGGATTGGAGCTGTTCGTAGAGCGCGGGGCCCGCGGAGCGGAGCTGCGTTCTTGGCTCATGGCTTTGTAGCGGTGTTGGTGGGTGCTGTGGGAGGGCTCTGCTACCACTTGGTGCCTCTCCACCCCATCCCTGCCCTCGGTCCGGGGCAGAGCCTGCCTGAGCAGCCCCTGTGCTCGCTGATGGAATTGGAGCTCCTGGAGCATCTTCATGGAGGTGCCATGTTCCTCCTCCTCATCCAGACAGTGTTCAAGCCAAACCAGGAGTTTACCTGGAAAGCGATCTTAGCAAAATCCTAATGAATTTTCAAGCGCTGCTTCATGCGGTTTGGCAGCCAGAAGTATCTAAAAAAAAAAAGAAAGAAAGAAAATAAGAGGGAGAGAGATCCACCATCGCTGTGTGCCCAACCTCTTCCCCATCCACTCCACTGCTTTTGAGAGATTAAAAAGAGATTAAATCCTGCTGAGCTGGCAGGTGATGTTGATGAATGTTTGGAGGGGATTTGAGTAAATCCATTCCTCCTTCTGATTTAGCTCGATTTGAACTCATTGATAAAATTTGTCCAGGTTTTACCTCTGAAACCTCCTTTGAGCCAGTGAAGGTGTAAATGAAGGCAGAGCTTGTTTCTGGGGCAGAAAGGATAATAAATTAGCCTTTGTAAGGCTGATGAAGGCTTAAGATTGCTGTGCATCTACACCTATTGCAGTGTCCAGTTAATCCTCACTGGCACAGAATTAAAGGACGCCCAGGCTGGTTCCTTGGCTGGGGGAGTGTGGCCTGATGCTCCTGCTGCAATGCAGCACGGCTGTGAGAGGCTCTGCAACAGCTACAGGACTCTGTTCCTGTGTGGCACTCGAGTTTCCACTCAGAAATTCCATTTCTCACACCAGGGATGACGTGGAACGGACAGGGCTGTGAGCTGGGGCTTGGGGGCTGCATCCAGGCTGTGTTCGGGCTGCTGTTGGGGTTCTGTGGGGGCATTGCAGTGGGACTGGGGGTCAAAGAGGATGTTCTGCCAGCAGCTCTTGGACCTTCTGATCCCCTGTGCATCCCACAGCACGGGAACAGGGATGGTGGGACTCCAGAGGGTGTTCCTATAAGGCGTTCCCATCCCCAAAACTTGTCCTCGGAGGAGCATGGAAAGCTGCAGTGTTGCCGTTTTTCCCGAGGAGCCGTGCTGGGACTGGCACCAGCAGCACGTGCAGGGTGTGGTGCTGGGGCTGCAGGAGAGATTCCCATCCCAAGGGTGTGTTTGGAACCAGGCTCAGCATCAGCACCAAGCAAATGTCCTGGCGGTGGGAGAAACCATCTTCACCTCTGTGTTTCTCATGGTCAAATGAAGCTCTTGAGGACCAGGAAGACCTGCTGGGAGGGCAGGGGAGCAGTGGTGGAGCCTCCACCCTGGAAGAGCTTCATAAACCAGGGCAGGGCATTGCTGCCAGAGCTCTGCACTGCCCGTGGCATCCGTGGCAAGGCAGAGAGGGGGAAAAGCTCTGTGCAAAGCTTTTGGTGAAGAGCTCCCGCCTGCTGCCCTGCTTGGAGTCGGTTCCCTGGGACTGCCCGTGCCGCACAGAGGGCAGCAGTGTGGCTTGGCCATCTCAGCATTTCATCCCACCTCGGCTCTGAGTGTCCCTGCATGGAAAGGGTGGTGACAGTGGTGGCTTTGGGACAGCAGCTTTGCAGGAATCTCTGTCCTGCTCAGCAAAGCTGACATTTAGAAATCACCCGGATCCAGGTAGAGCTGCCCGGTGGCTGATGCTGAGTGTGAGCTGGAGTTCCAGGCTCTGTAAAACAGGGCTGAATTCAGAGATGCTCTGAACAAGCAGGATCGTGGCATGGAGGATGCCAGGATCAGGCTTGTTCCCTGGGCAGCAAATCTGCTTCCTCTGAGCTGCTTTGGAATTATCCAGCGATAGCAACAAACACAGCCCCCCTAGTCCTTCTAGATGCTCGTGGGGTGGGTAGGAAGCCTGAAAATGTCACAGACAACTGGGAATACTTTCAAGAACATAACTGGGAACAGTTTAGAAATCATTTAGAAAGAACGAATTTATTTTTTTTTTCAGTGTGTCATTGGAATATATGCTTTTCTAGAAAGTAGGAGGAAAGAGAGCTTGAAATTAAATATATTATTAAACAGACCTTTCTTAACTCTCATTAAGGAAGAGGATTTGGAGGGAAATGTTTTCCAGTTTCTTTATCGTGTTGCTGCACAAGCTGGTGTTTGCCAAGCTCGTGTTCTTGTCTCCTTCAAGAAGAGCAAAAATGAAAGTTAAATTCCCTGTATATTGGAAAAGGATATATTTGGTATCCATTTTTTGTGATGATGGTAGTTTGTTTAAAATAAAGTTACCTTTGTATTTGCTTAGTTTGACTCTAAACAGGAAAATAATGGCTTTTGTAATGTCTCTATTAGAGGAATATTGTTTGAAAGCACTTTGGGCTTACATTAGTTGAGTGCAAAATGAATTCCTGCTCCGGAGCAGATAAACCCCAGTGGGGCTGGATTCTGGGATCTGCCAGCGTGATGTGGGGATGTGCATCGCACAGGTCTCTGGGGGCCATCCCTTGATGTAATTCTTCATGCTCCTCATCTTCCCTCCTCCCTTCACTCACCTCAGTGATGCATAACCTCACCCCAACAAATTGGTTTCATATTTATATGTGAAACTGGGGGGCACTGGGCAGCCTGAGGAGGGGGCCAAGAAGCTTTTCAATACTTTAAAGAAAGCCTCTCCACGTGTCAGCACACGACCAAATAGACTTTGGTGAAATATCTTTTATTTTCTCATCTGAACACCGACAGACATTTGCAGTTTGGGGGGGGTTCGGATTCCTGTTTTCCTTTTTTCCTAACTGCCCACTGCAGACCTGCATAAATGTTGAGTTTAGTCACGTAACAGCGTGGTAGGGGACAAATGACACATGCAGGCAGCAGCACCTGCTTGCCTCTTTTCCTTTCACATAAAATAATGAGGACGTTTTCTTAAAAAGCAGCTAAACGCATTAGAAAGAGAAGTCAAGATCTCTTTGTGGAAAGGTGTCAATGCTTTTATTTTAAGCTTAATGTTGCAGTTAGTTTGTTATCTACAAATTGTAAAACGTGGGTGGGGAAGGCTTGAATATCCTGCTGGAGGGATCGGTTGCCCCCCAGCAGTGAGCAGGAGGTGGTTTTTGTGCAGGGCTGGGTGGGATGTGCTGCTGGGGCAGGGCTGGAGCTCCACAGCTTCCCCCAGGATTCAGCCTTCCAGGGTTGGCTGTGGCAATGCCTCTTTTCTGTCCCGGAGGGAAACAGAGCTCGTAGCTGGTGTGAAGCCATGGAATTATGGGTGGTAAAATGCTGTGCAAGCTCCAGCTCTTGCTATTCAGCACTTAAAGAGGGCTGATAAAGATGAGGACAAGCTTTTTAGGCAGGGCCTGTTGCTATAGGACAAGTGGTGATGGTTTTAGACTAAAAGAGGGTCAATTTAAACTGGTCATAAGGAAGGATTATTTTTTTTCTTTTTACAATGACAGTGGTAAAACACTGGCACAGGTTGCCCAGAGAAGATGTGACTGCCCCATCCCTTGATGTGTTCAGGGCAGGTTGGGGCTTGGAGCAACCTGGACAGTGGAAGGTAGAGGGGTGAGACTGGATGGGCTTTCAGGTCCTTTGCAACCCAAACCATTTTTTCTGGCAAGGATGTGCCCATAGGACACAAACCTGCTTTGCAGGTGGGTGTGTAGAGGTGCCTGTGGACACTCCCAGCTTTGCGTGGGCAGAGGATACAGATGAGCTCTGCTGGCTTCCTTTGTGGCTGCTGTGGGTACAAAGGTCTGTTTAAATTTAGGAGCTCGGGTGTTGGGAATTCCTGCAATGATGTGTGGCCCAGCAGAGTTTCGGGGCTGCAGCTGAAAATGGTCCTACTGGGCACTTGGGAAAGGATGGTTCCTAAAAAAAATAGCTAAGATGGGCAAAGAGTATGGATATGTGGGTGTATAAGGGAGAGAGAAATCATACTGCTAGCAGGGGATTTCTTTCCAGGGTTATTTTTCAGAAGAATCTCAGTGCTGTGAGGTCTGGCACATGGTACCCCAGAGCAGAGCAGGGTCCTGCCCTGGGTGACACCAGACCGCTCCTCCCTGCCCCGCTGCCAGGGAAATCCGTGTTCCTGCGAGCCACGGGCTTGGTGAGATTGCAGCTGGGCTGTGGCCTCTCCCTCTGCTTTGATGGGGAGTTTGCACTCGGGGCAACCATTAGATGTTCAGAAGGAAGTACAGGTGTGATGCAAGTGAGAAAGTGTGGTTTAAGCTCAGCTTTGGCTTCAGAAAACCTCTGAGAGCATCGATGCCATCAGCATCCTGCAGTTGTGTTCCCCAGGGGCTGATGCATCAGCAGCACTGACCTTGGAAGAGGCTCTGAAACAAATGAGACGGCAGACATCCCTACTGGGGTGCACAAAAATGTGACTTCAGACTTCAAAGAATCAACTCCACCTCTGAATTCCCTGGGCACTGTGGTCGGTTAATTTGTGGAGCGGGTTCCTGAAGCATTCTGAGGCACGTGGCTTTGGTTTTACCAAAATCGTCAAAGCTGAAAAATCCATCCATCCTATTCCTTCCTCCCGGTGACCACACACTTGGCAAAATTCCCACATTCTTCCTTCCTCATTTTCTGAGTGTGAAGTGTCCCACCTTCTCCTAAGAAAGGCTGCAGGGAGCAGGGAGCCTGTGCTGTGGGAGCCCTGGACACTGCTCTGAGCCACGATGGAATGCAGCTCCAGCTCTCCAGGCTTGCAGGATGCTCCCTGTTTAGCACGTTGTCTGCTTCTTTTCCTTTTGGGAGATTGGGGGAAAAAAGTAGTAAAGAGGAACTTTCCCGTTTTCAGGCTCCTTGCCTCGCTCCAGTGGTGAGGGGGTTAACGGGAGAGGTGGCTGCTGGACTGGTAACCACTGTCCCCATGGGTTTTGCTGAGATCCTAAGCAAAGAACTTCAGAGCTGGGGTAAGAGCTGTGTTTTTGGTGAATATCATGGGTCCCCTGTCTGTCCTGTGTCTGCAAAACTGGTTTATCAGGGAAGGCTGGTGCTGATAGAGGGAATTTCCCCAGTGAGTGGCCAAGTGACTGCTGAGCAGTGGCACCACAGGAGGGTCCCTGGAGCCCCCACAGGGGCCAGCACGTGGATGTTGGCTTGGATTGGTGTCTCTGCATCTGCCTGGGGGTGAGGGAGCTGTGGAGGGAAGGAAGGGGTCAAGAGCAGTGCAGACTGTCCAACAGGAGTGAACACCCGGCTGTGCTGAGAGATTTCTGTTGCATTCTGCTCTTTTCTTACGAAGGATTGCCAAGATCAACCATGGACCAGAGCAGAGACCCCATTCCTGTGCCCCTGGGATGGATGAGGTGCCCAGATCCACCCCAGGGCCATATATCTTGTCCCTTTATGTCTTGTCCATAAAGCCCTCTCTGATACTTGAGGACCACAGCTTGTGTTAGCACCTTCATTGACCATGAGCACCAAGGAATGTGTGGATGGGAAAGAAAGCACTTCCAGTTCACCCACATTTGTTAAACTTGATATGAGCAGACTTTAATAACGAAGAAAAAAAAAAAAAGAAAGAAAATCTTCTAGGATGAAGCCCAGGAGAGGGGTGGATTTAAGTGCTATTAAGAGATTACTGGTAATGCCCAGCTGTGTGTGTTGGTTCAGCTGCGAGGCAGCAGCAGCACAGTCTCGTTCCTCTTGCAAGTACAGCTCATCCCTGAGCTGTGGAGCCCCATCTCTTCTTAAAAGGAGCTCCCTGGTGTCCATCTCCTCAGCCTTTTCCTCTCTGCTTGTTTCACCAGGCTCCATGAGCCCTGCCAGCAGCATCCATGGGGATGGGAGGGAAGGTTTCCCTGGGATGTCCATTCTTTGGTCAAGAGGCTTCTTGCTGTTGGGCATGGCCCTGCAGCCCCAAAGCTCCTGGTTTTGAGGTGTGAAACAGCTCCTGGCACTGCCCTACATGTGCCAGGAGGCTGCAGCCTGAGGCCAGGGTGAGGGGACTCAGCTGGAGGGTTTGTGTTCACTGGCTTTACTTTAATCCCATCATATTTCCTACCGCAGCTCCTTGTTGATGATGATGATGTGTGCTTCTCTCCACCAAGTCACTTTTGGTGGTGAATTAAATCATTGCATTTTCCCCCCTTTTCCAGTATTCAGTGCTCTGAGCTAAATTAGAATAGGAACCTTTTCATACCGTTCCCTTAATAAAAGTATTTAGTTAATAGATGATGCATAGCTCACAAAGCTTGCAAGAATCTGACATGGGGTATCACAATATTATGATATTTAACAGCAAAACCTACTGCATTATCAACTTACCTCTATAGCATGGAGGAGGCAACAGCTGAGGCATAAAAACTAATGCTTCAGTGTGACAGAGCTAAAATTGAACTTGGCAATTACCGCGTGCCTGATTCGCAGTATTGTGAAGTGAAGCTACTATATAAATCAGCTCCAGTAATCACAGGGTTTAAAATTAGTCAGTTACTATTAACTCTGCCAGTGTTAGCATATGCTGAAGAATTATAAAAGTGAAAGGTATGGAATATCTAAAGTACAGGTTTAAAGTAAACCACTTGAACAAGCTCCCAGTGGGAGGATTTGAAGTTCATGCAGAAGTAAGGTTTTGGATACTCTGACAAAGGGTTGTGGAACACATTTAATTGCACATTGCTGTCTAATCTTTTGAATGCTTAACATCCTTTCGAAAGCACCTTTTCATGTTCCCAAGACTTTCACAGTTCACAGAGGGTAGAGTGATGATTGAATTTAATTTTTCCTCCCCTACAGGATTTTTTTTCAGAGCAGCGCAATTCAAATAGTTTGCAGAGCTCTTCAATGCCAGCCATAGAAAAAAGGAAACAGCAGGATAATGTTTTAAAATCATTATGGGGAAGTGAAAGGCTGCTCTGAGCACAGCACAGAAATTAGCAACTGCTATGATTGCTAAATTTTTATTCCATGCAAAATTCATGGAATCTGCTGCTGTGAAAAATAAGGGAGTCAAGTTATTTAATAGGATTCTAAATTATGTAGGATGCACAAATATTTTATATGGGGCAGGGAGCTGTGTGTGTTTCTGTACCCGAGCTGGGAGCAGCTCTGCTGGGGTCAGGGGGCTGCTGCCCTGTCCAGCCCTGTTCCCTCATTCCTCTGCTTCGTGCCAGTGTTTTCAACCCCATTTTGGAATGAGCACCGTTTTGGTCTGGGTGACTCCTGACTGTGGTGGCTGTGCTGGAGTTTATGACCTCTGAAAGCTTCCCAGGAAGGGTGAGGACAGGCAGCTGCCTTGCAGCAGGGTCTGTGCCCCTCGCTCTGGGCTTGCTGTGTCGGGGGACGCGTCACCACGTGCTGCCTCTTCTGATCACAGGGCTTGTGGCTTTTGTCGCCGGGGTTGTGCTGTCCCTGGGTGATTCTGAGCCAGCTGCATCCCATGGCAGAGTGATGGAGGGGATGGCACGGTTCCCTCAGGTCTGTCAGCCTGCCCTGGGCTGCTCCTAAAGGATGCTCTGGCACTTGGTTTGATTTCAAATGCTTCCGTCCCTGGTTTCTCCCTCGTGCACCCCCTCCAGGGAAGGTGGGCTGGTGGAATTTCCCAGATGGATGCTTTTCCTGCCAGCGGGTCTAACCCCATGTTTCCTTACCTTCCCCACAGCTCAGGCTGGGTCCCCACACCCCACAGGATTCCTGGTGCTCCTGCAAGGCAGCTCCACCCCGGCTTTGCTCTTTCCACGTCTGACCTTCAGATTCTCACATAAGTCATGATGACTTTTGTGGGTTTTCTCTCCCTGCCTGCCTCCTGTCCATACTGTTTTGTTCAGTCACAGCCACATCTGGTTTTCCAGAATAGGCACCTTGTGTCTTGTTTCTGACTCCAGTGAAGTGGAAACGTTGCAACAAATCTGTGCTTTAGTCTTTCTTTACTTTTAGTCCCCCCATGTGTCCTAATTATTTAGTGCAACTTGTTCAGCCACTGGTTTTGAAGATGCTCCTGCTTTGGCAGGGATAAGGATCAGATAAGACTGTTTTTTCTCTCTTTCTCCTTTTTTTTTCCCCTCTTGCTCTCTCTTGCTTTTTAAAATAGAGAAACCAGAGGAGCGGCAGTAGCTGGACCATGCCATGCTCCTGGCAAAGAGCACATAGAAAATGCTTTGTTAATCAAAGTGCAGCCTGATCAGATGGAATCACAAAATCACAGAATGGGTTGGGTTGAAAAGGACCTTAAGGCTCACATCATTCCACACCCTGCCCTGGGCAGGGATACCTTCCACCATCCCAGGTTGTGGAGACCCCATCCAGCCTGGCCTTGGACACTTCCAGGGATCCAGGGGCAGCCCCAGCTGCTCTGGGCACCCTGTGCCAGGGTCTCACGACCTTCATAGCCAGGAATTTCTTCCCAAGATCCCATCCATCCCTGCCCTCTGGCAGTGGGAAACCATTCCCTGTGTCCTGTCCCTCCATCCCTTGTCCCCAGTCCCTCTCCAGCTCTCCTGGAGCCCCTTCAGGCCCTGCCAGGGGCTCTGAGCTCTCCCTGGAGCCTTCTCTTCTCCCTGAACACCCCCAGCTCTCCCAGCCTGGCTCTGGAGCAGAGGAGCTCCAGCCCTTGGAGCATCCCCATGGCCTCCTCTGGATCACTCCAGCAGTTCCATGTCCTTCCTACACCAGGGGCCTTTCTGGTGGATGCAGCACTCGAGGTGGGGTACCATGAGAGAGGAGCCAAGGGGCAGAATTCCCTCCCTCTCCCTCCTGCCCACGCCGTGGGATGAGCACCAAGGGCTCTTTGGGTGCTGTCTGCTCATGATCGCAGAGTTTGTGTTCTGTGAAGGTCACTGTGCACTGATGAGCCTGTTTGCCATCACACCGGGGACTTTGCATTTTGGAAATAGGTTCTGTTATTGGCCTCGTCCTCAGGAAGGCGTTACTTTATCAGTCAGAGTTAAACCTTGCTGTGTTCCATTAGAGGATTCTGAAATATATAATTTTCAATTGACTGGTACGGGGTAAATTGCCCCCATTCTCTCTGCCAATAACTTTAAGATTCATGAAGAATTTATCAGTACATTTAACACTTCCACTGAAACTCTATTTCGGAGGTTATGGAAATGAGCTACAAATGAAAGTCACAATTCAGAAAGCAGGAAACATGCCTCTGAGTGAGGAAAAAGCTGTCACTGGCATTGTGAAGAAAGAGAGGTATAAATAGGGCACTGGGTTAGAAAGCAGGAAATCTGCATGCTGTGGGTTTTACTTGGAATTTCTTCTGGTGACCCCAGATAAGATTGTTAACCCTTGTCTCTGCAGGCAGCTGTACGTGCTCGCTCTGGGCTCGGGGTCTGGCTTTTGGGATTGTCTGCATGAGCTGACTGTTTGAAAGGGGAGCCACTCCATCAATCATGGGCGTGTGGTTTTCGTGCTTAGGAAGGATCACTTAACCAAAGAGACTGGATTTCTCAATATTTCCTGTGGAGTGATATTTAGTCTTGTCCCCACACTGCACAGCCTGGGGAGAGCGAGCTCATGGAGAAGGGTCTGTGCTTGCAAGCAGCCAGGGGAGGGTGGGTGTCACAGATATGGGGACAATTCCTGCTGTGGGTGAACTTGGTGCCGTCAATGGCCACAGCTTCATGGTTGGTTTTATTTTGATAGAGAAGGTGACATAAATCAGGAAGCATGTTCCTTATCTCCATGATGGACCCGAGAAGAGCCTGCCATGGGTGTCCCCGTGTGCCAGTCCCTGCCTGCAGCTCCTCAGAACCCAGCAGAAATGGCTCCAGGTACATGGCAGATGTACAATTCCAGTTTCCAGGAAAGGACAGCTTTCTGCCCAAAACATTTGGTGGCCTTGCAGCCTCCTACCAGCGCTGCTGAGTGTGCAGTGTATCCACAGAACCTGCTCTGGTGTTTCTCACGTCCTTCAATACAACTCTGGACACCTTCCACTAGAACAGGCTGCTCAGAGCTCCATCCAGCCCGGCCTCGAACACTTCCAAGGCTGGGCCATCTTCCTCCTCTCTAGGCAAGCCATGCCAGCGTTTCACCACCCTTATTGTAAAAATCTTCTCTAATGTCTCATCTAAATTGACCCTCTGGCAGTGGGAAGCCATTCCCTTGTCCTGTTACTCCTCATCCTTGTCCCAAGTCCCTCTCCAGTTCTCCTGGAGCCCCTTTAGGGCACTGGAAGGGGCTCTGAGGTGTCCCTGGATCCTCCTCTTCTCCCTGAACACCCCCAGCTCTCCCAGCCTGGCTCCAGAGCAGAGGGGCTGCAGCCCTGGGAGCATCTTGGTATCCCCCCCATGGGGTGGCTGTGAGAAGAGCCATCCCACCGTGGTGTTTAATGCCTTAAAATCCATACTGAGCCCAAACTAATCCTGTGAGAAGGGACCTGGCCTCCCTGACAGCGCTGCTTTCAGTTCCTGGGCTGGCAGCTCCAGAGCCTGTGTAGGTCAGGGGGTCATGCAGGCCTTTAATAAAATGATGAGTGACTGTGATAGTCCTACCTGTTACCAGTTGTAAATTTGGCCTAGGGAGTTATTTCAGGCTTGTGCAGCCTAAAATTTTCTCACAGCCTGAAATCACATCTCCAATGGAAATAATAACCTCCAATTGCTCCCATCCCTGCGTGCTCTGTAATAAAAAAATGGTGCTTCCCTGGAGGTGTCATCCCAGAAGCACTGGCATCAAGGAGCGCTTGTCTCATGGATGAAATTCAGGAGTCAGGATGTTTCCCATGCAGCTCCTGACTCTGTAGAAGTTGGTAGCAGTAGGTATATTTTGGTCTTGGCTCTGCTCTCTGAAGGTTAAAACAAAAAGAAGAAAAGGAGATGATTGCTTTGTACGTGGGCAGGGGGCCTGAGCAGCTGACTCATGCTGAGGCTGAATCCTTCAGAGGAAAACATGAAGGTTTCCCCATGTTTCTTATTCTTTGATGTCCCTTGTCCCTGTGCACCCTCTTGCTCTGGATCCCAGTGCTTTCACAGGGACACTCCTAGTGCCAAACCTCTGAGCTGGTGACTCCATGCAGGGAATCACTTTCCTGCCTTTGACCACAATGAAACCCCCAAAGCTGAGCATATTTGGGAAAGGTTTTGCACTGCCTGCACGGCCCTTGGCAGAAACTGTATCTGAAAGTGATGAGGACAGAGCACTCACACCCCCATGTCAGCAAAAGCAGAATTTGTCCTGTCCCTGGAGCACACAAACATTTGCCCTGTGGCCTCTGCTCTTCTCTGTGCACAGGTTGTTTTGTTTCCTGTGGTGTCTGTGCTGCTGTTGAGGCAGTTCCACGAACCTCCTGTTTCTCCCAGGGCTTGTTTTCGTGGCAGGTGTTTGCTGTGATAAAATATTGATGGGGAGGAGGAAGGAAGGCTCTGTGCTCTGGCTGGCCCTGCCTCTCGTTATTTTTCAGGTGGGAGGTACAAAAATGGCCACATGGTGATTTTAAAATCAGCCAAGCTCAAGATGGAGAATCTGAATTTGTGGAATTTGTCTTTAACTGGGTTTTGGTGCAGCTCAGGATAACTTTGTTAAATGCCTGCCTTTGCCAGAAGTTGGAGCTGGATGCTGGCAGGGCTGATTAGACAGGGATAGAGGGGCAGGGAGGAAGATGTGGTGGGGTGTCCTGGGATGATTTGGGGTGTTCAGCAGCAGGTGCCAACCTGTGCCACCACACTGGACGTCCCAGCAGCTGAGGTCACCATACCGCTCTTCAAATGGCCCAAAACGCAGTGCGTTCCAGCTCTTGGTGTCATCCAGCTGTAAGAAAAACTGAAAAGACATCCTAAAAACCGATGGGCTCTTTGAGCAGAACACCTCACTGACCGCTGGCCTGCCTGGATCCTTCCAGGAGGAGACCCCAGTGTGATGCCAGCCCGTGGCATGTGGTGGGCACAGGCTGAGCCCCAGCGTGGGCACCTTCCTGTGGCAGGGGGGTTGGCACAGCTGGTTGGTGTTGGAGCATCCCCTGTTTGGCAGCTGGGCTGGGGCAATGAGCAGCTTTGCACCCCTGCACAACCCGCTCCTGATGCTGAAGGGACGCTCGTGGGGCTGGGACAAGAAGCTGCATTAATTTCCTTTTACCCTCATTACATTGCTGCCTTTGTGCTCTTGCCCAGCCCTCTCCTGCCTTTTCTTCCTGCCTGCTCTTCCTGCCAGTTCTGATTTTCTGCCCCAGCAGGCTGAGGCTTCCCCTGCTGTAAGCAAAGGTGGATCACAGTGTGTGTAAAGTGATTTTGTGCTGGATGCAGAGATGCTGGGTGTTTAATAACCAACCTGCAATCTGTGAGCAGGAGAGTTTCTCCCCTACATTGTGTGTGGCGTGTTGGCCAGGTAGGACCTTGCTCCATCACATTTCTCTGTTCCTTCCTGTAAATAAATATGTTGGATGATCCTTCCCAAGAAACAACAAACCCTGATGCCTCCAGACCCGCTTTGTGAGGTATTCAGAAACATCCGTGTGAACGTGGTGCAATCAGGAATGAAGGGAAGAAAACCAGAGGAGACAAGTGTGAGGGTGGAGATTTTCCTCTCAAAGTGCAGATGGGACCTTGCTTCAACAAATGCAAGGCTGAATGGGGTTTTGAGGAGCTGGGGAAGAGTTGCACACAGCAGGGTGGGCTCCAGTGAGGCCAGTAAAGCTCACTGATGGCTGTCCCTGCAGGTTGCCCACTCAGTGCAGGGCTCAGCAGCTTGGCCTTTGGTATTTTTTTTTTTTACAGATCTGAAAATAAACCCTGCTTTTGTCTTAATTTAAACAAAAACAGGAGGTGAGTGCCCCAGAACTTCACTGTGCACAAGCTTTAAGTGGCTGTGGTTTTTGTTTCTAGCTACTTATAACTATCTGATGAACGGTTTATGTTTTTCTTTTCTTTTCTTTTCTTTTCTTTTCTTTTCTTTTCTTTTCTTTTCTTTTCTTTTCTTTTCTTTTCTTTTCTTTTCTTTTCTTTTCTTTTCTTTTCTTTTTCTTTTTCTTTTTCTTTTTCTTTTTCTTTTTCTTTTTCTTTTTCTTTTTCTTTTTCTTTTTCTTTCTTTTACTTTTTCTTTTTCTTTTTCTTTTTCTTTTTCTTTTTCTTTTTCTTTTTCTTTTTCTTTTTCTTTTTCTTTTTCTTTTTCTTTTTCTTTTTCTTTCTTTTTCTTTTTCTTTTTTCCTGCATGAAGAAAGGCTGAAATTCTTCCTGGCCAGTTTGTAACTCTGCCATTGGCAGCTGCGTTCATCCCGGGTGTGAGCAAGTGTGCCCCAAACCCGTGTGCACGTGCCAGGTGTGAAAGCGACCTCCAGGCAGGATATGAAATGACTCCAAAAGCCTTCCTGCAGCAGTGCAGGTGTGACACACCGTGGGTTTGCTGCCAGCATTGACTCAAGGCAGCAACACGAGTGCAGGGAGGGCTGCAGCTCGCAGCGCCTGCTCAGCTGGGCTGGAATTTCCAAGTGCCAGTGGGAGTCAAGGAGCTCCATATGGGCATAAGGTACTGTCCACTGCTCTGGTTTTGGCTGGGATAGGGTTGATTTTCTTCCTAGTAGCACAAAACAGTGCTGTGTTTTGGGTTCAGTATGCCTGTAATGTTGATAACACGCTGATGTTTGCGTTGTTGCTAAGCAGTGCTTACCCTAAATCAAGGACTTTGCAGTTTCCCAATCTCTGCCTGCCAGCAGGAGGGAGAATGGCCAGGACAGCAGACCAAACTGGCCAGGGGGATATTCCATACCACAGACCATCATGGCCAGTATAGAAACTGGGAGGGAGCTGGCCAGGAGGAACCTGTTGCATCTGGGCAGTTGTCAGCAGGTGACAAGTGACTGGATTGGGCATAATTTGTTTTTCTTGAACTTCATTCCTTTCTCTTTCTGTCTCTCTCTCTCTCTCTCGCTCTCTCTCTCTCTCCTTCTCTCCTGTTCACTAAAATTATTTTTATTATTGCTATTAATTTTTGTTTTCTTTCAGTGTTAAACTGTTCTTATCTCACCTAATGGGTTTTACTTCTTTCTGGTCCTCCTCCCCATCCCACTGGGAAGGTACAGGGGTGGCTTCACGGCGCTGAGGTGTTCTCTGGGGTTAAACCACCCCATACCTGCCAAGAGTTAAATACCTGCCAAGGGTTGCATAAACTGCTAAGAGCTAAATAAATGTTCACTCTCAATACAAGGTGAAACATACCTGTGCTCAACTGAAAAGGACAACCAGTGATACACGGGTTTGGGGTTTATTTTTGGTCATTACAGTGAACACTTCTGCTTCACACTTTATTTTGCCCTCATTTCTATGTTCCTTTGGACTTGCTGTTCCTGTTCCTTGTCACTCATGGGCTGTGCTGCCCAGGGACTGCTAAAACCCAGCAAGGGCTGGTCAGAGCTGATCCCCAGAGCTGTTTCAGCCGTCTGCAGTTCTAGGCAATAAGTGGGTTTGATTTGTCATTATCCATACATCTCCTATGGGGTGCTTGGGTTTTTTTGAAGCTTCCCAATGGTTATTTCCAAAGAAAAGCTGTTGAGCTAATTGGCCTCGCCAGCTGCAGCAGATCCTGCAGTGCAGGATTACTTGGAACTAGACTGATGTGACCGCTTGACCAAGTTGGCATGTGGCTATTGAGAGTAAATCCTGGAGCAGGGAGGAAGATGAAATTCAAGATCTGCTGTGGATGGAAAATGGGAGATACTTGCTCTCTTCAGCATTCTGCTATTAAATGATGATAACAAGATGATGCCCTTCACTGGAAGCAAAGGAAATGCAACAAATATTTACCTGTTTGCAAACCTAGGTCTTGTTGAGAAAGGCCATTAGCAGCTTTTGGGGAGTGATGTCCCAGCTGGGTTGTCCTGGTTTTTAGTTCTCTCTTCCTTGCACAATCTTAAAGACACAAGACCCATCTACCAGCTTAATAAACTGTGGGTTAAAAAGTCCTGTCTAAACCTCTTGAATCTGCTGATCAGAGAATCACAGAATGGCTTGGGCTGGAGGGAACCTGAAAGACCATCTGGTTCCACCCACCCTGCCATGGCAGGGACACCTCCCACTATCCCAGGCTGCTCCAAGCCCTGTCCAAGCTGGCCTTGGGCACTGCCAGGGATCCAGGGGCAGCCCCAGCTGCTCTGGGCACCCTGGGCCAGGGCCTCAGCACCCTCTCAGAAAATGATTTCTTCCTTATATCTAATCTAAATCTCTCATCTTTTAATTTAAAACCATGTTTCCTGCAACTGATGGAGCACTGGCGCTTAGCTTAATATTTCTACCGCTTGGTTGTGGTTTCTGCATTGTTCTGCTGGGGACACGCTCAGTGTTGATCATTATTCGTGGCTGGCACTGAAACAGGCTCAGGAAGGAGCTGCTGGTTGGCTTGGTGGAGATGAGCAGAGCCAGGGAGCTCACCTCTGCAGGTGTGCACATCCCACAGCATGGGGACCGCTCTGTCCTGCCCTCTGCCCAGGGCCAGGTCGCCTCTGGGGCAGCGTGTTGTGCTCTGTTCTTGCCCAAAGAGATGTCAGCCCCTGCCGTCATTGGCATCACCTTACAAAGAAATGCAGCTCTGCCTTATCAGATAAGCGAGAGAACATTTCTGATAAAGATACGAAGACAAAGTCCTTTAGATAATATTCTTGTGAATTATGAGGCCTCTGAAAATAGCTTGTTCTTAGAGGTTTGCACCCACTCGCGTGATGCAAGACAGAGTCCTTGTGCGTCAGCCCGGTGCAGATGTCAGCTGAAGGACGTGCTGAGTGACACTTGGTCCGTGTGCCAGCAGAACTGGCCAAGCCTGTGATCCTGAGTGAGGTTCCTGAGCTGCTGATTCTCCTGTCTGCTCACAAATGGGGTCTCGATGATGCCATTGTGTTTTACCGAATGTGGCACCCTCCAGGTATTGTTTGAGGATCGGTTTGTGGGGCTGACTCGGTTCTGTGGGGCTGACTCGCAGCCTCGTGGATGTTTGCAGGCAGTTTAGCGTGGTTATTTATTGGTTTTCGTGGGGCTTGTGCGCAGCTGAGCAAACGAACCCTTGTTCCTTCGAGGGTTTGCACAGAGCACCTCCGAGCCAGCTTGAATGAGCAGCCCCAGGTTTGCTCTGCATCCTGTCCTGGGCTGCACCAGGAGAGGGGAAAGCAAAGTCCCTTCCTGCAGAGGAGAGTGGAAAAAATAGTTGTCGCATTAATAAGTCAATTGGCAATTGTATGTAATTTTTAAACTTTATTTGAAGGCTTCTGACACGTCTTACTGCCCTGCCTGCTGTGGTCAGAGGTGCCCCGAGCTGGGTCATGGCTATTCCCCCGGGCAGTTCGGGGTGTGGGGTCTGCTCTGACAGCTGTGGCAGGTCCTCCTTGGGGCAATCCCACTCCTGGGAGCAGTGGCTGCATGTGGTAGCCACATGAATTCCTCTTACTGGAAACACTCGGAATATTCTGTAATTTTTATTACATAAAAAAAAAAGGTAAAATTAATTTAGCAATAAGCCCATCCCATTATGTGCATGTCCATCCTTGTCTTGCTCACCAAATATTTGGCTGTCGTACCTGTGGTAAATCCCACCTTCCTCACTGAGATCTGTGTCTGGCTGACAGCTCTGAACCCCTCACCCACAAACAACCCATCCTCCTCGTTCAAAGCCACCCTGCCGGTCCTTCCCCTCCTCCTGGGGCACTCTGTGATTCCCTGCTGGGGTGGCCAGGGCAGAGCCCTGGCACGAGCTCTGAGCCCCTGCAGCTCGTGGTGCGGAACCACGTTGTCACCGTGCGGTTACGTTCTGGTGTTCTGTCTCTCTCAGAGGGAAGGATGCACCCTGTGAGAGGGACCAGGGTGCAGCACCTTCATTATTCTGGCCACCACACACCCCAACCACTTGAAGTCATCACTTGCAGATCGTTATCCTGCGCTTGTGTCACGTCCTGTAACCACCTTCCTCTTCTGATCGCAAGAGCACAGAGCGAGACCTGGCGGGGAAGGGCAGTGACTTTCTGAAGAGAGAGGGTTTGAGGGTTTAAAGACAATTAGTTTTTGATGCTTCTGTGCGTGGCACGTGGCTCTGGAGCAGCGTGGGGCTCAGAGGGCAGCAGCCCTCCAGCTGGGCAGCATTTCAGTGTTGATTTAAGCCTTTCCATCGGGCGTGAGGCGTGTGCCATGATCCTGTTAATTTAACAAACCTCTGGAGCTGCCCCGTGAGCTGTGTTAGGATAACTGCATCCCCTTGGGCAGGCAGATCAGCATCCACCCCCAGGAGAGGCAGTGGAAGGAGGGCATCCCTGTCTGAGCAGAGATGAATGAAGTGATGCTAAAAGCCATTTTAGGGGGAGCGTGGTGGATCCTCCCCGGGCTGGGCCTCAGGTGAGCCCGTGACACGATGAGCAGGGCTCTGTCTCGGTTAGCAAAGCCTGCAAAGAGCACATGCATTATTTATGCAGCCCGGCTCCTGGAGTGACGGTGTGCAGCACAAAAGCTAAAATGACAGTAATTAGAATGGATCCGCACTCGGTGACCCAAGGAAAGGCGAAAACCCAGGAAGATAATCATGAGCAAAAGAGGCAACACACACCAGAAAACGATGATGGTTACAATTTGAATGAGGAAACGAGCTCCTAAAGCAAACTAGCTCCTGGAAATCCCATTAACGCTGACAAATGTCCCGCTCCAGGATTGGGGAAGTATCACAGCGAACATCTGTTCAGGTAAATAACGAGAACAAATCCAGTTGCTGTTTGGAAACGCTGCCTGCTCCCCTGCTTCAGGTGAGCCTGGTAATGTTCTCTGCCTGCTAAAAGCGCCTGTGCTCGTTCCAGTGCTAACAATTACAATATTCTCTGTGGTGGGGGATTAGGGAACACCTGGCTCCCACATTAACTGCGGCACCAAGGATAACCCCCGCCCCTCGTATTAGGGATGATGGATTGCCAGAGGAGAGCTGGGGAGGGGTTTTAAACTAAAGAGGAGAGATTTAGATTACATGTTAGCCCTGGCACAAGGTTGCCCAGAGCAGCTGTCGCTGCCCCATCCCTGGAATTGTTCAAAGCCGGCTTGGACAGAACTTGGAGCAGCATGGGATAGTGGGAGGAGTCCCTGCCCATGGCAGGAGTGGAACCAGAGGAGCTTTAAGGTTCCTTCTGACCCAAACCGTTCCGTGATTCTGTGATTCAATGAAAATGCGTGAGATTCCGGTAAATTCAAGCCTGGATTCTTTTCTGATTTTCTCACTGCTCCATCCGACTGTTTCAGGTCAGGTTTAAATCTGAACAATTTTATCCTCTAATGTTTCCTGAATCTCTCTTGGGTTTGTTTATTTTTCACAAGGAGGCTCAGCTTATGACCTGAAGAAGTCTTTGAAAGGTCTCCTCTGAAGATGACTTTGCACTCATTTGGCTGGACTGACTCCTTCAGCATCACCATTTTGCAGGCATCCAGCACAAATAATTTACAGCCATAAAAACAACCCTGGAAAAGAGCCCTTCTCATCATCCAGGACTGCTGGAAGCATTGCACTGGCTTTGGACATGGCAGTCCTGGGGACTCTCTGAGGTTTTCTGGTCGGCTTTGGCTTTTGTGAAGATGACTGGAGGTGGATCAGACTCAAGGCTCCACCAGAACGTGTGGGATCGTGTGTGCCTTTGGAGAACAGCCTTTCCTCCCGCATCCTTGGTGACACACCATGTGGCACTGTCTCGGCTCCCTTGGTACAGGAAAATAAGGACAATTCGGTGCAAGTTGCCTCTTGGCCAGAGAACAAAGCTCTAGCTGGATGGGGAGAATGTTCCAGGCTGCTCCACATGCACGGGGAGTGGCGGTTGATCAGGGCTGGGTCAGATGCTTTTCCAGGGCTTTATTCATGTGTGAGGCCCATTCATGTGTAAAGGAAATTGGCAGCTCTGTGTGTGAGTCCTGCCCCTCCACCCCCATGGGAAACGTGAACATTTTTGGGACAAAAACTACTGCTTTTCAGGGTGCCAGTGAGAGCGAGACCACCCGAGCTATCACCCAGAAACTGACTCCTGTTCGATTTCTCTATTATTAATCCTGATTCTGAGGGGTCATGGTCCATCCTTGTCCATCCCTGGTGTGGTGGTTTGAGCCCAGGGAAGGCCAGTGTGGCTTGGAGCAACCTGGGACAGTGGAAGGTGTCCCTGCCCATGGCAGGGGGCGGAACAAAGTGATCTTTAAGGGCCCTTCCAACCCATCCCATTCCACGATTCTGTGATAAACTGTGGGTGAAGAAGGGACACAGCTAAACAGGGAAGGCTTTTTCCTGGGTTGGGGTGTTTTGGCTGGAGTGTGGTGTGCAGAAAGCAGCCCAGGATGAGCAAGCTGGGGCCTCTTTGATGCCCAGAGCATGCAGATCTGCATTCCCAGATCCTGATGCCATCCCTGCCATCCTCCGTGGGGTTCTATGGCTACAACAAGACACCAGAATTTCTCTGCTGGCTCTATTTGCTCACCAAAGGCAGTGCTGCAGCGGGACAAACTGCAGGAAGGAAGAGTTGGAAGAGATTCTACTTATTTTCTATTGTTTTATGCTTGTAGTAGGATTTTTTTTTTTCTCTTCATGTAAAGCGTGTTAAATGTTTCAGAAGTGACAGGGCTGGGCTGGGACCCAGCGCATGTGGGAGAACAAAGAGTGTCAGCGAGTCCCTTGTCCCCGAGCTGGCTGACAACCCTCTGTTCTGGCTAATTTTTGGTGTCATCAATCACAAGTAGCGAGACAGCGGCCTCGGTGTGCCCTGTGTGCACCGTGGAGCTCATTGAGTGACCTATTAGTGCTTCCAGTTAATTCTGGTGACATATTTATAGCAGGGAGATCTACAGCGCCGATTTCCTACAGGACACATCAGCGTTTGACATCAGATTAAGTTATAGAGTCCCTTTTCCTGCCTGGATCAATAGGCAGAGTCAAACAGAGCCTCGTCTATATGCAGATGAGGAGGATTAGATTTAAATCGGCAAATGTCAGTAATGGCTGTTTTTCCCACCAAGGGAAGAATAGGCAAGGAAAAATTTCCATCATTAATAATTGAAGTTTATAGAGCGGGGGGGGAGAAGAAATGAACGTATCATATACCACTGCTGCAGATAACAGGGCCCCGCTTTTGCTGATAATTCTGTCTGGCAGACAAGTGCTAAAAAATTATTATGATTATCACTGGGTTTCTGAATCTGTTATGAGTCTTCTGCAGTCATGGAATATTTTAACAAATGCCCTTTTGTAGCAGAGCTGAAAATTCTATCAGTGGCACGGAAGTGTCCATTGAAAAATGCGGACAAAACAGTTGGAAATGAGAGTTGGTTTAATTTGCCAAAATGAGGAGTATAACAAATTTTGGTGGAAAGCAGTGTGGCTGGAGCAGGTGGCTGTCTCCCTCACCAGCTCCCAGCATGGTGGGCACTGGCCAGCAATCCTTCCCTGATCCCATGGGAGAGCACTGGGGCTTGCTGGGTGTCACGGTGCTGCTCTGAGAGGCTGCCCTGGGGTGAGCAGAAACCTCCAGAGGCCCTTAAAAAAGAGCTTTTTGTATCTATTTGCAGCACAATGTGTGAAAATGCAGAATTCTGCAGGCTTGAGGAAGAGTTTTCTGCTCTTTTTTTGTGTTTTCAAGGAAGGCTCCCAGTGGTAGCCCAGGGTTTACATGTGCGAGCCATACCTGTCAATTGTTCTGGCAGGACCTACATTCCTATCAAATATCCATAAAACATTTTGGTCGCTCTTCATTGCTGCCACTCTTCCTGCTGCCAGTAATTTCTCCAGGCTGCACAGCACTAGAGGTCGTGGTGCTCTGCCACAAAGATCTGTGCTCCCTTGGCTTCCCAGAGCCGTAATCCCAGCAAGCATTCCAACAACAACAGCCCATGCAAATCACGCAGGAAATAATAATACATGGGAAGGAGTCGGCGTGGATTTCTAATTAACTAAATTTGCAACTGGTGCACCCAAGTTAAAGGGCATGTGATTTATCAGCTGTCAGTAAAAATATTGGTTGTAGCTTGTGTTTCCAGCGCTGTGGTGCGTGCAGAGCTCAGCCGGGGAGTTAAAGGGCATCTGATTTATCAGCTGACACCAGCCATACTGGTTAGAGCCATCACAGCTGGGGTGGCACAGGCACCACGTTCCCATTGTCATCAAATGGTCACTGGCTTGGGTACTGGCCCAGCAGAGAGATGGGGAAAAGGCTTTGTTTCGATAAATAGGTGAGGAAAAGAAAGAGTAACAGCTGCTTTACCCAGTTAAAGGGAGCACTGGAGTGCAGTCAGTGCAAGGCGTGGCCTGGGGGCTCCTCAAGATGTTGGTTCCATCCTTGGAAATGTTCAAGGCCAGCTTGGAAGGGGCTTGGAGCAATCTGGAATAGTGAAAGGCGGCTCTGTCCATGGCGTGGTTGGAGTGAGATCATATTCGATCTCATATCAAATAATATTCGATCATATCCCTTCTAGCGCAAACCATTCTGTGATAATTCCGTAAATGAACTCCTTTTTGTGTGGAGGTCTAAGTGAGTTTGTTGAGACCAGACTTCAGGAAACCCCCTTAATTCCAAGCTCCTTCCTAGATATTAGGAGCTCTGTGCTTCTTGGCCTGGGCAGAGCTTAAACTTTTAATCCTTTCGAAAACTAGATCCTTCCTATTCCTAGCAAAAAGATGAAGGATCTCAAGCTGTGTGTTGGATTGTGTGGCCTGTTCCCTGTTGGATTCCGATGCCGTGGCTTTCGATGCAGGAAGTTCCATGCACTTTTAGCATGACCAGATCAGCCCAGCTATCTCCTTATTCCAGATGCCAGCTTCCAGGGGTTTGTGGAGAAATCTGGGGGAACTGAGTGTTCCCTGTGCATGGAAGGCTGGCCAAACTGGATTCCAGACTCCGGCATCAACAGATACTTGCAAATGTCACTCTGCATTTTTGTGTCTCTGGTCTCCTCTCTTGTCACCTGGTAGAGTTGAGGGAAGTTTTGAGTTTTACAGGCTTTTCTCGAGGTTTAGATGGTCTCTGAGAAGAAGCAGCTGTAGCTGGAAGTGGAATAGAAGAGTTCCTGTTCTTCCTTTTGAGTCCCCACTGAAGGGATGGTCCTGTCAGGAACGGGAGCTCTGCTGCTGAAGAGACCTACACGTGAAATGCTTTTTCCCATCTCCCTGTGACCTTCAGCAGGCACTTTGAGTAACCCATGCCCTCCCTGGGGTTGGTGGGATCTGCCACAACGTTTAGTCAGATTTAGTGATTAGTGGTGTGAGAAACGATGCCAACACAGTTCACACAGCTGGGGTCCTCCAGAACATCAGCCTGTTGTGCCTGGATGGTTCTAACCGTAGATGTTTAGATAGATTGGGGTAAGGTTTCTGTGTGATATGACTGGTTTTGGAGTATCTAATGTAAAATCTGAAAACTTTTCTCTCGGTGTTTGTGAGCGTAGTCATTGCTGTTGGCTGCAAACTCAGAGGATCAGTGAGAAAGCTCTATGGACCACAAAAACCTCATTACATAATGTCTGGGAATACAAGACATGTATGAGTTCAAGTAGGAGCTACAGTAAATCATGAGGCTCCTGAGGATGGATTAAACTCTTTTAAGTGGGCTTTAATTACCAAGCTCAAAATCTTCCAAACCCAAAGCTGAGCAGAAGTCGCTGCTGCCTGGAAGGGTTGGGTGCTGAGCCTGATGTTTTCAACTGAATCAGTTCCTGGATGAGGCTCCCAAAAGCTCTCAGATGATGAGAGAAGCTCAGAGTGGTGGGGAATTTTTTCTCTCTTGGCTACTCCCCATCCTGCAGGTGAGTCAGAGCAGGTCCTGTGAGGGACAGGGAGCGAAGCCCTGCCTCCAGCTCATCACCCAGCTCCTCTCATAGGCTCTCTGCTGTACTCTTTCCACTTTTTTTCTATGTCCATCTCATCTTTAAGTTTGCTCCTTGTGCTCCCTGTGACCCACATGCCAAGGGTTATTTGCTATGGGGTTTGTTATTTTAAAGTTTTTAGTCTTCCTTTTGCTTTGTGCTCTTGAGTGTTTTGCAAATCTGGGCAATTATTTATCAGGGCAACCAAAGTGCCCTACTAGCAAGGGAAATATTCCATCAGCTTTGTGTCTCTTCTACATAAAATAAAAGTCTGGTGGGGTCTTCCACATCCCAGGGTCTCAAAAGGAGTGCAGGAATGAAAAATGGGCAATGCAACAGCATTTTGCTGCTCCTTCAGCTGAAGGATGGAAGGAATCAAGGTAACACGTTTATCTGACAGGGAATACTTTGTGTACTTGTGTAATCCGTTGATCTGAAAATTAAATCACTTTCTTCTTCCTCTCCCGTGCCATTGATCTTGGAGTCATTAGAGGAGGTACAAGGCGTCACGGTGACACGTCCCCTGCCTCGCACAGCTCCCATGGAGCACGGCGTGCTCCAGCAGATGCTTCATTTGTGTGAGTCAAACACAGCCTGGGCTTGTCCCAAACCACTACAAGGACAAAAACGAGTTGGGAGGGCTCTTCCAAATGTGGTTTATTTACTCTAATAGTTCCCTCTTCCCTGCTTTTGGAGCTGACTCCCACGCAGCGGGCTCTGCTCTGCTGCCTTCGAGCTGGGGTTTGTGGTTTTACAGTTGGGTGCCTGTGGCTGTGGGGAGCGGGGGGAAGTGGGGCTGCCGTGGGGTGCAGGAGGCTGCAGAGCAGCACCCACCTGCTCCCACAGCTCCTGGTTTCCCAGCCCGGTGCCAGCCAGCCAGCCTGGTACAGCACCAAGGGGACAAAGTGAGCCCCCAGTCTCAATATTGATATGCATACATATGTATGGTTATATATGTGGGCTCTGGTGTTATCTCTATGTGTGGATGTAAATATGTAAGTGTATGATACCAAGTCTGTGTGTGTGAATTGGCATGTGTGTACAGTATATATATAATTTCCACAATATTTTAGCTCAATCTCACAGTGTTCTCTAATTGTAGGAATGTAATCCTTTTGTGCTTTAGAGATTCAGGAAAAAAAGAAAATTTCAGAAAGTCCACTGGAAGACTTGAGCAATTTGCTTTATTTAAATAGTTGCTCTTTAAACAGGATTCAAGGCGACCTTATATTTAGATTATATTATATTTAGATGTTTAGATTTAAAATGGGGGAGATTTAGATTAGATATAAGGAAGTTTTTTATTCAGAGGGTAGTGAGGCCCTGGCACAGATTGCCTGGAGAAGCTGTGAATGTCCTATCCCTGGAAGTGTTCCAGGCCAGGTTGGATGATGTTTGGAGCAACCAGATTTAATGGAAGATGTCCCTGCCTTGAGAAGGACAAAGGATGTTTTTTGGACAAAGCATCCCAGCCTTGCCATCCATCATGGCAGCAGTGGCCATGGGCACCTTGCCACCACCCTCTCCTGGGGCTGGCACCCTCTCTCAGCATGTCCCTACTCAGCTTTCCAGAGAGGAGTTTTTGTGCTGCTGAAGCTGTTATTTAAAACCCTCTTCTGCTGGTTTATTCCAGCTGTGAGTGATCCCTTAAAAACCACAGGCTGCTTGCCCGTGAGTGCTTTTGGGATGGAGGCAGCGTGAAACCTGAGCACGGCCAGGGAATGGTGTGCCATAGCTGGGAATAGATTGGAGGAAGGTGGGTATTGAAAACACTGGGCAAAATAACACAGCACGTGGCATTTAGGGCTGAATCCTCCAGCTGCCTTCTGGCTGTTTTATTGCATTTAATCCCTACCCCACAGGGATGGACACGGCCAAAAGGAACAGGGTCATTCCCCATCGAGCTGCTTCCCCTACACCTTTCCCTACACCCTCCCCCTGAGCTCCCAGTTCGATTTCCTCTGTGGAGCAGGGTGCAGGTAACCAGCGCCAAAAAATCAGCCCTGTGTTCCTGGGCAGAGCATTGTCCTGGAAAGCAGAGCATGGGGCTCGGTGTCTCCCGCCGCTGGGAGGGATACACAGAAGAGAAGATGAAAGAAACAATAATATTTTTACACTTACTGTAACTCAGGTTCAGTTTCATATTTCATTAATTATTGTTTTGTCATGTTAGGAGCCTGGGGAGGAAAATATTAATCACAGGTTTTGCTGAATGCTGTTTCAGTAAGTAAATTAATTTCAGACAGGAAACTTGTTTGTGGATATTTGGCTCCTTCCCACTGTCAGCAGGCGAGCTCGCCATGCTTCCCAGCACCCTGCCGAGCCCCAGCCACCCCCTGCCTGACTTTTTGGCACATTTTTGTTTCAGGATTCACTGTGGCTGCAGCAAGAAGAGCTTGCAGGTCCCCTTAGGTTTTCTTTCCTTGTTTTTGTTTGGGTTTTGTTCTTTAATAACTTCTGGCAGAAGCCAAGGCAAAGAGATGCCGAGTGTGGCTGGGGCAGGAGGTGGCAGCAGCCGTGGGATGCTGCCAGAATCCAAACCGGTCTTTGCAAAACTCCTCTGGCCCGAGGCAGCTGAGTGAGAGGAATCCAACAGGCAGGACAGAGCACGGCCCATTGCTCCTGTCCCCTCTCCATCCCAAATCACTGCTGGCCCCGGCTGTACCCCCCATCCCTCTTCCGTCACAGGCCTCTTCCCTTCTGTGCACCATCACCTTTATTTGCCCACTCATGGCACTGGGGAAATTCCAAAGGCACATTTCCATCTTTTTTAATAAATCAAAGCCAGCATTTCTTTGCCAAGGAAGAGAGCCCTGAGGTAGATCTGATTAATGGCACAGAGCGTGTTCCCCCGCTCCCAGTCTTAGAAGCGAGCAGGGAGTGGTGTTGGCTGAGCGTGGATCAGAGCAGTTACACCTCAGCTCCTCAAAGCAAACCTCCCAGGTGCTTATTTTGGGAGAGGGCTTTGCATCCTTTCTCACTTCTGGAGTTTGTGACCCCAGACAAAAATAAATAGCATCTAACTGCTCCTGCTCTGGGTTATTTCTGGCAGCACCGCCAAGTAACTGAATTTCAGAGGGCTGTGAGTGTGTGTGTGTATAAACCAGTAGATCTCAGTAAGATAATCAATTATATGCAAGAGGAAACCAGAACTTTTTCCATTGGTTTTATCAGATATTGTGGTCAGTCGAGGCAATTCAGAGCAACTCGGAACCCGATTACATTCATTCTTCCTATAATCACTCCATCTCTGTTTACCATATTCAGTTAAAGTGGCTTGTTTGCTACATCCGCTCTGCTGCCAAAATAACCTCATTTACTCTTGCAAACGGCTTCTGCTGCTGCTGCTGTAGTGTTCCTGCATTGCAAATACATTCTTGGCCGCAGCCCTGAGGTTTGGATAGACTGTTCTTTGAATCCTGATGGGGAGTTGATTGGTTGGCATCTCATTCACTTTCAAATACCATTTGACTGACAGGAGGCTGGTTCGGGTTTTTTTTGAAACATGGGCTTTGCTTTCACCTGCTGTGGAGCTGAGCAGCCTCTGAGCTCCAGGCTGCTTCCTTGGGGTGTTGGTGCTTTGTTGTTTTTTTTGCGGTTGCCATTGTTTTTGTTGGCTTTTGCAAATTTAAGCTTCAAACAGAAGAGTCTGTTAAAAATACTCAGGTTGCTGCTTGATGGAAAGTTGGACGTGGAGCTGGCAGGAGCCTGCTGCAACTGCAGGGTGCAGGGGAAGGGTTTGCCTGCACAGCCTGCAACCAGCAGCAGCGGCCAGGACACCTTCCATTGTCCCAGGGTGCTCCAAGCCCTGTAACCCGGCCTTGGGCACTGCCAGGGATCCAGGGGCAGCCCCAGCTGCTCTGGGCACCCTGTGCCAGGGCCNGCTCTCCTGGAGCCCCTTTAGGCTCTGGAAGGAGCTCTGAGGTCTCTACAGAGCCTTCTCAAGGCTGGACAACCCCAGCTCTCAGACTATCTTCATGGGAAGGAGGGTAAGGAAACCTGGCCAAACCATTTAGAACCTGGATTTTTGCCTTCCATTCTCTGTCTTTGCCATGGCCCAACCCTGGCATGTTGAGTGAACCTGCATGAGCACCACTGGTGCAACCACAACTACCTTGGCCCAGCAGCTCCCTGGTCTCCAAGGACCACTGGCCAGGTTGGACAGGGCTTGGAGCAGCCTGGGACAGTGGAAAGTGTCCCTGGCCATGGAAGGGGTGGGATGGGATGAGCTTTAAGGTCCCTTCCAACCCAAAACACTCTGGGGTTCTGTGACATCACCACGTGTGCTCTGTTTTCGATCACCACACCTGGGATGGGGGAAGCAGGTGGTGCCAAACACAACACTGGATCTCATGGTGGCATTTCATGTCTCCCTGCTGGGCACCTGGATTTTCTCCTCTCCCTCCTCACGAGGCTTTGCTCCCCTGTGCGAGGTGCACCAACGCTTGGTGGGAAGAAAGAGCTTTGTCTCCTTGAAGCTCAGGAAACCACCGTGGAAACAAAGAACAGCCCCCAGAACAACCCCGAGCAGGGATGGTTTTATGGTGCTTGTGAGTTTCTCACGCCTCTTGGCTCAGAATGTGATTTTAGTGCTCTGAAATGAAACTGTCTTGAAAACATTGTGGGGGTTTTTTGGTTGTTTGGGAGGGCGGAGCAAAACTGCTCATAGGGGGAAATCTAAAGCTAGAGGTGAATTTGTCCCCTTTTGTTTTCCTATAAATATTACCTCCTTCAAGATATATAAGTATTTTTTTAATCTAAAATTCTGTTTTCAGTGTACAGAGCCCTGATTTGTTTCACTATGAATCGTGGCTCTGACCCAGCCCCAAATGGGAGCTGAATCTGCATTACAAAACTCGAAATATGAGGCTGAAGTGACAGGGCAGGGGGATTCTCCTTTCAGTGAACTCATGGCTTTGCTCCTCGCAGGAGCATCGTGCAGTGATTCATTGCTGTGCTGGAGATAAACACAATTATCTGGATTTTACATGTTGGGACATCCACGGTCTCTAAATGAGCCCATTTGGGGCAAGATTAGAGCTTTTCCCAGGGTGCTGGGAATCCCACCAGATCCTCATGCTACCCTTCCCCAGGAATAGCCCCTGTGCTGAGGACTTGAACCCCTGCGTCGAATGATTTGCCAAAATTAATGGTTTTGTACATTGTCATGGGTCTGTGCCACCTCCTTTTTTGACAAAACAAGGCCTTTTCCTTTTTTCTCCCATGAAACACCTCTGCGTTTCAAATGTCCTCTCTTGCCGCAGGGCTTTGGTTTCCCATCTTTCTCCCCTTGTTTTCTCATCTCTCTCTGCTAAGAAGCAGGGGGAGTGGAAGTGAATTCAGCACCTGGAGCAAGTGTGTGCTGACAGTTTGGATAACAACGTTACAGGATTTTCTGTGTTCTCTTCTGACCTGTTATTTTTGCTCTCTATCATTTTGATTTTGCTGTGCTTTCAGTGGAGGTTCGCAGGGGCAGCTGCCATGATAGTTGGTCTTATCACTTAATTCCCAGTTAACTCACCTCCTGCTAAAGTCTAAAAGGATTTCAGACCCTCCTTCCTGCATAGACTGTTCTGGATTTGCCAGCACATGGTTTCTCCTGCTCTGATGTTCCCTTCTGCTTGGTTAGGTGGCTCAGAAATTCCCAAGGCTTCGTCATTTGTAATTAACCTAAATAATGTTCTTTTCATCTGCAAACTTTGTTTCAGTCTGCAGCCTAGTTTTCATGTCATTAATAAAGATACTGAGCAACAGGAGACCTGGTTAAATACTTCTGCTGGTGTGTTGTTAATTATTTCCCTCTTGAAAAACGAGTCCCAGGCTTAGTCTTGCCAAGGCCCTCAGCAGTGTCAGGTCTGTGTTCAGTGTCACCCCACATCTAAAGCCCAGTTTGGTTAAACCAAAGCTCATCTTAGTATGGGAATTCTTCACACAGTTGAGATCAGTCTGGTAATAATTTAGGCTTAAGTCAGTCCCTCACAGAGCAGCTGTATTGAAATGAAATTTCAGCTGAGAGCATCCACGGCAGTCGAGATTGGTGCAATGAAAATGCACCTTTATTGAAGCAGGCTGAAACTCGAATTGAGGTGGGTTCAAAGCTTTACATTTTCTTTGTAGAGAGCTCTGAGAAGAAACCTTGGAAAGCTTCAAGTCTCTCAGAGCCCTCAGCGGCTGAGGGCAAACCTCAGGATGCTCTGTGGGACCATCATCATCTCTTACACCTCCTCTGGCTCTGTTTTGTTGTCACCAATCTTCCTCACCCTACCACGGTTGTCCCTATTTTCAGGTTTGCTTTCCCAGTCTCTCTTAGGGACAGATGTGGCATTTGCCAACCCCAAGCCCTTCTGCAGAGCAGCTGTTTTTGCTGGTGATTTTGTGCCTGTCACATTTTACAGGCTCCTTTGGGACTGCTGTGCTTGGAGAGGCAAAGCTGAAATTGCTCTCGCTGTGACATAAGCTGGAGTTTAAGCTGGTGATAAAATCCTGTCCTGATGGGATGCTTGGGGTAGGTGTTCTGGATCCTTATCCCCCAACACCATTGGAAACCATGGCTGGGAAGCCTTGGAGAAGGGCAGAGGGATGTGATTGATGCCATCCTCTGATAGAACCATGGCTTAGGAGTGGTGGGAGAGCAGAACCTCCCTGGGGGGGGCATGACGAGCCTAATTTCTGAATTCAGAGGAAAATAATTAAATGCACTCGGGTGTTGTGCTGGGCACTGTTGGGTGCCATGTCCGAGGCTGCTTTGAGAGCGGATGGATGGATGGAAATGATGTACCCAAATGATGTTTTCTGGGCTGCCTGCAGTAAATATCTCCACGCAGGCTGAAACTACAGCCCTGGCAGGCAGCAAAGGTAGATGTGATCTGCACAGAAAGTGTTTGCTGGGGGCTCGTCTCGTCAGCACTCACAGCTCCTTCAGAGCCAGCCATGTTGCCTCTTGTTTCCGCTCTTGCAAAGATTTATAGATATATTTTTAGACTTAATATATTAATACACTCTTTTCCAAGAAATATAAACCACGAGCTTCCTGCTCTCTGGGAGATTCATTATGTTTTGCTTAAAGGAACCGAAGTTGTTTTCCTTTCCAATGAGCACACGAGTGCCTGGTCCCACTTACCGGCTGGAGAAGGTGATTAATTCCTCTGGTTTTGGAGGCAGCAGCGAAACACGGGCTGGAGATGCAGAACCACCCTGCAGCCTCGCTGGGGCTGAATTATCTGGCACAATGGAGCCTGTAATTAGCAGGTGGAGAAGATGCTGCACGTGGAGCATTAGAGGATCACAGAGGGACAGGTTGCAGGGCAACCGAGGGAAACAAAAGATTAGGCCCAGGCGGTAACAAATTAAGTGTTTTCATCTCTCCAGGATGCTTAAATCTCTATAATACAAACTCGAATAAAGAAAAGCTTCATTGATGCAAAAGAGTTCAACTGAAGCAGAGTCTGTGGCTTGCGGTACCACATAACATGGAGTAGTGCTATAATTCCTGCTGCTCCCTATTGGAACAAGGAGGATTCTTTCTCTTAACACTTAGGAAAATTTTGGAAATGGGGAAAAGAAGGTATCTTTTATAGAGGTGCAGCTGAAATATAAAATGGAACATGTTCACTGGAGGGCCTGAAATCTCAGCATGACTTCCTGAATCAGGATGCAGAGTGTTGGTGGAAATCTCTTTCCCCCAATAAATGGTTTTGGAGAAGGTGTGGGATACTAATCTTGTTGGCTAGTAAATGGGATTTTTTTAGGCATCTGACTTAGGCGTGGTGGAAACCTGAGCAGAGTGTCCTTTTCTCTGGAAATAGTGTTCAAAATGATCTCATGAGATGTCATGTATCATGTAGAGCTCAAGTATCATCTCACTAAGCCCTGGCTTTGGGGGTGTCTCATCTTGATCTGTTTTTACAGCACATCCTCCTGTTCTGCAGAAGGACCAGGAAACCCCTTGGAATGTTTTGAGAAATCCAGCCATGGGGTAGTACCCATCCCATGAGGTGGTACCTGTCCCCCATGTGCCCTTGGTGGCATCACACCAGTTTAGGAAGCAGCAGGATTGGAATACATCTCTGCTGGTTGTCCCTATTGGCACGGTCCTTCCTCTTCATCCTCTCGCTTGTGGGGTGGCACAAAAGGAGTGTCCCCACTCTTCTGTGGTGAGGAAGGAAAAACGGGTTTTCCTGCCTGTGCCTTGACCTTGTGGGCAACTTCTTGCCCAAGGCCAAACTTAATGATGGCACTGTGCAAATAACTGCTCCTTTGTGAGCTCTTTGGTCAGTGGATCCAGCCTTCCTGAGCTGCATGTGCCTTTGGAAATACACTATTGATCTTTTCTGGGGGCTCAGACAGGAATTGCAACCAAGGAAGAGGGCAAAGCTGCTGGTGGGGCCCTGTGCCAGTGTGCCTGGTCACCTGGGCTGTCCTGGGTCAGACCAGCAGAATGAGTCTCAAAACTGAGAGCATGAGCTCTGTGAAGGAGGGTTTGTCCCTTTGTGCAGTGCCTGGTAAAGTCTTCCTGGTGCCTGGCTGGAGTGGGGCAGTCCAGGGACACAGCAGTTACGGGACAATGGGGCAGTGCCATGGACAGTTGTGGGACAATGGGGCAGTGCCATGGACGCTCCAGTTATGAGACAGTGGGGAAGTGCCATGGGCACAGCGGTTATGGGACAATGGGGCAGTGCCATGGACACAGCAGTTATGGGACAATGGGGCAGTGCCATGGACACATCAGTTACGGGACAATGGGGCAGTGCCATGGACAGTTGTGGGAAAATGGGGCAGTGCCATGGACGCTCCAGTTATGAGACAGTGGGGCAGTGCCATGGGCACATCAGTTATGGGACAATGGGGCAGTGCCATGGACAGGTGTGGGAGAATGGGGCAGTGCCATGGACAGGTGTGGGAGAATGGGGCAGTGCCATGGACAGGTGTGGGAGAATGGGGCAGTGCCATGGACAGGTGTGGGAGAATGGGGCAGTGCCATGGACAGGTGTGGGAGAATGGGGCAGTGCCATGGACAGGTGTGGGAGAATGGGGCAGTGCCATGGACAGGTGTGGGAGAATGGGGCAGTGCCATGGACAGGTGTGGGAGAATGGGGCAGTGCCATGGACAGGTGTGGGAGAATGGGGCAGTGCCATGGACAGGTGTGGGAGAATGGGGCAGTGCCATGGACAGGTGTGGGAGAATGGGGCAGTGCCATGGACAGGTGTGGGAGAATGGGGCAGTGCCATGGACAGGTGTGGGAGAATGGGGCAGTGCCATGGACAGGTGTGGGAGAATGGGGCAGTGCCATGGACAGGTGTGGGAGAATGGGGCAGTGCCATGGACAGGTGTGGGAGAATGGGGCAGTGCCATGGACAGGTGTGGGAGAATGGGGCAGTGCCATGGACAGGTGTGGGAGAATGGGGCAGTGCCATGGACAGGTGTGGGAGAATGGGGCAGTGCCATGGACACATCAGTTACGGGACAATGGGGCAGTGCCATGGGCACAGCAGGTACGGGACAAGGGGGCAGTGCCATGGACACAGCAGTTATGGGACAATGGGGCAGTGCCATGGACACTCCAGTTATGGGACAGTGGAGCAGTGCCATGGACACTCCAGTTATGGGACAGTGGAGCAGTGCCATGGACACTCCAGTTATGGGACAGTGGAGCAGTGCCATGGACACTCCAGTTATGGGACAGTGGAGCAGTGCCATGGACACTCCAGTTACGGGACAATGGGGCAGTGCCATGGACACATCAATTACAGGACAGTCCCTGCTGCTGAACTCCGCTGGTGCAAACAGGATGGACATCCTGGGAGGGGGGCAGTGGGGCTGGGCACACGTCTCCTCAGGCTTTCCATGGCACCTGACCCCTGTTTGCAGGTGTTGGCTGCAAGCATGCTCAGGGCCAGGATCCATCCCAAGGCCAAAACTGTGCTGATGTGGATAAAACCCCATGCAGCATATCCATACACAGCACTCCTCACGTGTGCCAGTGGGAAGTGCTGCTTGCAGGGACCTGTTCCTGGAGTCCCTTTGGCTCGTCAGGTGATGTTTTCCCCTCTGGAAGGGATGAAGTCCATGCAGGTGACTGCTCTGACAGCCCAGCCCACGCGGTCATGGACAGCAATATTCCATAATACCCCTCACAATTGTTCCTTTAACAGGCGTTGCTTGGATTATGTAGGAGAATTAATAAATATTAGAGTGGATTTAAGAAAGTGGATTTAAGAAAACCCTTTGGTGTTGGGAATTGTGACTGGCAGCCAGCACCACCAAGCACAGCTCCTCTGTGTGTCCTGGCAGGCTGAGCTTGAGCTTCTTTTCTTGTAAAGCCCATGCTGGACTCCTCAGGGCCATGCTGGTGGCAGCTCCAGTGTCACGTCTGTGGTTTTTCAGGCAGGATGCAGTGTGTTGGAGCACAAGGATTTCAGCAGGGGTTAATGTTTCTTCATTAGTGGGGCTGTGCTGATTAGTGCCAGCACCTACACAAGTGACAACAGGCAGGCCTTGGCGTTCCCTCCCTGTTGCAGATCCACAGCAGGCCAGTTTGGGGAGTTTCACCAACCCTGGAAGGGTGGCACAGCCATAAATCCCGCGTGATCCGAGGGTGAGGGCTGTGAGAGGTGATGGGAGCTCAGCTTGTCAGGGCAGCTTTTACAATTTCCCTTTGTCAGCGCGAGCTAATGTTGAACAGGGCAAATCCTTCCCCCCAGAAGGAGCCTGGCAAGACCTTCCCTGTGAATATATGAATAGCAGTTGGGTAAACAGTGCATCTGAATTTATGAATGATTTGACACCGACAGGCTGGAACGAACTCTGTAATTTTATTGTGGTAGATTTAGTAGGTCAGACATATACATGCCAAGTCAAAATGACCTAGAAAACCTTTCTAGGTCAAATTATTGCTTGAAAACTTCTCTTTTTCAAAGGCAAGGCCATAAGTTTTCATGCTTACTCTGACACATTTTCCTTCTAACAGGGCAACATGAGTCTCCAGGACAGGATTTGTTGCGTCCTACACTGAAAAGAGAGAAAGACACCTGAAGAGGGGGGATACTAATTTCTTAAAGAAACAAAGCCTTTTCTGGGCACCTCTGTTGTCCTGAGATAGAAGGTTGGATGCCTGGCTGGCAGGAATTTAGGGCAGAAGTTGCAACACAGATTTTATTCACACCTTGCTGTTTCCAGTGGTGCTAAAACCTGTCAAACTCCTGGGTCCAGCAGCAGCCAGAGCCTTCAGCCTCCCTTTGGAGCCCTAACCCTTAATAAGATGGGAAATTATTTATTAGGAGGTTTTTCTTCCCTAAAAACTTCGGGGGAGGCTGGTGAGGTTTGCATTTGATGTTTCCTCACCAGAGAATTGGGATGGGGCACAGCCACTCTCTGCTGACCTGGACACTCCAACCCCAGAGTCCCAGGGATGAGTGAGGCTGGAAGGACCCAGGACATTGAAATTGTCCTCCTGCAGCTCCTGCCTGCTCTGGTAACTCCTGAGTGTGAGCAAATGCAGCTTTTGTGCTGTTAGGAGGAAGCCTGAGCTGCTAATAAAAGCTCAGCTGTTCTTGTGGGTTGCCTGTTTCAGAGTGCAAACATAACATAACCAGGGCTCCAACAAGAAGTGCAAAGGGCTCGCCACCACCCTCGTTTGGTTTTGGGTGTGCTGAAATGTTTTTGCCCTGTGGTGCTCATGGCCATGCTGTGAGATGTGGCTGGATGAGGACGTGGGGTTGGGCTGGAGCCCAGATGTTGGCAGATGTTGGGCTGAGCTGGCAGCATCCTCAGAGGTGCCTGAACCATGGAATTATTCATATTGGGAAAGACCTCCAAGATCATCAAATGCAACCTTCCACTGAGGTCCGCTGTGCCCATTGAGCCTGGGAAGTGCCACATCTCTGGGTTTTTTAACACTGCCAAGGATGGTGACCCACCACTGCCCTGGGCAGACTGATCCCAAGTCCTGATTGATTCCTGCCTGTAGCCAAAGGCAAGCTGTTGGCACATCACCCCCACTGGCTTTGCTCCCCATGAAGAGCATCCATCCCATTCCCCATCCCATGCCCAGGGCTCCTCCCTGCTCCCCTCCACCTGCCCAAGGCGGGGGTGTTGGAAATAAATGACCTTTTAAGGCCTCTCAAGCCAAACCATTCCATGAATTTGTGGTTAACCCCACAATGGGGCTGGGTGCAGGTGGGTGCCACCACCGTGGGCATCCCGACATTCCCACCAGAGCAGCACGACCCAAACTCCACAGGTCCCAAACGGATTTTTCAGCCCAGCCCTGACCTACTTGAAAGTAGCTTTTGCCATCCCGGGGAAGTGGGTAATGGGAGGCTGCAGTGCCTTCAGAACAATTACAGCTCACAGCAGTCCAAATGAAAATGTTTGTTGAAAACAACATGTGCATAATTAAGGCTTAATGAGCCCTTGTCTGTTTGGAATCTGCAATTAGATTTATAATAGAAAATACCAGCAAATGCCAAATAGCTTTAAAAGAAGACGAGATAAAAGATAATTTTGCTGCAAAATCTATAGTAATACTGTAATTTAATGAGCTGGAAGTGGTGCAGAGAAAGACTGTAAAAGCTTTGGACAAGTTTGTATTGTGTGTGTTTATCTTATCTGCCCATTTCCCTATCTATAAAGCTGTCAGTCTTGCTTTTAAGTGCTTGGAAAAAGGCAGGACTTTGCTAAAATCGGGAAGACTCCCTTTGTTTATTTTTATTTAAGTCATTAATTAGTTGGGCAAAGCTGCTGTTTTCTCTTTCTCATCAACATGCTTTAAACTTCTTGTTAGGGTTAATAATAGTAATAATAATAATAGTCATAATAATATCTTTATTCAATTATTTACAGTGAGGCAGGGGCATAATAATAATAATAATCAGAGGTGCTTCTTTCTGATTAGTTTCATTAATTTTAATGAGTTTTTAACTGTCTTTTTAACATGTTGAGCATTTTCAGCAATAAGGGAGATATTTAGCAAGTAAACCTGAGGCCAGCTTGGCTGCAGTAAGCACGGAACACCTTTAGCCCTAATGAAAATGTTAGAGGGCAGTAAAATCTGGTCGAAAGATTGATAAAGTGAACAGAGAGGTAGAAAAACAAGGAAGAAAAGCTGAAATTAGAAGTGCTTGAGGGAAATGATTGGGACGGGTTTCATATTTAATAGGTGATGTTGGGAACGAAGCTTCAGGTGCCACACGTGGCCCAAGGGAATCAAGGCGAGGGTGATGGGGTGGTGGGGCTGGAAACACAACTCAGCAGCTTGGTGTGACCAGCCTAACTCAGCACTTCACAAGAAAGGGTACAAGGATGTGGTGACTCTGCCTTCCGATGCGCTGGTACGGCCCGTGGGAAATGCTGCCGAGCTTCAGCGCCCGCCAAACCTTGGGTTTTCACGTCCCGGCTCTCCGGCGTGGGAAGCTCCAGCCCCGGTGCTGTGTTTGCAGCTTGGGTGGTGCAGCTCCAGCCTCAGCCTTGCCAGGAGTGATGGATCCTGTGCACCCTGTACCCCTGTAGATTCCCACCCTGCTCCTGCCCCGCTCCAGCCGCTGTTTCCCGGGACATGGAACCGCACGGTTCCTCTGCATCAGCTTGCCCCGTCCAACCTTGTGATTTCAGAAACTGTCTTCCTATCATCCTTGTTTTGGGGTTGGGTTTTATTTTGTCTTTAAAGACCTCACTTTTCATTAGTTTTATTCTTTTTGAGTCAGAAGCATGTCCAGACATTGTGAAACGGGTTGTATCTTACCAGCCTTTTTCTTTTTTTTTTTGCTTTCTTTTTTTGCAAGTCATTCTATGTACCACTGCAAGAGAATATTTGCATACAAAGTGGAGTGCAGAACCACAGAAAGCAGGTTTTTGCTGGTGCCAAATATTTGTGTGTTGGAAACTATTTTCTAAATGACTGGCATGGAAGATCTCTGATTTCTTTTTTTTTCCCATCCCAACTAGCTGGTTTTGCATAATGTTCCTCGTGGTCTCAAAAACCTGATAATTCTTTTCCCTTTTTCTTTGTAAGAGAAGAAAATAGACAAGACCTTGAATTCTTTGGGGCAGAAATGTACTTTTACTTGGAAAAAGGTTTGGGTTGGAAGGGACCTTAAAGATCAGCTCATTCCACCCTCTGCCATGGCAGGGACACCTTCCACTATCCCAGGTTGCTCCAGCCTGGCCTTGGACACTTCCAGGGATCCAGGAGCAGCCACAGCTCTGGGCACCCTGGGCCAGGGCCTGCCCACCCTCTGAGTAAGGAATTCCCTTGTAATATTTAATCTGTGCTGAAAGAACAGGGGCTATGGTGTGAATTAAAGCTCTTATTTTTCTTTGTGAATATCGGTTGAGTAGCACGTGTGATTTTATGAATTATTGGCGTGAATTCGGAGATATTTGGGATCCAGGCTGTTTACCTGCCCAGCTGCCAGCAAGGCATTGAGATGGGAAGCAAAATACACGGCCTTAAAAAAGGGCCGAGCTTTGAGGCATCTCCTCCCTGCTCCCGTCACAGCTCTGTTCCTCACTTCGTTATTTACTCTCTGTGCAGTCGAGAAAAGATAAATAGAGATTTCCAAACCCATTCCTGCTCTGTGTGTGCACGTCAAACCCAGCATCACCCAGCCACTGCCTGTGCTGGCAGCTGTCGCCTTCGCTCCCCGAGGAATTGCTTTGATTCCATCCAGGAATTCACTTCGGGAATGCGGCTGAGCATCGCTGTCCATGCTGCACACTCCCTGGGTGAAAGGGACAAAACTGTAGGATGGGAAAACCTCCCTGCTTAAGGTTTCTTCATTCCCAGCTGCTCCCTGGCTCCTTGGCCATTCCAGTGGCTGTGGAGCTCCTCTCCAGTGGTACCTCTGGCTGTCCAAATCAGCATCTCCATAAAGACTTCCAGAGCGGAGCCAGGCTGGTAGCTGCTTCCCAGGCAGACAGGTATCAGCTCTATTTTTATCCCAGCCCTGAGGTTTTATCTTGCAGAAAACAATGTTCCTCCATGCCTTTGACGCTGGCACTGTTCTAGAACAGAGTCTCCGTGGTTTTTTTAGATCTTTGCATGTTTCTGCCTCTCTCAGTTTCCTGTGAATTACGAGTGTTGCTGGAGGAGCAGGCAGCGTAGTTATTGCTCATTATCACTTCTTGTATTTATTTAATACACACCAAGCCAGTGTCAGGGTTGTGCTGCATCCCTGTACCCTCCTCCCTCCCCTCACCAAGTTCTTTCAGCTCTCCTGCTCCTTCAGCTGCTGGTGGGTGAAGAACCAGCTCAGCAAGGGTCTGGTGTTTATATTTTTCTGCAGATAAACTCCTCACACACCTGTGATAAACAGCTCCGGATGTGCTTGATGTTTGGTTTCGAGAAGGAAGTGATGTATGTGCCTGAGCCTTGCAGCGACAGCGCTGCAAAATAAACAGCATTGAGCTGGTCAGCAACGGGCTGGGGAGGTCCTGGGTGGGAGCAGGGCGTGCTGCTCACCTCCTGTTTCCCTTATCCATGCCCAGACTTGAAGAGAAATCAGGAAGGATCTGGTTTTTGGCTGCAGCTCCTGTGAGCTGTCGGTGCCACGGGAAAGGATGGAGATCTCCTGAGCACGGAGAGCACCAGGGCAGCTCCGAGCACCAGCAGCAGGTCTCCCCAGCAGCGTTACACCAGGCTAAAAGCTAAACACAATCATCTGAACACAGTCAAAATGTATTAGCTCAACATCTGCCCTCAGAGGCAAAACCTGCTGAGCTGAAACCCCAGCCCCTCCTCCGTGCACAGCAAGGTGTAACCGAGCGACTTTGGCCTTTAAATTAATCACCCTTTCTCTGAGCATTGTTCCCTTCAGTGCAGCTGAGAGAAGAAGAGGAGGATGGGTGGAAGATCAGCTGCTCTGTGCTTCTTTCCCTTCTTTCTGGAGTCGCACGAGAAAGGGTTAAGGAGAATTTTGATCTCTGCAATATTTTCATGCTTATACATTCTGTTTCTCATTTCCATGACAAAGATGGTAGGAAGAGAAGAATAAGGTGCAGAATTTGCAGAGCAATTTTAAGACTGTAATGAGAACAGAAAATAGTAGGGGGAGAAGAATTGTAATTAGAATATGAAATGGGAAAAAAAATTAATCTATTTCCATGTCAGTCTTAAGACTAAATTCTGCTGCTCCCTGTAGCTTTCAGTGGACGGGGTTTTTGTGTGTGTATGTGAAGAGCTTGCAAGGCTCTGAAAGATCCAGGTAAATGAGTTTAAGGCCTCATTCCCCCCCAGATAATGTAATAACAATAATTTTGTGTGCAGCGTTGACAGAAAGCCAGCCAGTCTCTCAGATAAATGAATGCTGTCACTCGAATGGTGGTGGCGTTTCAGACCTCTCCAGCCTCGAGCTCGGGAGAAAAAAAGGGGATGCTGGAGATGCTTTTGGGGTGGAGATGTGTGTGAGTATGACGTGATCACGTGTCACAGAAGCCCCCAAACACCAAATATTGCGAGTCCTGAGGGACATCTGTGTGTCCTGAGCCCCCCGAGCAAAGCTGGGCCACCAGCATGGGGCTGTGCAGCGCCTGGACCAGCTGAGCTCTGGGGATCTCCAGGCACGAAGATCCCACAATGATATTTGACCACCCACATGCTAAAAAATGAGGTTGTATTTGCCCACAGAGCTCCCAGGACCCCACAGGTCGGGGTTTATTTCTCATCTCTCATTTGTCCAGTTGCTGTTCTGGGTCCTTCTAGGCCACAGTGTCCTGCAGCAAGAGGTTTTGTTGTTGGCCCCAGTCTGAAGAACTTCTCTGGAAGGGTTTCATTTCACTTTCTAATAACTTCAGTGTCTGTCTCCTTGATTTAGGCTGTTAGAACCCCTCTCTCATTTCATTTTTTCATGTACCTCTTTGTTGAGTCCATCTAACATCTTCTATCCCTTCAATCACCCCCTTTTCCTCATCCATGTGTTCCATTCCACACCTTGGATCCCCTTGCAGTTGCCCTCTCTCCTTCTTCTGACAGTACAGATGGCAAAATAATTCTTCATCTTTCATTCTTTGCTGTGTTCCTCATTGCTTCTTGAACTTGAATGGCATTTTTGGCAGCTGCTGAGGACTGAGCAAAAGTTGGAAGTGAACCCTCCAGAGCAGTTTCTCTTCTGGACAGCAGCAGCTATTTTAAGGCCCATTGTCATGTCTGTCATTGGGACTGCTTTTCTTCAGTGCATTACTTTGCATTTATTGACATTAAATTTAATCTTCCATTTCCTCAGTGCCACTTAGTGCAGCGAGAGTCCTAATGCAGAGCTATTCAAAGTCGCTTTTACTTTCAGCTGGCCTGAATAATTTCTGTCTCATTAATAAACTGAGTCCTTCCAGATCAGTTATATTATGAGCTGGATAGATTTCAGTGCAGATGGATCGTGGGCCATGATCCTCTGTTTGCTAAAACCTACTGAGGGTCTTCATGTGAGCAAGAGAACCTTCCCCCTGGGTCCCGTGATGTGTTGGGTTTTGGGGTTTAGAGCTGGTTTTTGAGGAACTCTGTGAGAAGGTCAACCAGAGAGGTCAGTTCACCTTTCCTAGGGTTTTATTCACTCTTCAGCAAGCTCTGAGCGGGCTGTGAGGTACAAGGTCCCTCATCCCAGCTCCCTCTGGGCCTCCTTTGGGGTGTGTTGGGGTGGGATGGGCTCGCACTGAGGGAGTTGGACTTGCTGGTGTGGGACCTTCCCCTTCCCCCTCCTGTTTGTGTGGGAGCAGAGACAGAAGATCAAACATTTGAAATCATTGAATCGTTCAAGTTGGAAAAGAGCTCTGGGATTGTTGGGCCCATCCACTGACCCAGCGCTGCCAAGGCCACCACTAACCCGTGTCCCCTGGTGTCACATCTACACATCTTTTAAATCCTTCCAGGGATGGTGACTCCACCCCTGCCCTGGGCAGCTGTGCCAGAGCTGGACAAGCCTTTCAACAAACTTTGCTTCATCTCCAATCTAAACCTGCTCTAATTCGACTTGAGACCATTTCCCCCATCCTGTTGCTTCTTCCCAGGGAACAGAACCCGACCCCCCCAGCTGTCCCCTCCTGTCAGGAGCTGTGCAGAGCCACAAGGTCCCCCCTGAGCCCCCTTTGCTCCAGGCTCAGCCCTTTCCCAGCTCCCTCAGCCGCTCCTGGGGCTCCAGACCCTTCCCCGCTCCGTTCCCATCTCTGGACCCTCCAGCCCCTTCCCAGCTCCGTTCCCATCCCTGGACACTCCAGACCCTTCCCAGCTCCGTTCCCATCTCTGGACACTCCAGCCCCTTCCCAGCTCCGTTCCCATCTCTGGACACTCCAGCCCCTTCCCAGCTCCATTCCCATCTCTGGACACTCCAGCCCCTTCCAATCTCCGTTCCCATCCCTGGACACTCCAGCCCCTCCATGTCTTTGTTGTCACGAGGGGCCCAAGCTTCCCTGGCATTGCTTTAGAGCAGGTGGGTCAATGCCACTTGGCCATGGGGCTTCCTTAGGATTTCCTTGGTTGGTTTTATGTGTTTTCCTTCCGGCCATCCCAGTGTGAGAGCTTCTCAGATGGGTCTTTCCAAGGGAGTCTGGAAATTTCTGGATTCTCACTCCTTCAGTGTCCAGGCTGGTGCAGGTCATTCCTTTCTTTCTGACCTGGCTGTAGTTCCATGACAGCCTCTACCAAACCTCAGCCCCACCTGCTCTGCAGGTTTCCTGCTCCTGGTGTATTTGAGAAATAACTGCTTTTATCCTAGTTGTAAATTGTTCTTAAATCAAGCAAATCAACCAAACAAACCACTTTTTACTGTCAGGTACTTTAAGGCTCAAGACTTCAACTGTATCAATCTGAGTTTCCCCTGGGATAATGTATGAGAATATTGACTGTTTGTAGGAAACTCAGCCCCTCAAAGCCCTGGTGGCTCCTGTGGAGGCCGGGTTTGTGTTCAGCCTCTGACACCTGCTGTGGGGTCGTGCTCCCTGTTAATGCCATTTGTCCCCAAACAAATCGCAGTGCGTGGCCGGGATGGAGACACCGAGCTTCCCTTGCAGGGCGCTCCTGGGGGGAGCCGTAAATCTCGTGCTGAACTCCTGACCCTCCCTGACAGGATCAACCGAGGGGCTATCCAAGCATTTCAGAGCACAAATAAATAATGCTAAGTAGATCACTCCGGGCCAGAGGTTGTGTAAAGACCTTAATGGGGGAAGTGCAGTTAAAGAGATTAAGCTAACCTCAGCCATGTATTCCCTGAAGAGGTGGGATGCTAAATTACTCCTGCAGGAATTTGCAGTGGTGGCTCAGCCAGCATTGGCGCTGGCAGGGGCAGGGCTGAAGTGAATATTCCACACCCCAGAGATGTGTACAAAGGGGATCCTTGCCAGCACCAGCATCCTTGGGTCTGGATCCCTCAAAGGGCTCAGCCTGATGTGCAGGAACAGCATTTTCAGGGCTGGAAGTACCACGGCCAAAATGCACTTACAGCAGAATGTGTCGCTCAAATAATGCTGATAAAAATGAATTGTGGATAAAACTACTTCTGTAACACTCTCTAAAGAAGAGTTATGTTTCCCCATGGTGGGAGGAAGCTGAATGAACCCCAGCAACACAGGGGCTGTGATTATTATCATTGGGTCCTAACTTTTATTCGCTAAAAACCGAAAGGCATTTCTTGCATGGCATTATTTGGGGTCACTCTGTCTTGGTGCTAGTGGTAGCTGAGGTGTGGCTTGCTGGAAACAAACCCAACAGCTGCATTCCAAGAATTTCCAGTGAAAGGTGATATCCCCAGTGCACCCAGTTTGGAAATGAGGTTGGCATGAGAGGGAAGCTGCTGCCCATCCCCTGTGTCCAAGGAAGCAAAACAGAGTCAAGTGTTCATAGCTCTGAGCAGGAGGAACCACGGGAGGCATCCCATTTGTTCTTAACTGGTCATTTAGTAGCTCCTTGATGATGATGGCTCTTAATTAGTTCTGGATTTGTGTTAGCAGGCCACGTTTTCAAGCTCTAGAACCTCCGTGGACTTGCAGTTAAGGTGCTCTGGTTTAGTATTGCTAACAATGAGTGTCAAAATTTAAGACCCCTCCAAGAAAAATAAAAAAATCCAAAACAAAAAAAGAAAATCTGCCCAAGCCACCACACATAAATGAAAATAAAATTAAATAAAAAGTTTGGAAGACTTTTGAGATCTTGCAGGTGTCACAGAAGCTGTTCCTGGAATGGATTCTGCCAACATATCCTGGCCTAGTCAAAGGTGGCCCTACTCATGTCCAGGGAGTTGAGCTGGGTGATCTTTAAGGTCCCTTCCAACCCAAACCAATCTGCCATTCCATGATTTCTTACAGAACTGAAGTTTCCATCTCAGTTCGTGGCTCTCAGGAAATAAAAAGGATCTGATGGGATTCATAATAAAATTGTACAAGCTGGCAGTGCCATCCAGGAAAAAGTAACACCTTCTTGGAATCTTGGCAGGAGGTTGTGTTTCTTTCCACTGGGCCCTTCCCAGTTAGCAAACATTTGTTCTCCATGTTTGCACAGAGCTGGAGATCCCACAGCTGCTGCACTTCGGGGTCTGTCCCAACCTGCTGCCTGCATTTGTTTTTCTTATTCGTATTCATCCTGCTAACACAGGACCTCTGTGACCTCTGGCCACATTTACAGGCTTGAAAATAATGCTGTGGAGCAAAAATAACAAACCAAAGTGAGTCTAGAAAAGCAATAAAATTTTTAAAAGTGCTTTGTACAACAACATCTGAATCGAGTTCTGTGTACGGGCTGATAGAGAGGCAGCGCCAGCTGCAGCTCCCCTGGAAGAGCTGTAGTAAAAGAATTATATTTTTAATTAAATTTTCCATTAAAAACTACATTTCAGAGGGTGTTTTCTCACAAAATAGAACTTTTTTTAATCTTTTCCTCGGACCCAAAATATACGGTGTCACATCCCACAGAGGGGTGCAGTTGAAGCTTGGTGTCCATCACCCTGATGTCCTTGGGACGCCCACTCTGAACTGGGTTGGCAGCATCCATGTCCTCATCCATCAGTGCCAGGCAAAGTCACCTCCTGTGGCACGAGATGGAGCCTTGCCTGTCCTTTGGGTTGGAGTTCCTGTCACCTGCAGAACAAGGCACTTTGGTGGTGTTTGTTTGGCTTTGTTGCCCAAACTGGTAGAATTTGGGGCACTTCCCCTTCCCTTTTCCCTTCTCTCTCACCCCTTCCCTTCCCCCTTTATCTTCCACCCTTCCCTTTTCCCTTCTCTCTCACCCCTTCCCTTCCCCCTTTTTCTTCACCTTCCCTTTCCATTTCCCTTTTTCTTTCCCTCTTTTCCCTTCCCTCCTCGTCTTTGTGCTCATTTGATGCAGGAGAGGGTGAGAATCAGCCACAGCCACTGATTTGTCTAATAGGCTGCTCCTATTAGCCAAAGAATAATCAAATTAAGTAATTGCAACAGAGCAAAAGGATGATTAAGACAACTGCACAAGAGGATGTTCCTTTTGAATTAGGACTGGAAAATGATCCCTGCCACATCATCTCAGTGCAGGTTGGATTGATTTGGGGCTGAGGAATGGCTGTATCCAGGTCTAGAACAGGAGCTAGAGTGAAGGAAAAAAGGGAGGAAGCATTTATAACCAAAGAGAAGTATTAAAATTTCTGTTTCCACCATAAATCTACCAGGAGTGATGGGGTTGATTGTTTTGAAGTGCATTCCATAGCGAAACAATAATGAGAAGAGGGAGAGCACATTACTTATCTGCTCTACCTGGCTGCTGCATAACTGGCAAACGTCTAATTGAAAAAATATCCTGATGGGAGAATTTCTAATAAATTTGTTTGCACCCTCATAGCCTGGAGGAGACGGAAAAAAATCCAATCAGCAGTGGGGAAGTTCCGAAGTTTCCATTGCATTTTGTGTCTTGATTTTCAGGCTCGCTGCTCAGCCTGGCAATCAGAGGAACAGTAATTTTGAAGGCAGGATTCATTACTGTTGTTATGAAGGCATCAAGGGCAGAAAGAATTCTGGAATGGAGGTAAGGGAACAGTGGAAAGCCATCAAAAAACAGATTCTGACAAACAGAAGGATGTGGAGAAAGGAGAGTGTTTGTCTTGCCCTGGGCCTCCCCAGTGAAGGATGCTGAATGTAACTTTCAAGGTAATTTTTTTCCTAGAGAAAAAAGTTGTAGCCAGGTGTGGGTCGGTCTCTTCTCATGGGTTACAAGGGGTAGAAGGAGAGGAATCAGCCTTGTGCACCAGGGCAGGGTTAGATTGGATATTGGGGAAAATTTCTCTACTGAAAGGGTTGTCAGGTATGGTTTGCTTTTCTGTTTTTCGTGGGATTTGTGGAAGCAGGTAGAGAGGGCAGGCAGACAGGCTTCAAGATGGCGAAGAAGAAGGTTTTATTTACAAGAAATTCTTTTTATACACACTAATAAACAAGTGTCTATTGGCCAAAGACAATCCACCCCCAAAGGCCTATTGGTTATGGCTTGTACACCTCTAACACAAAACACAGAGATTAAGAAAGTACAGTTTATCTATATTCTCCATGAGAGAGAAAGGAAAATCCTAAAACACTGTAACTACAGTCAGGGACTGAAACAGGTGGCCCAGGGCAGTGGCAGAGTCACCATCCCTGGAGGGATTTAGAGGATGTGTGGAGGTAACACTTGGGGACATAATTTAGTGGTGGCCTTGGCCACACCAAGACAATGCTGGACCCAGTGGTCTTAGAGGGCTTTTCCAACCTGAGAGATTCTGTGATTCTCCACCAACCTCTGGCACCTCTGCTGCCCGTTCAGGTGTCCCAGCTGGGGTTGGTTGGGTTGTCAGAGGGCATTTAGGCTGCAGAGCTGGGTGGGTCTCGGTGCCTGGAAGTGTGGAACTGTGCTGGAGCTGTGCTGCCAGGAGCTGGCTGTGCCCATGATCATCTAACAGGTGGAGGAAAATCCAGTTTAAAGCAGATGGTACCCAGATGCCTTCTGTGTGAGTTGTTTGTCCCAGTGCTCACGGCATCCCACAGCTCCTGCCTCGCTGATGGATTTCACAGAATCCAGCAGTTGCACGGGAATCCTCTCCCACCCTGCTGCAGCTGGTATTGCTTAATGAGTGTCACAATACCTGCTCCAATTTTGCAGCTTCTAATTGGTTTGCTCTGCTGTGCCAGAGGACAGTTTGGCAATTAGAGGGTGTCTGAGGCCAAGCAGAGCCGTGTTACCCCCACTTGGCTTTACTAACTCTGCTGGCTTTAATAGCTAATCCTGAGAAATGGGAGTGTAATTAATTGTCTAGGCTGAAAATTTTCACCTGGTTTTATTTAGATTTTGCTTTTATTGCTCTTAATATGGCCAATTTCTGTTAAGGCATGACTGGAATCAGCTTCATATCAGAGAGTGAGAGAACAGGCAAGGGGTGAACACTCTCCAATTCATCATCCTGCTGGTAAGGGCAGGAGGGTTGGCTCTTCCCCTTGTTAAGTGCAAGGTGTCACTCACAGCTGGTACCTCCATCCTCGTCTGGGGAGTGTTTTATGGCACAGCCCGTTTTTATTGCCGTAATTAATTTGTGAACTCAGCCTCGAGGCCGGCCCCAGCCGTACTTCGAGCCGGAGATGATCCTGGAGGGCTTTTTTTCCTTCCTTTGCGATGGGAGTGAGTGAAAAGCTCCCGTTGTAGGTAATTAGTGAGAAGAGTTGTAGCTCTCCATGGGGGTTTTGCAGGCTGATACGTGGATCAGCAGCTGGGAACGGGGTGTGTGCTGGACCTGTGGGGACAGGGGTGGATGGGCTGTGCTCGGGCTGTGGAGCAGAGCAGGCAGGAGAACAGGAGATGAGGGAATGGATGTGGCAGGGTGGGGGATCAGGCTGTGCACAGAGACCCCTCCTGAGTGCCCCATGGGGATTCTGCATTGCTGCAGGAGCTCTGCTTTGGTGTTGAAGGTTTTGCAGAGGTCTGGAAGAGGATTGAGTGGGACCTGTCTGTCCTGGACATTTCCGTTGACAGAAGTTGGCTTTTTATATCTGATTGATGGTCTTGTAGGAATTTTAGCAACAGCTTCTTTTGGGTGATCTTTGCTGAGGGGTGCATCTGTGGGTTCACACACCTTTGGGTTATTTGTTTAAATTGGAGCCCTTCATTTCTTATTTCACTGAAAAAATCCCATACCCATGCTATATTAGCATATCCCACTGCAATAACCAGGACAAAGCTGTGCTCTTACACACTCAAAAGTGTTAAAACAGCAGCTCAGGATTTTGTTCTGGGAATTCTGGCTCTTGATGTGGAGAGCCAGGAAGGCATTTGGGATGCACAGGAGCGTGTTGTGCAGATGGCACTTCATTAACTCTTTCTTTTGCCTTTCTAGTTTGATGGGGAGAACATGTACATGGGGATGAACGACAACGCCCAGGAGTTTCTATCGGCCAACCAGGTAAGTGTTGTTATGCTGGGGTGAGATTTTTAGGGGATTTAGGCTCTGCCCAAGCAGAAATTCTAGGAGCTCTCTGTGAATCTGCCCTCCTGGGACATCAGGAGTGCCCATGGAGGAGGTCAGAGCCCAGCTGCTGCTGAGGAGCAGTGGGTGCACTTGGTAGGGGGAGTGGGATGCAATTCCATCCTGGCTCTGCCAGGAGAGAGGCTGCAAAGCTTTGCTTCAGCAACCCTCACTCAAAATGAAGGTGAATTTGGTGCTTCTGGAGGCAGTGAAGTTTCCAAGTGCTGTGTGCAGTTCAGGTGTCTCCTTCCCTCATGTGGAGTATTTCCTGTAGCTAAATAGATTTAACAGTTGGGGGAGAAAAAGGAATCAAAGGTTTCCTGTTTTGGAGCTAGAAACCCACATGTGGGGGACCAGAATAGAAGTGTTCATGGCTTGCAGGTGCCTGAGCCTTCTCTGGGCTTGGATACACATGGAAAAGACATGGAGTGGGGCCTGAAACCTGTGTATGGGTTGGAACAAGCTGCTCTTTAAGATGATCCCCCAACCCAAACAATTCTGTGATTATATGAAGGTAAGGTCATGCTTAGGTCCTGCTGGGAGGGGAGGACCTCAGCACGTGCTGGTCTGTCCCCCTGACCTGGGGATGAGAGGTGGTCCCATGAGCATCTCTGTGGTGGCCTGGCACAGTCAGAGGTGCTGCATGAAGCATCTCAGCACATGAGCCTTGTGAGGGAAGGTGACAGTTCCTTGCTGACACAATCCAGCAGCCCGTTTTGGGTTGTGTAGGGCTGTTGTGGGGCACAGACACATCCCCGTGGGCCACAGAGTGCCCCAGGGGTTTGGGACATCACTAGGGATTGCAAGGCTAGTGAGTCATTCGTGGTGTTCCAACAGCAGCAGGGATTAAATTCTGTGCAGATTACACTGGAAATGGGATGAAATCCTGTATTTTGTGTCCTTGGAGCATGGCACTGTGTTGGCTCATTGCTTGGGAGAGTTATTCCTGCCTTGGCTCTGGAAGCTGGCACTGGAAGCCGTCACCACAGCGGTGTGGGGAAAGGTTGTTCTTGCGAGAGGAGGATTTCCAGGGTGGGGAAGGAACAGCAAACTTTGTGCTGTTGAGTGATTCAACAGAAACAAATAATGTGTTCAATCAGCAATGACGTGGGGCTGATCATTAGAGCCAGGAATTGCCAGAGGGTGAGTAAATATGGGAAGGAACGGGGTGACCCCGAGGTGCCCCAGCCAGGGGTCAGCCCTGTATCCCCCAGGCTGTGCAGAGCCACGAGTGGTGGATGCTCATGGGGCACTTGTTGTAGGAATTTTGCCTTTAAAAACCCCCAAGGGACAAGGATTTCCCAGCCTCACTGGGAAGGGCTGGCACTGCTGGCACAGGGACCAGCCACAGTCCCTGGCCATGACCCTGCCCTGCCTGCAGGACCAGGCTGGACTTGGGCAGAGCTGTGGCCACTGAGAACCATTGGTGTCCCCTTCTTACCACCTCTCTCATCCCCCTTTCCCCATGGGTGGCGTGGGAGGGAAGTCAGAAGGGATGTTTTGGGGTTGGGAATGGTTTTTATGGGAATGCACCTCAAGGAGGAGGGCTGGCTTCCAAAGGAAAGCAGGGATCATCCTGGGGTGGAGGATTCATGTACTGGAGAAGAACCAACCAGCTTAGACCCCTGTAACCTGGGCAATAGGAGTTTGCTCTTCATTTGTTCTCTGTTTTCTTGCAACCTTTATTTCCCATGTTGGAGTAGCAATTAAGGAAGGGAATGGAGGAAGGTTCTTTCCCTTGGCAGACGAGGGCAGGCTCCCCCACTGCAGGGATGGCTTCGTGCAGAGGCTGTGCCGCTGCTTTCTCCACCACAAAAGCACCACAGGGAGTAACATGGATGATTAATGGAAAAGTTTGCTTTGTCTGGTGTCCCCAGTTCCCCTCGCTGTGCTGGTGTGGGATGGTCACAGAGGAGCTGGGAGCAGCACTGAGGAGTGCAGGGTGGCACCTGGGGCTCTGTGGGATGTGCAGTGACACCCAATAACCTCATCTGGGGTGGCAGGAGGGCACCTGGGAGAGAAGCTGAGGATCCCAGTCCATGCCCTGCAGGGATGTCAGTGCTGGTTCACACCCAGCACGAGCTTTGGTGGAGGAGGATGGGGAGCAGCTTCCTCCTCAGTGCATCACCTCCATTTATTTACCTGCACATCAGCACTTGTTTACTGGTTTTACAGCCCCGGCCATGACTGCAGGACTAATGACTAAATAGCTCTGTTATTTAAATGGGGCTTCCAGATGGTTTTTTATTGTTTGCTAAACCTGTTGTAAGCTAAAGGAGTCATTAAACAGCAGGAGTGGGGTTTCACAGTCTCACCTCAGAGGCTGCTGAACCACCAGCCCTGAGATACCTTCACAGCACACATGGGACATCCAACAGCCCTTGGGATCCCTCAGGACAAAGGCAAATCCTACAGACTCGGGACTGGAGCCATCACACTGCAGTGGTTGGGTTTTTTCTCCATCATGATCCTACAGCTCCCTGACAGCGGCTTTATCTCAGCCCTTTGTCTGATTTTTGATCCTAAGGAACTTCTGTTCAGCCTGGAGAAGAGAAGGCTCCAGGGAGAGCCTAAAGCACCTTCCAGTGCTTAAAGGGACTCCAGGAAAGCTGGAGAGGCATTTAAGGACAAGGGCCTGGAATGCTAGGACAGGGGGAATGGCTTCCCACTGCCAGAGGGCAGGGTTAGATGGGGTATTGGGAAGGAATTCCTGGTTGTGATGGTGGGCAGGCCCTGGCACAGGGTGCCCAGAGCAGCTGGGGCTGCCCCTGGATCCCTGGCAGTGCCCAAGGCCAGGCTGGACAGGGCTTGGAGCAGCCTGGGATGGTGGGAGGGGTCCCTGCCATGGCAGGAGGTGCAATGGGATGAGCTTTATGGTCACTTCCAACCCAAACTTTTCTAGGTTTCTGCAGTTTCTCGTGGCAAAAGTGTGGTAAAGCCAGGATCAGGGTCCACTTGCCTCTTCTTCATTATTCCCTGCCCTGCACAGCTGCCAGAAAGAAGAAACAAAAACCCACAAAAAACCCTTACAAAACCCTCCAAAACACCATGTGGAAGCCAGGTGACCTCTTCCTTCCCTTCATCTTCCTCGCTGGGATGGCTCCATGGCCGCTGCTGTTGTCATCCCAGAAGGGTCAGACTCAGCGAGGACAAAATGCAGAAATAAAGGAGCCTAAAACATAATGAGAGCACTGACAGCTCATGCCAGCACAACCTGCTTGGGGAATATAATTCCTCTTGTTCCATCAAATAGAGGGACATTTGACCCCAGAAGTGAGTCAAATGTGAAATGTAATTCAACCTCCAGCAGAGGCCAGAGTATAAATGCAGGTTGACATCTGATCAAACCCTGGCAGACACTTGACCCTCGAGATGAGTGAGGTCTCTCTTGTGTCTCATGGAGTCAGCAGAGCATCATTCCTCACCCCTGTCAATTTTCCTTCTTTCTTTCCCACCCCCCTCCCCAAAGAAAGACAAGGAATTAAGTAATGCAGAAAATCCCAAGGAATGGACAGATTCTCAAACCTACAATGTGCTCCGAAAGATGAGCAAAAATGCAATGGTGCTGGCAAAAGAAATAAAAACACCTGCAAAATCAGTAGGAAAAGACATTTATTAAGGTCTTTGTGATGAGTAACACCAGGAAAGGGGAAGGCTGGGAAATTCCAGGACAGGAATGAGGTTGGTTTTTTTGGGCATCAAGACTTTTGTACTTGCAGGAAGAGTCCACAGGTGCTTTATACACATGAATTAACTATGCTGGGAATACCCTGTGAGAAGGTACCATCATCCCGTGTCTGGGTGAAGAAATGGCTCCCTAGGGAGCTGGGGGTGATTTGATGAAGTTGTGGGAACTGCCCGGCCCTGGCATGGCTTTGGGGACCACTGTCCCTTGGCTTTTGGGAGCAGGGATGTGACTCTGCCTAGTCAGTGGGGGGACATTATGGAAAGTCTTAGGGAAGGCGTTTGCTGCACTTCCCCTCCCTCCATGAATATCCCTGGCTTCTGGCAGGGCAACAGGCAGCTTGAAGGAGGAAAGAGCTGATTATTTATCGCTGGACAGTTTGGGTCCTGTGCTCTGCCTAATCCCAGGAGATGTAAGTGCATGGCTTATTCCAGCCGAGCAACCTGTTTCTGTCCCAGCCAGTTAATTTGTGTGACTCCTCGTGGAAAGGCTGTTCAACACCGGTGTGGTTTATCCAGGCCAGGGAGAGCTGCATAAAGCAGCTGGAAGTGAGGGCACAGATGGGACCTACTGCTATAAAGTGCTGAAAATGTGAGAGTTAAAGTGAAAATAGGAAAGTTCAATTGGCAAAATTATTTGCACCTTATTTCCTCCTCCTAATGCCATTCCTCAAGGAAATATGAGGAGCTCGTGCTGCCTGTCTGTGTATCAAAAACATCAGGTCTTGGCTGCCAGGAGCCAAATCCTGTGGATGTGCTGGGGGCTGCAGGTTTGCACAGCAGCATTGAGCAACCTGGGACAGGGGAAGGTGTCCCTGCCCGTGGCAGGGGTGGAACAAGATAATTTTCGAGGTCCCTTCCAACCCAGACCATTCTGGGATTCTGTGACTGAAAAAGGCAGGATTTTACCCAACCCTGGTGAGACACCTGATGTGTAGAGCAGCACAAGGGGCTTTAATCTGGGCTCTGGGCATTAGGTTGAGACTGGGTAACTTGTGGCTGGGATTGCTCACACTTACCCTGCCAAGAGAGCAGATCCACATCATCATGTGTAAAACAGAAGGTGGCTTTTCCCTGGCTGTGTGTGAATCGGGGAGCCCCAGTGGGTGCAGAGGTTTTGCTGACACCCCGAGGGAGAGGCAGTTAAGAGAGATTAAATCTGTCAAGTGCACACACATCCACAGCATCTGTCTTCAGCCGTATAAATGTTAGTGTGGGCTTGGCCACACCTGCCCCTTCCCGTGCACGTGGGATCCATCTGCAGATGTCCCCCCGCGCCTGGATGTGTATAAATCAACATTTATCTACTGCATCTCTTGCCCTTTATCTCTCTGCCTCCATATATCTCGGAGCTGGGGTCTGTATTAGCCATAATAGATACAGTGAGTCGCTGATCTGGTGGGTCAAATGGTCAGGGCTCTTTGATCAGCCGTCAGGATCCATTACCACCGGGGCCGCCGGTGGGGCTGGAATTACAACTTACATTTGACTCATTTCTGGGGTCAAAACGTCCCTCTTATTTGATCGAATGACAGAAATTGTATAATTTGTATATATCCCTGAGCCATATGTGCTCTGAGTGCCACTCTAATGTGTTTTATAAAGGCACAGCTGTCTTGGTGACTTATTTAAAATGGGATTTTGAAGTAGTGTTCTTGCCGTTTAATGTCCTCATTCAGGGTTACACAAGGTTTATCAAATAATAAATAACATTTAGAACATTGGTTTTAACATAACAATGGCTTTGCTGGTTATAAGGAACTGGGCGGTCCAATAGAGCTGTGTTTGGTAAATATGTGTTAATGCACAAAGCAGGGATAGGATAATTAGAAATTAATGATGTGTGGGAAGCTATGGATACCTTCCCCATGTTCTGCTAACGCTCCAGACGAGACAGAGCTCGTCTTGGCAGCCTCTGCTATAAAATATGCCTTCAAACCTTGTCACAATACTGGCAGACGTGTTGTCCTCCCACCAATCTTGACTGAATCACAGCAAAATGTCAACACTTGATAAAATAAACCTGGGGCTGGGGCAGATCCACGTGTGTGAGGAGTTCCCCATCCCTGCTGGGGGCCACGGGCCAGACAACGACTGGGGCAGCCGTGGAGCCCCGGGCAGAGTGAGGGTGACTGGGTGCTGCTAACGAGGGTGTGGGTCACCCTCCCCTCCTTGTGGCTCCTTCCTCCGGGGTAGGAAGCTGGGAAATGGAATCAAGGTGGGCTTTGGTTTCCCCCCATCAGTGGTGGTGCTGCTGTGTCGCTGGCAGAGAATCAGCAACGTGAGATTGCTCGGGTGTGAGATGTTCTTACGGCAGTTCATCCCTGACCTACCAGATGAGTGAATCTGGAGGGGATTCCAGCGCTTTGCTTGTCCCATGAAGTGCAGGAGGTTGCTTGTGGTCACCACAGCCGCTGCCTCAACCCGGGGATTGCTTCAGAAGAAAGGCAGGAAGAACCCAGGAGATCACACACGTGGCTGAGCAATTCTTTAGATTCATTCTCCTCTGGAGTCTTATAGTAAAGTCTGCACAAAAAATCAGAGCCTATGGTGAGGTTACTCTTTGTGCAATTTCCACTCAAGTCTCCTGATGAACTTTGATGTTTCTAATTAATCCTTTGCACATGCAAACAACTTGTTTTAACTTTCATAGAATCGCAGAGTGGCTTGGGATGGAAGGGACCCTGAAAAGTCACCCTGTTCAAACCCTCTGCAATAAGCAGGGACATCTCCAACTAGATCAGGTTGCTCAGGGCACTGTTCAAGCTGACCTTGGGTGTTCCCAGAGACAGGACATCCACAGTTTCTCTGGGCAGCCTGCCCCAGTGTTTCACCACCCTCTGAGTGAACAACTGAGAAAGATTTTGGGGTCATCATATTCTGCTGATTTTTTACTTGATCTCTTGACCACAGGAACAGATGATAGTCAGAGCAACGTCAGAGAAAATCACTTACATAAGTGAAGGGTTTAAAATAGGGGGAACACGTCCCCCTTTTTAAGGGGGGCACAGAGAGCCCTGGTGCTCCTGAATCTCCAGCAATCTTGTGCTCTTTGGACTTCACTCTCTTGTGCCTGTGCAGCAACTTGGTCTCTTCCAATCTGCAAATATTCTCTATTTTTGAAGTCTAAAATCAGCCCCAACAGGAGCAGAGCACACCTGAAAGTAAATAACTGATGACTTCCCAATCCCTTTACAATGATAAATTGCAAATACTGCAGGAACATACAGATATATGTGTACAAAAGACCCCTAGTGAAGAGAAGAGAGAGGTTTGTATAGACTCAGAGTTGAAAGAGGATTACACAGAGTTTGGGAGTGTGCACTGCAGGCCCCCATGCTAAGATACAGATTTTGCTCTTTCCCTGCTGTTCTTTGAGTAATACTGTGTAATTTCATATGTTGTGCTGGAGAAAAAAAAAAATAGAGGGGAGGCATTGATAGATACTAAATGCCTTTCTCAGCAGACGATTGAGGAAGAATCTCATGTACTATTTTAGAATGAACAATAGAGTGTTACATGTCATTTATTATAATCAGCAGCTAATGGAAACCCTTCCAGGCGGGGTTTGGGAGTTGAGCACAACTACAGCTGATGATCCAGGCTTGTGAATTTTGCATGAACTCCTATGTGACAGTGAAATTTTTGAAAGGTGCAGTCAGGAAGCGATTCCTGTAGCTTAGTCATAGCAAGTGAAGGTTATACTGCTGGTGCAAGGCCAGCTGTAGTGCTTAAATGAAATTATAATAATAAATCCCTTGGTGTTACAAGCAGAATGAACATCAACTTTAACCCTTGGTCTCAGGGGATTCCTAAGTTTTTAGCAATAGGGTGTTTGAAAAACAGCCACCAAGCATCCCAGAGTGAAAAACTGAGGCAACTGAGCCATTCCTGGACCAAAATAGACTGTCTCTGCTCCTATTGTGCTCACTCTGGGGGGGAAAAGGGAAAAAAAAATGAAGAAATAGCACTTTAAACAGCTGAAGGCACCTATCAGGAGCCACGGAGCATCTGGTAGGGATGGGAAACCCTGAAACTGTCATGGTGGTTGAATTTCATGCCTAGATATTTCATCAAGGAGATTCTTGGATGGGTTTGGGTTTAGGGGCCAAGGCAGGAGGGAGAAGGAGATCCTCAGGTGCCTTGGAGGACACACACCATGCTTGACAGCCTGAGGGCTGGGCACAGCATCCACCACTCTCCAGGTCCCCCTGGAGACCACAGCCAGCTCTGGCAAGTCCCAGCAGTCGCCTTTCCTTGTCTTTCCCAAGGCTTTCCGAGGTTTTCTGGGATACGAGTCAGCTCAGAGAATGTTTTTGACGCAGTTCTAAAGGGTTTATGTTTTAAGCAGCATGAGTGGCTGTAGCCCTTGGTCTGTGAGGTGAGGGATCTAAACGTGCCTGAGGACCTTCAGCCAGAGCTGGGATTTCTCTTGCAGTGAAGAAGTCTGTAAGCAGGGAGACATTTAAAAATTAATAACAAAAATCCAATCTGTGTAGGAGAGTGGCCCAGGGCTGGAGGCAGCAGAACCGCAGTGATGGGAACCCAGGGGCTGGCAGAGAAAGCAGCAGCAGGATCATGCCCACCCCCCTGGGAACCAGATGCTGTTGTGTCCTGATCTGAAGGTTTACATACAGAAAATACTGATACCAAGATGAGTTCTGATGGAGGATTGAACATGGGTGGTTCTTGGTGCCAAAATGCTGTCATGCCCACCTGTGGGGCTGAAGGAAAAATGTATCCCAGATTCCAGAAATTCACCCTGTGTGCTGGAGGTGAAGGAGATGGAGTAGCTGGGACCGCTTCAGAGCACTGTGGGCACAGCTGAGGTCCAGTCAGACTGGACAGGACCTGCTGCTGTTCAGGGTGACTCCCGTGGCATGAGGACACATGGGCTGGCTGTCCAGCAATGCTGCTGGGCTTGTAAAACCAATGACTCATAAAAGAGCAGCAAATGATAGGGAAGGTGGTGTGCTTTAGCCAAGAAAGTGTCACTTTATCAAGGATTTCCCATGAGCTCAACCCTGCTCCAGAGGGAGTGTAACCAGAGCTGCTGTCTTTGATGGGCAGCGTGGCCCAGGGCAAGGTGGACACCTGCACTGGGGAGAACCTGGAGCAGCTCTGGAGGGGGCAGGTCCCCTTTAAAGCACAGCTCTCAGGTGAATGTGGTGCTCATGTGTGCTTTAAACCTCACCAGGGCCCCTCTGCTCAGCGCCTGGGCTGGCCTGGAGTGCTGACGGTCACTTCAGCCAAAGGCAATCGTGGAGCTTTCACCCGCGAGCTGTTCCTGCCCTCGGATCCTCCAGCTCCTTGTGCTGAGCTAATTCCTCACCATGCGTGTCCCAAATTCCCGCTGTGACACAGTGTGACAGAGAGCCAGGGCTGTGCATGCCAAGGATTGATGCTGAGCTCTGACAGTGCAGCCCCATCGCCCTGGAGAGCTGTGATCAGCAAGGATTTCCTCTTGTGTCCTGCTCCGAGCTTTGGCTTTGGCTCCTGCAGAGGGTGGTTTGCTTCTCTAATGGACCTCTGGGGAGTCACTCAGCAAAACTGTGTTTATTTGTGGAAACACAGCTCCGTGGGCCACAGCAGTGTGGAAGAAAATACCCAGCCTGTTGCTCCTGGGATTTCCTTTCCCACCTGATTGATTACTTCTTCCTTTCTCATCGGAGACCCAGCCCGAGTCGGTGTTTGGGTCTGCTGTCACAACAACTGTGATTAACTGCGGAGCCACTTACTGCCAGCAGGAAAATGTTATTTTCCACTTCAGCATTTGGATGAAGGCCTGGGCAGAAAGGAAAACCCCCTCTGTTGCCCTGGCTGGTGGCAGAACGAGCCCTTCTTTCTCTCCATGTCAGCTCTGGGGCTGCCCTGGGCATGTGCAGGGTTGGGCTCCATTCCAGCCCCACGAGGGCAGGACCATCAGCAGAGCAGCTGTATCCAAAACCAGAGTGGCCAGCAGGACTGGGCAGGTGATTGTCCCCTGGTGCTGGCACTGCTGGGGCACCTCGAGGGCTGTGCCCAGTCCTGAGCCCCTCACAAGAAAGGCATTGAGGGGCTGGAGTGTCCAGAGATGGGAACGGAGCTGGGAAGGGGCTGGAGTGTCCAGAGATGGGAATGGAGCTGGGGAAGGGGCTGGAGCCCCAGGAGCGGCTGAGGGAGCTGGGAAAGGGCTGAGCCTGGAGCAAAGGGGGCTCAGGGGGGACCTTGTGGCTCTGCACAGCTCCTGACAGGAGGGGACGGCCGGGGGGGTCGGGCTCTGCTCCCAGGCAAATATTGATAGAACAAGAGGAAATGGCCTCAAGCTGTGCCAGGGGAGATTTAGATTGGATATCAGGAGGAATTCCTTCACTGGAGGAGTTGTCAGGCTTTGGCAGGGGCTGCTCAGGGCAGCAGTGAGCCCATCCTTGGAGGTGTCTGAGGAACACCTGGATGTGGCACTTGGTGCTCTGGGCTGGTGACACAGTGGGCATTCAATGGCTGGACTGGATGATTTCAGAGGTCTTTTCCAGGCTGAGTGATTCCATGATATCAGGGCTCTGCAGGCACTGGAGGATGGTGGGGGCTGTGCATCCCAAGTGCAGCTGTCCAGCTCCTTCTGCTCAGAGCCAGGCGTTGGCTCCGACCTCTCCTCACTCCGGAGGTTGGGCAGAGCAGGACCCCGAGCCGGCTGGGAAGAAAATGCCACCAATCCCTGTGGTTCTGCTCCTTTGGGAAGGCTCAGATCCCTCCCTCGCAGGTGACACACCGGGCCAGGCTGCCCAGAGCCACGGTGGGAGCCAAAAATCAGAGGCAGGCAGGGATCTTCCTCGGGAAGGTGAGCTGGGACACGGGACCGAGCTGGAGCATGGCTGTCACAGCAGCTCCACGAGTCCCACGTCCGGTCCGTGCTGCCATCACCTGTTTGGCACTTCTGCCAAGGCTCTCACCCATCACTGACACCACTTCCATGATCAGCAGCCTCAGAGCCAGCCTGAATTAAATTTATCTCAAAGTAGCAAATCCATCAGCTGCCATCAAAAGTCTGATGCTGTCTGGCTCAGGTCTATACATCTGTGTACGCTGTAAAGGGCAAAATATGACTCGGTTTTTATTACTTTAATTAAAACATGAGTGAAGAGTATGAGATTCATATTAAATTGTATTTTCCTGGCTGCCGTGGGAAGGAGCTAACTGGTCTGATTACCATGAAGATTACAAACTATCAAAGTGAAAAAGAGCTTTTTGCAAGTATTTCATATTAAACCTTCAAACATAACACTTTAAGAATAATTATAGCTGTATTACTGGAAAATGATTCATGAATTCTGAATAAATATAAGACCCTTAAAGGGAAATGTTCCAAGACCACAGTTTTCATTCCAATCTGATGAAATTTAGTATCATTTTGCAGCTGTAGAATAGAATGAAAAAAATATGTACATAGACTGTATTGAATATATGTCAGACTAAACTAATGAGATTTTTTACATCAACTCTGAGCACGAACACAGACAAATGGAATAGCCATCCTCATTTTCTATAATAGAAAGCACGGAAAGAGAAGGCAGAAAGAATCTTACTGCTCACAGGTCTTTATTCCACCCTTGATTGTTAAATAATATATTTTAAGTTCTCATATCTCGCCCGCAGAATGTTTGAACTGACACTAATGGGTATATAAGAGAAAAGAGTGAGCTCTAAAAAAAAAAAAGTGAGGAAGGGCCAGGATTGGAAATTTTATTAGTATTCCCAGTGGGCTGTAATAAAGATACTTTTCACACAATACAGTGAATGTTTACAGCAGACAGTTTAGTTTCCTTCCAACAATTATGAGAGAAATTGAATCTCAGGAAATGTTAGTTTTGGCTAAAATTAGACATAACAATAAAGATACCCCTGAAAGTTTATTAAGGAGGGGAAAAAAAAAAAAAAGAAAAGCCATCAGTCTCTGGAAGACAATTTAGCAAATTTATTTTAAGAATTCCAGATGACTTCTAAACAAAACCACACACCTACGTGGTGCTGAGGGCTCCAGCTCCCCATCAGAGCTGCTTTTCTCTTGAGGAGATTTTTTTTTTCCCAGGCTTCATGGATCCCTAGTGCAGTTTGGAAGCAAATATCCAAAAGGCTTTTGTTTCCAGCTTGGATCTGGAAACTTCTGCAAGTATTTGGGGCAGCAGGTAGGAGCAGGTCGTGTTCTGTGTGCAGATCAGGGTGCTGCAAGCCTGGAACCCACTCTGGGATCGAGAGCCAGTTACTGGGCACTTGAATGCAGCTTCAGGAAGGAATCACACAGAGATGCTGGAGATAAAAAAAAAGAAAAAAACTAGAAAAGCTGCTCTGTGAAGTGCAGGAAACTCTGGAGCGCAGCGAGCAGCTCATGTGATGGTGTTTAATTTTTGAAGCACTGCGAGTGGAACATGCAGTGGAATTCTGCTTGTCCTGATTTCCAGACTTCTGCACCGAGGAGTGCTGCAATATCCCTGTTAGAGACACCATCTTTCCTCTCCTTTTCTCCATGCAATCCTTGATTTTTGACTTCTTCCTCACTCTGTTTCAGTCTGGACAGAGATTCCTGTTATTTGATGTCAAGAATAGGGATGGAGGAGAAGTGGTGACAGCTGATGGAGCTTAGCTTGCACACAGACTTCTCCAGTAATCTCCCTCAAAAGGATCTGCCCCATTTTGATTGTGTTCGGGGTCAGACTGGGCTGATGGCTTTTTGGCAACTCCAGGTGGGACTCGAGGTGCCCAGTTTGGTGCTAGAATTGACAATAGAAGCACTTGGCTCTGAGTCATCACAGGTTTATGGAAATGGCTGGGCCTTGTGTGGGCTTGGATTTGACAGATAGCAGCTGCAGCTCTTGAGTACACTGGGAAAATGGGAATTTTTACCACGGAGTTGATGTTTTGGCTTTGTTATGTGCATTCCTGTTGTGCTCAGAGCCTCCCCCTCCTCTCCATCAGCATCTCCCTCTCATTTTGACTCTTCCACTTCTTCCATTTTTCTTGGCACAGTTCAGGTTCCGCCTGGTGTGTCTAAACCAGTGCAAATAACAGAAAAACCTCTCTGGCTGCTCAGTGAAGGGAGGGTTTCAGTTGCTTTGGCCCCTGGAGAGCTGGGACAGGGTTTCTCTGCCCATCTCATGCCTTGTGTGTTGGTTTGGCTTGGTGGTCGTGTGATGCAGGTTGTGCTGGTGTTGATGTGAGCCCTCCTGCACCTTCATTTCCTCTGCAAAGCCATTCCCTGTGCCCACAAATGTTCTCCATGGCCTGTAGAGCTGCCAGTGCCAGTGCTGGAATTCATCCCTGGTACAGCCTCCTGGCTGTGAGCAGCAGATTGATGTCCTGCTGTCCTTCTAGATGGATAGTGGTCATTACTTTAGGGGAACGCTGCTATTTTGGTTGTTAACATGGTGGTTTTCCTTTTTGCCTTCCTCCTGAAAGGATGGTTCCTACTTTCACTGCTCATTTTGTCCAGGTTGCTTAATGCTTCAGAAGGAATTTGATGAGTGTCTGATTTAGGACATGGATGAGCCTCTCACAGCCATGTGTGTGTTCCTGCCTTTTTTTAGATACCATATATAAGCCTGGTTTTATTAAAGAAAAAAAAAAAAAAGAGTTGTTAAAATTGTTAAAGATTAAATCTGTTTGTTTCCCAAAATTCACATATTGGAGGCTTAAGGCTGAGATTTTCACGCCTACACTGGGGACTTGCATACTTGGCCATGCACCATGTTCCAGTTCTCACAGTTCTGTCACGAGTCTCTTGGTGCTTCCTGCTTTCCCTAACAGCCCCAGCACCTTTGTGCTCCTGTGACATGACAGCTTCTGCTTTGGATAAGTGAGGAAAAGAACAAAATTCTTGGCGCTGTGGTTGTGGAGGAAGAGTCGTAATTGTGGTGCTTGGGAGCTCAGTAAATGCACGGGAGGTAGAGACAGATCCTGTGTGATTGTCATGAAATGCTTTGGGTTGGAGGACACCTTAGAGCTCGTTTACCTCCAAGACCCCTGCCATGGGCACCTTCCCCTGTCCCAGGTTGGTCCAAGCCCCACCCAACCTGGCCTTGGACACTGCCAGGGGTGGGGCAGCCACAGCTGCTCCATCCTGACATCCCATGGAGCGGGAGGACGGCGTTCAGGGGGCACAGTCAGTCCAAGGTTGGGCTTGGTGATCTTGGAGGTCTTTTCCAACCTCAGTGATCCTATAATTCTGTGATTCTGGGACTGGCACGTCGCTGAGTTCTGCGTATTTAGGATCTGCAAGGAGTAAGACATCCCAATCCCATGGGTAACATGTCACTGCCCTCCCTTGGCCAACCAAACCCCGTTACTGATGCTGGAATTGGGTTGATGCTCTTTCCATCCCACCTCAGGGTTAGCTTTGGCAGAGCTGACTCAGAGGTATCTGGCTTTGGCACTTTTCCCACGTGCTGGAGCCAGATTCTGGGGCTGAGGGTCTTTGGGATAACATGGGACACTGATTTATCACTCTGGTGATTTCAGTTAATTTCCTTTCCCCATTTCGGCAGCTTCCTGGCAGCCTGAAATGTTTGGCAGAGGACGGATGGGTGAAGAATTTCAAGCTGCTAGGAAGAAGATGGCCTTTTACAAAGCATTGGTGCATTCTTAATTTTAATAAAATAAATATAAAAAAGAGGTAAGCAGCACCTCAGCTGCTGAGGCGACAGGCACTTAAGAAGCAGTGAATAAATACATAAAACATATTTGCTGAAGGCATTTGTTGTTGGAAGTTTAAACATTAAACATGCCTTCTTCGTCTGATACCATAATAAAGCAGGGATGTTCAAAGAGCCATTAGTGGTGCTCTGACTAGAGCTTTACATCTTCACTCATGTACCAAAGAACCTGCATTACATCAGCAATGCCTCAGTGAGTTTTGCCCCCAGAAGGGAAAGTAAGTGAATTCTGGGAGGGATTTCAGCGTGGGCTCGGGCTTTTTTTGTGGTGCATTTCCCCTTTGCTATTGATCGATGTGGATGTTTTGGTATTGTTCCCTTGTGAAGTGCTGGGGCAGGGCCAGGGGAGGCAGCAGCTCTGCCTTTGTCCCGCTGTCCCCAGGCTCAGCAAGTGCTGGCTCAGGGCCTGATGAGACAAATAAACAGGTTTGTGTATTTAGGTTTTTAAATTACAGGCTAAGGAGGAACACAGATACTCAATCCATTAAGAAATAACTAGGTGGGTGATTCAGTACCATTTGTGTAAATGGCACTAACTCCGGTCTGCCTGCACAATTTATTAATACTTCACGGGGGGAAAAAAAAAATTATTTTAATCTCATAATGGATGATGAGCTGTGAAATTGCTTCTGCAGCAGCTGGGCACCCTGGGGGAGGTGCTAGATTGCACCACATTATGCAAGCCATCCCCACATCCCTGCCTTCCTTGTGCTAATCACACACATCAAATCTGGGTGATGGGGAGGGGGGCACTGCTTCTGCTGGGCTTTATTACTTTTTGATTTTTTAGTCTCCACAGTTTTATTGTCAGTTTGATTTGGGGTCCCAAGCCTGGCTTGGGAATCGTGAGGGTTCAAATCCGAGTGGATTTGTGGTGATGCTTTGTGCTTCAAAGGTGCTGGCAAGAGGAAATAAGAAGAAATTTAGCACAAATACCAGGTCTGACCCAGTTGGTGATGATTTAGTCTGGCTGATACCCACACTTTGAAATAAAGGGTACTAAGAGCTTTTACTGCTCTTTGCTCTTTATAGGACTGGGGCCATGAGCAGGAGCAATGCTCCAAATGAGTTCCTACCCTAAAAGCAGAGCCTGGGGTTAAGTGTTTTGGTTCCATGTGGAAAGGTGGTGCAAGGGGAGCAAACCAGGGGTAGTGTGGGGCATTTAGGAACAAATTGTGATTGTCCCTCTAGCTCCAGCATAGCATTCTCCTTGTTGGCTTCTCAAGCTCTTGGTTGTGTCTCTGGTGCCTTGCCCACAGCACTCCTGGTGTGCCCTGGGTGGTGAGGGCCATGCAGGGCTTCTTTGGAAAATTTCTCTTTGCTGATGAGCGGGAAAATCACCCAAACAGGCTACATTTGGGACAAAAGAGGCTGGGTTGAAGATGTTGCCATGGTTGCTCTGCTGGGGGATCTTGCTGCAGACCACGACACCCCAGAGCACAGGATGGCTGTGACGGTCACCTGCCATGGGTAGGACACGTCTTTTGAGAGGAAACTCTGAAAAACATGGTGCAAACAAATCATCCATGCACAGTGTGGCACAAAAGCTTTGTTTAATCCTTAACTCCGCTCCCTCAATTTGGAGCACAAGGGAAATACTCCCAGACAAAATCTGAAAGGGAATGAGTGTGGTACAGAGTGTAGTTTCCTTCCTGCTCTGGGACCTTCTGGCTCAGCTGAAGCCAGGTTGAATTAATTTCTTAGAGTGCTTTTTGCTAATTCTTCCTTGCCTGTGCCTGGTTTTGGGCTGCCTTATCTCCTGACCTGCTTACAGTGCATTATCCAGCATTGTGTAACATACCCTGGGCTCAACACACCCCACAAATCCATCTAGCCCAACAATGGATTGCTGTGAGTGCACTGAGCTCATTATGCAGGTTCAGTATGCCATGAGACAAAAAAGGCAATTATGTAAAACCTGTTCTCAAATAATTCCCTGAAATGCATGATGTTCTTAAGTAGAATATGATATTCCTTGTATTCACTTCCAGGCGAGATCCTAGGAAAGAAAAGAAACGGATTTGTATTTGTCTGGCCTAGTCAGTCTAATTTTAGATCCCCATTGGCTGCTGTCTCACTGGATGTACAGTGCCTTTAATACATTTTAAAACCAGGCAAAAATCATTATAAACAATTTTAAGGAGGCTGATTGTGAGGCAGATGACAGAGGCTGCTCTTTGCCAATGTGGAGCAGAGCTTGCACATCCCCTGGCTTTCCCTGGAGCACTGCCACGAGTGCTCTGAGAGGCTGGGGAAGAGCAGCACGAAGACACGCAGGGAAAGGAAACAGTTCCCTTGTCAGCGTGGGTAGGTAAGGAAAAAATAGGTGAGGTGAGCTACTGCTCTGTCATCCAGGAGCAGCTGTGCATCAAACGTGCCCCACAGCCCTGGCCCTGCATGTGGAGACACAGCAAAGGATTTTCAGGAGCCCTGGTTATTGCTGATGTTTGTGTAAACCAATATTGAATTCTGAAAGCACTGTCAGCACAAACTGAGCCGTAAAATCCCATCTCAGAGCAACCTGGGATAATGGGAGGTGTCCCTGCCTGTGGCAGGGGGTGGAACTGGATGAGGTTTAGGGGGCTTTCCAACCCAACCCAACTCAACCCAGTCCAACCCAACCCAACCCAGCCCGTTCTGGGATTCTGTAATGTGGTTATTTGGGAGTTGAAGGTCTTTGTCACAGGGCCGTGGTGCTGCCATGCAGAGGGGGTCCCTGGTGGCATGAGGAGCTGGGTCTGGAGGGTCCTTTGTCCCAGCAGGCTCCCGTGGAGCTCCCTCTGGGACCTGTGGGGCTCTGGCAGGGCCCTGCCCTGCCCTCTCCTACGAGACAGCTGCTGCCTTGCCACGAAAGCAGGAAAGGCTGAGATATCTGATCACATTTTTTTTCCTCTTTATTCCTGGGGGGATCTACTTCCAAGACTCATTTTTGTCTGTGTCACCAGGGAATTAGAGGTCTGTCTGTCTCTCTTTCCTCTGAAGGATAAACACAGCATTCCTAATCCTTTCTATACCCCTGCTGCCCCTTCCATGTATATCTGCCTTTATGGAAACCGTAACCTTTGCTTGAACCGGAGATTTTCCTGAACAAGAGCCCTTTGGGATCTGAGTGGGCTTTCCTGGATACATTTTTAATAAACACAATAATTTGACTGCAAACCCATTACCTATCCCCTGTTTGTTCTATGGGATAGTCATTTCCATGCCTGCAAAAGCCACTAACTCACAGGGCAATCAAAGAGGGAATGACAACCAGGATAAAATCGGTCTGTGTTGTGATAAACCAGTCCATCTTCACGTCGTGCACTGCAGCTTTAGGTATTGCCTATAAATAATGGCCTCGAAAAGATATTAAATCTTTAGAAAAAATCAAGCCTAATTGTAACTATATTTTTGTTTTCCATTTTGGTTTATGTACAGTACATGACTTCTGCAGAGACATTTTTATTCCAGGAAAATGACAGGCCAACAAGAAGCCATAATTGCACTGATTTTTAGAAGTGCCTGCATTACTACAGATCTGATGTACTGCAAGACATGAATCAGAAAAATTCTATTAAAAAATCTCTTGAATGGCTGACACAGGAGTATTATCCACGATGATTAATTTGACTTGGTCATTATGAACACAGACAAGTCTGACAAAATTGCATTTCATTCCCCACTGAATTCATAAAATCACTATACACATAATAAGAAGTTATAGTTCTCTGCTATCCACTATTCTTGACAGGATTCCAGTTCTGGAAAAGATACTGATTTTAAAAAAAAAAAAAAAATAGAAGGAGAGAGAGAGAGTTGGGAGCCTTTTTAAAAGCCCACAATAAGGCTGATTTCTTTTGCTGTAAATTGTTCATAGAAATCCATTATTTTTAGCTTTTTTGTCCTTTTGGTGAAGTGGTGATGCAGGTCAAGAGCAGCTTGGACAATATCAAACCTGGCTGTGAGCTTGTGGTGCCAGGGGAGGGGATGCAGCAGAATGCCCAGGGATTTTCCATCCTTCAGGTGGTTATAAATAATTGGCACCTTGTTCTTCATTTCCCACCCACACAACAGACAGGCTGAGGCCAAAGAGCCCCAAGAATGTAATTTCTGGCTTTGGTAGCATGGAAAATAACCCCCCAAAATGCAGAATTGGCTGCATGCCTCCCAAAAAACTGTTTATTTCCGAGTGAACTGAGATTTTCTGCTCCCTGCGGATGTTGTTCCCTCCACAGCCCCACCCTGCTGAGCACGACATCCCAGCCTTCCCTTTGCCACTGCAGCAACTTCCCAAGGGCATCGAGGGCTGTTAGGGCAAGCAAGGATGTTTAGGACCCTCTGTGCACAAATGGTTTTATGAAATATACGTTTTTATAAAATTTATAGAAAAGAGACCTTTTTTGAGCTGTCAGATTTGGTTGAAGCCGCCCAGCACGTTTGGCTTTGGGAAGAGCTGTGGCTCCAGGGCTGCATGGGATCTCTAGGAGATGGGAGAAGGTCAACGTATGTAAAGTTTAAAAATATAAACATCCATCTAATCCAAAGGTGGAGCCATCCAGAAGTGCTGGGATTGGGCTGTGGGCTGGCTCTGTGCTGCAGCTGTCACAGGGTGCAGGGTTGGCATCAGAGCAGTGCCCACAGTGCGAGAAANTTCCCTGTGAGGGTGGGCAGGCCCTGGCACAGGGTGCCCAGAGCAGCTGGGGCTGCTCCTGGATCCCTGGCAGTGCCCAAGGCCAGGCTGGACAGGGCTTGGAGCAGCCTGGGACAGTGGGAGGTGCCCCTGGCCGTGGCAGGGAGTTTGGAATGAGATGATTTTTAAGGTCTCTTCCAACCCAACCCATTTTGGGATTCTGTGATTTTAAACCCCACTACTCTGGGTATGAAAGAGGAGCACACACAGCAGGAGGAAGAGCTCACTTTCCCACAGGTTCCCTGCTGCTCTTCTGAGCTCCAACCTCTTGCTGAATATTGTGCAGACACTTCCAGGGCACATTTCTGTTCATGCAAGAACTCATTTTTCCCTTTTCAACAGCATTCCCCTAGTAAAAAACCTGAGCATGTGAAAATTAATGTAGCAGGGGCTGGGAACACTTCAAAGACAATTTGTAGATTGTATGTGACTGACTGTTAATAAATACTTCTTTCCAGTATTTATCCACCTCTCCCCACATAATTCATTGGCCCTGGTATTCACACAGATCTCCGTGTGCGGGGATGAGGCAAATCAATTTCCATTCCTAAGACCCAGAGCTGCTGACGCAGAAAATCAGCGCTGCTTCACTTCTTGGCACGGAGCTTTGGGAATCACAGGTGTGAACAGGAGCCCTGTGCCATCCCTGCCTGCAGGAGGGGTGAGGAAAGGGGAAACCCCCCTGAGACCCCCACAGTGAGCACCCATCCACTGCCCTTCCCAGCCTCAGCATTTCTCTGGAGTTTGCAATGGCCAAGTGGCTTCACTTTCTCCTGCCACCTCAACGCTGACATTTCTGTCCCTGTGCTTCAGTGCCCTGAGGTGAGAAGAAAACCCCTCTGCTTCGTGTGCTGGAGAAACGTACCAAATCCCCTTCTTGCAAATAGGATTGTGCCCGTGTGAGTAATGGGTGTAGTGGGAGAGGAGTTTGGAGGATTTTGAGGAAATACAGGCAGTTGGTCTTCAGGAAGCTTCAGTTTTACCTTTTTCATTGCATTTGGACCAGGGTGTTCTCTCAGCCTGGCATTCCCTGCAGTTGGTGTGAGCAGTGGCACGTGGGGAATCTTTTAGATGTGTGTGAGAGAAAAACAGGGAATGTGGCAGCATGACAAAGCCATCCATGTGCTTCTCTCCCTTCTGACTCGCTCTGACACAACGTCCAGCATTGGAAAAATCGAGACATCCCCAAAACCACCTGGCTGGTTGTCTGCAGCTCCTTCCCTGGACGATGCTGGGATCCCTGCCCTCTGGCAGTGGGATGCCATTCCCTGTGTCCTGTCACTCCATGTCCTCCTCCAAAGTCCCTCTCCAACTGTCTCAGAACCTCTTCAGGCATTAGAAGTGGCTCTAAGATGTCCCCAGAGCCTTCTTTTCTCCCTGAGCACCCCCAGCTCTCCCAGCCTGGCTCCAGAGCAGAGGTCACTGTCTTTAAAAACCCCAAACAAGTGTTGGTTGTCCCAAAGATCAAACACACACCTCCACACTCCCTGTTTCTCTCCATTTCTCGCTGAGTGCTCTCCCTGGGACACTGCCCTCAGCCCTGGGATTGGGGTCCTGCTGGGATTGGGTTGGGGGATTGTCAACAGTGCTCATGGGATGGTGTGGGCACCCCATAATCCGTGTGCTACTCGTGCACACCAGGAACTCAAGCTGTAGCACCTCTGAGCCTCACAAATATCAATGTTTTCCTCACTTTGCAGACTTGCCAGGCTGGTTTGGGTCCCTTTAGACCCATCTCGTCTCTAAAGTGTCAGGAGGGTCACTGTGCTTTTGCACTAGCTTCAGGAAAAACCCAGTCAGATGAGGGATGGCACAGGGTCTGTGGTGGTTTGTGTCATCAGGATAGATTGCAGCAGCCTCTGTATTTCCTTGTACCTTCCCAAGAACAAATGTTCCCTCTCAGGCTCGTATTTACTGCTGAATGCTTTTTGACAGGGCAAATATTTACCTGCAATAATACTACAAATCTTTATCCTTCTCACTGTGAACAATATTTCTCTGAATCAATGCTTGGCTGCAGCTCCTGGATCATCACGGATAATCACACAGAGCATGACTCAGTGGAGAATTGGGGTCACTGGACATTTGCCGCGCTGCTGAGGGGGAGAATGTTTTCCCAGGTCCTTGGTCAAGTCATGTCCTCTGTGATTAATACCAACGTGCAGTGCAGGGCTGGTGCTGCCTGGCTGTGGAGGGTTTTTGAAGGAGGACAGTGCTTTCCTCCTCTTCCAGGAGGGGAAAGGCAGGAGAAAGCCAGAGGCATCGTTTATAGTGTTGTATTATCACTTAGAGCTCAGCACTTGTCACTCCCTCCTGAGTCACCTGCATGGGAATTTGTAGTGTTTTTTAGAGCATGGCTCGGTCATGGCTTTGGCTGAGTCACTGCTGGTCCCTAAGAGCTGCATGGCACTGACATGTCTGGATGTCCCTTGGTCCATCCTCCTCCTTGCTGCCATGCTGGGAGCGCTCCCCCAGGCTCAGGGAGGGTCTGTTGTGGGGTGGTTGTGGGATCTTGGCTTTGTTTGCAGTGTGGGAGGAGGTGCGGTACAGGAGCCAAAGGTGAAGCAGCAACACCAAGGGTTGTTTTGGGTGCCCTGGCAGAGGGTGACAGGGTCAGTACCCATCAGGCCATCTTGCAGTGCAGGGGTGAGGGACACCTGCTCCTGGATATGGCCTGGCTGTCAACTTGCCAGGAATTAGAGCCTTTCTCCCCATTACAATCCCCCACATCCACTCCTCTGTCTCCTGACCCGGAATCTGCAAGTGGATGGAGATGGCCCTGATCAAACTTGGATTTCAGGATGGAAAAATTGTTTGAGAATATGCTTTTTCTGCTGTTGGAGATTGGTTGTACCTGCAGCAGTGCCATCCTGTGCCATCACTGTGCGAGCATGGGGCATAACTGTGTTTGTGAGGTGGGCAGGCCCTGGCACAGGGTGCCCAGAGAAACTGTGGCTGCTCCATCCCTGGAAGGATGCTCTATCCCTGGAAGGATGCTCCATCCCTGCTCCATCCCTGGAAGCGTCCAAGGCCAGGTTGGACAGGGCTTGGAGCAGCCTGGTCTGGTGAAATGTGTCCCTGCACACAGCAGGAGGGCTGGAATGAGATGATTCTTAAGGTCCTTCCTACCCAGGCTGTTTTATCATTTTGTGATAATGCTGGGGCTGTGCTCAGGGCAGTTAGATCCTATACAAACCCTATAGCTGGTTCACAGGGATATTTGAGGGGCTGAGGGCAGGGGGCACTCAGAGAAGGGTCTCTGTCCCCTCTCTGACAGGGTCTGGCTCCATTCTGCGTCCATCCCACTGCAGGCAGGGCTTCCCTGCTCCAAGCAGCACCCAGCATCTGCCCGGCAGCCCCAGCCACGAGAGGGTTTGCAAGAAGAGGCTTGTTGTTTCAGCTGATTTCAGTGTTTTAATTTGAAGAGGAATAATGTGTAATCACAGCAACTGTCATCTGTTTGACAGTGGAAAATCCTAGAGCTTTTTTTGTGCACTGTAAATGGGCAGCCATTCAGCAGCACGAGCTGCTCCGCACTCGGAGTCCTGGTGGGATGAATGGCTTCAGACCAGCCCGCTAATCTAATTTGTAATGTATCCTTAGAATGCATAATTGGCTGTTTAATTTAATTCAAATTAACATAAGAATAGGAAATATAATCTGCCACAGAGCCCACATGGTGGTGAAGAGGAGCGTGGGGTGTTGCTGCGGAGGGGCTGGGGGGACAGCTCTGTGCGCTCCGTGTGAGAGCACTCCTTGTGGGGACAGAAGTGTCATCATGGACACGGCAACAGGCACTGCGTGTGTGCCAATAAATCACCCCTTTTTCCAGCCTTCTGAGTGTCTGGGTGCCTCATCTCCCTTCCTTATCTTTCTGGCCATCTATTTAAAACACATATAGTGAGGGACGCTCACTTTGGAAAGCTCGGTAGCGACAGGGTGTGAAAGCTGGCAGGCGCCGAGTCTGATTATGTTGATTGGATATTGTCTAATCTGATTTTGATTGTGTACAGCTTTGATTGTAATTTTGATACGTCTGCAAAATGCTGTAGCTGTTCGGAAAGCTTTGTGATTTAAACAGGTCTTTTTTTCTTTTCTCTTTTTTTTTTTTTTTCCCCCTGGGTTGAATAGAACAGAGGCAGAAACGTGCCTGGGGGTGAGCAGGGCGCTGGGGCTTTGGCACTCTGTACAAAACCACCTCAAAGCCCTTGGGTGAGCTGCTCTGCAGCAACACAGGGGACTCGTAGTTTTGAAGAGAGCTTTAGGAAACTTTGAGTGGGTTTTACATAATTTAGTTAAGTACAGCAAAGCCACTTGCTTATATACCTGATACCAAAATAAACCAGTTGGAGGAACAAGTTTGCTGTGCGATGATTTATTTAAATCCCTTTCTGTAAAGCATGGAGTGAAATCCTCTTAAATAACTGGGAAAGAATCAGTGTACCTCGAGGAGCGTAGCCCAAATGGAAACCTAGCTATGAGATGTATTAAATGGGATCTCTCTGTCTGCCTTGTGTACATCCCCTCAGCCCGCTGCCTTCCCTGTCTAATAACAATGTTAGACAGAAGCTGACTGGAAAAAGAGCTGGGCTTGAATTTCCCCCGAACTGTAACAGTTGGCACAGAGCTGTCATGGCCCAGGCTCTGTCTCGTGTTTCTGTCAGGCTCCTGTTTCCCTACAGCCAGTGGGAATCCCAGGCAAACACAAAGGTTTGGGTCAGGTATGCAGAACCTGCTCTGGAATCACAGAATCATCAAATGGTTTGGGTTTGAAGGGGCCTTAAAGATCAGCTCATCCCACCCCCTGCCATGGCAGGGACGCCTCCCACTGTCCNTCCAGCCCTTGGAGCATCTCTGTGACCTCCTCTGGACTTGCCCCAACACTTCCACGTCCTCCTCTCTTTGGCCCCCAGCCCTGCAGGTGGGGTGTCCTGAGAGGGCAGGAGAGGGGCAGGATCCCCTCGCTGCCCTGCTGCCCCCGCTGTGGGGTGAGCCTGGCACATGTGGGGTGAGCCGGGCACATTTGGGGTGAGCCTGGCACATGTGGGGTGAGCCGGGCACATGTGGGGTGTCTGAGCCTGGCACATGTGGGGTGTCTGGGCTGCCAGGGCACAGGGCTGGGTCGTGTCCAGCCTTTCCCCCACCCGAATCCCCCAGTCTCCTCTCACAGGGCTGTTCTCAGTGTTTACCCCTCCCAGTCTGCGCTCCTGCCTGGATCGCCCCGACACAGGAGCGGCATCTTGAGCTTGGGCTTGTTGAACCTCACAAACTTCCTGTGCCCCCACTTCTCCAGCTTGTCCTGGATGACATCCCGTCCTTCTGTTGTGCCAACTCCTCTTTTCTTTGTCTTTTTCTTTTTCTGCAGTGGGGTGAGGGAAGGTGAGAGGTGAGGGTTCAGCTTAGCAGAGGATGAGTCTCTTCCAGCCCCAGTTTTGGGGTGAGGCAGGAGTGACCCCATGCTCTGCCACCCCACAGAGCCATGGCTCTCCCTGGGGCAATGCCCTTTCACAGATCCCTCCTTGCTCCCTGCTGCCTCTCCCACTGATTCCTGTACTCCAGTTAAATACAGGCTTTATTTTATTTTATTAAGGACTTTCTCCCCGCAGTCTGTGGTGATGAAGAGCACGAATCCAGGGGTGAGCTCTGGGACAATGGATTATTAAAGCCTACAGTGCTTAACTGGTTTTTTAACATCTGGGGTTTTGCTCTTAAATCAAGTATTAAGTCCAAATCCAACCATGAAACTAGGTGATCTGGGAAATTTAGCTTTAGCATGTGTATAATACTATAGCTAATCAGAATTTCATATGCTATAATAATATGTGAAACAGTAGATGTTTAGAATAAGCCTCCTCTACCAGAGACTCATTATATTCTGCATTGGTAATTAATAATTTTGGATAGATTCACACATTATGAAGGAAAAATGGTTTTGTCTGAAGTGAAAATGATTGCACAGGTGCAATGACATTTTTTATATAAATGGAAATGGCTTAGAAGTAAACAAGGCACGAGGAAACATAGGGAGCAGACAGAGCACAGACATCTCTGTGTGCTCATGTCACCTCGAGGGAGCTTTGGTAGGGAGGTGAGGGAATGCTTTTCCAGATGAAATTTGGGAAAGGATACAAGGAAGGACAAATCTCCATGTGTGGTGAAGTCACGCAGGCTTTCTTTAAAGGATTTTTTAACAGCGATGACTGTGTTTCCAAATCTCCCTCCCTGGTTGCAGCTTCTGTGCTGGAGTTTTTGAGGATTCAGTGGGAATTAGGGCAAGAGGGAATGGCTTTAACCCGACAGAGGGCAGGGTTAGATTAGATATTGGGGAAAATGACCCGACAGAGGGGTGGGCAGGCCCTGGCACAGGGTGCCCAGAGCAGCTGGGGCTGCCCCTGGATCCCTGGCAGTGCCCAAGGCCAGGTTGGACAGGGCTTGGAGCAGCCTGGGACAGTGGGAGGTGTCCCTGCCATGGCTGGGGTTGGACCCTGATGGTCTTTAAGGTTCCTTGCAACCCAAACCATTCCATAGTTCTATGAATTTTGATCCCAAGTAATTGTTATTTCTACCACTCTAATTCTCTCAAAAACTCTTAAAAATATCAACCGTAGGCTGAGAGCTGAGCTGGGTGGCCAGAGAGAGACTTTGACTCAGGAAGGCTGCAGGTGGTTGGGAAGCAGCTGTGCCCTTCCATGGCTGTGGTCCCGGTGTGGAAGTTTCTGCTGAGGTTTTGGGGATTTAAATATGAGCAGGGATGCAGTGTGGGAGAGGGGATGCCCCGAGTGGATCCAAGGTGTGTGAGGAGCCATGGTGTCCCTGATGGACGGTGCTGTGCTGCCACCCTCACACCCTGGCTCCTACCTCAACCTGATTTATTTGGGACTGGAGATGCCTTTTTTACTACAGCAAACCCGTTTCCACTGGAATCTGTGTTTCTCAGAGAAATCATCATTTTTCTTTGCTGAAGCAGCAAAGCAGTGACACGTTGCAAAATGTCTCTTTCATGTTTCAGACCTACAACAGTCAGAGTGAGAACAACGAGGACTACGAGATCCCTCCCATCACGCCCCCCAATCTCCCCGACCCGTCCCTCCTGCACTTGGTGGACCACGAGACTGGATACCACTCCCTGTGCCACAGCCTCCCCCCGAACAGCCTGATCCCAGCCTACCCCTACCAGAACATGGACCTGCCGGCCATCATGGTCTCCAACATGTTGAGTCAGGACGGGCACCTCCTCTCCAGCCAGCTGCCCACGGTCAGTATTTCCCCCGTGCGTCCCTCCCGTCAAAGCCGCTCTGTTTGCAGTCAGGAAAGGGCTGAGCAGAGAAGGTGTTGGTGATGAGCTCTTGGCCATGAGGGTCAGGATGAGCTGGTGCTGCCCACCAGGGCTGGGCTGTGTTGGCAGAGTGCAGTCACCGTGCTCGTGGTGGCAGTTTTAGGCTTAGTTTGGTGTCCTCCCGAGCCCTGTGAACCTCTCAGGATCAGGGGAAGGGTTTTTTTCCTCCATCCTTCCCGAAGCAAAGCATCCCCGCTCCATCCCCGTGGCAAGGTGACCAGCCAAAGCCCCACGTCCTGTGTCCTTCCCCTTCCTCCCTGTCACCCCTGGCACCAGCAGGAGGAGCAGGGATGCTCCCTGGAGGGAAAGCTGCTCTATTGATTTCAGGGGGAACAGGATCCCTCCTTGCCCTCACAAACTCAAATTGCCTCCTGGCTCACGCCGTGGGAAGGGGATACCTCACGAAGTTTCAAATTACTGATATGCAGGGATATACAGGGCAGGGATAATGAAGTAAAGTGAAGAAACTCCAGGGCTAATTAGACCTTATGATTCATCTGCATCAGCACCACCGAGGAAGGGTTATGGCTTGATTTTGATGGTGATATTGAATTAATACTGGTGCTGTTTAATGCCGTTTTCCTCTTTAGCAGATTCAGCCCTGTCGTTGGTTTTCGGCATTGTTTCTCTCTAAGATCATTGATTTTGAATGGCATTGATATCAAACAGAGTTAATTGTACTTAAAGAGCATGGCTGGGAGCCTGGCCCTGCCTGGCTGGGGAACGCTTGGTGTTGATTGCTTGACTAGATAAGGGTCTGAAAGGTAGTGATATTTAAATATTTAAATAGGATATTATCTCTTAGTCTAGGAAAATCCCAAGGCTTTCTGAAGTCGTGATGAGTCTCTGAGTTTCATTGTTAGTGTGTTTCGGAGAAATATCATGTTCTGCCCATCAATATTGAACAGAGGCATATTTCTATGGAATTAAATATTACTTAGGGCTCTGTGTTACCTTTTAGGTTCTTAGGTGATTAAAACATTCATTTCTGAGACAAAAAGAGTCAATTTCAGATGAAATATTTTTCCCTGGTTTAATTTAAAGCACAGCCCCTTTGCCTGACCCCTATTTTCATAACACGATAATTTTATCCTGTGTTGATTGTCTCATTTTTGAGAGGCGATATTGCACTTATAAATCACTTTCTAAAATACCTAAAGAAAAAAGAAGAAGGGGATTTATTAAGCAGCTTCTCTGCGTCTGAAATAATTTATTTTGGAGTAGTCCTTGGGAAATGTTCTCTTTCTTACTTTATGGCACTGTTTCACAAATGCAGTGCGGCGATGATAAATCAGGGCTGAGCCAGAGAAGATAAGAAGGGGACTTAGTGGGCTGTAAACATAGAATAGAGAGATTAACATTTGTTTGCCCCTTACCACAAAAATAAAAAAAGTCCAGTGAGCCCTGAATTTCCCACCTGAGAGTGAATTGGAACTGCTGAGTTTTGGAAACCCTCGGAGCTGTGGTTCATCCTCAGAGATCCCGGCACAAAGGGATCAGGGAGGGACCTGTGGTGCTGTTCTAGGTCAGAATTAAACCAAGCCTTACCTTCCCATCACAGCCTTTTTTCCACTGAAAAGGAGCACCTTCTGTCCCTTTTTGGTGGGAAATCCAGTCTCCCTTTCCTCCAGCACCAGCCCATGATGGCAGCGTTGGCCCCAGAGCACACCCAGAGCTCCTGTTGGTGCTGAGGGCAGCAGCACATGCACGTGAGGCCATGGAATAGTCCTGGAGAGAAAGGACATCTTAAACTATCTGGTTGATACCTAATAATACCTTCCAGTGCCTGCAGGGGCTCCAGGAGAGCTGGAGAGGGACTTTGGACAAGGGATGGAGGGACAGGACACTGGGAATGGCTTCCCACTGTCAGAGGGCAGGGATAGGTGGGATATTGGGAAGAAATTGTTCCCCGTGAGGGTGGACGATGCCCAGAGCAGCTGTGGCTGCCCCTGGATCCCTGGAATGTCCAAGGCCAGTTGGACATTGGGGCTTGGAGCAGCCTGGGACAGTGAAAGGTGTCCCTGCCATGGCAGGGGGTTTGGGAATGAGATGATCTTGAAGGTCCCTTCCAACCCAGCCCATTCTGGGGCTTGTTTGCCAACATTTCCAGAAAAGAGAGGGTTCATTTTTCACCCAGGCAGTGATGGGAGGCCAGTCTGGGACTGAACCCTGCCTGCACAGGGCACGGAGCAGGTGGCTCAGCGTGCAGAGGTTTTGGGTTTGTTCCAGAACCAGCATTGCTCATGCAAATGCTGGAGCTGGAGCCTCTCTCCTCCTGCTGCTCTTTGCTGTACTTCCTACAGGTTTCTGCACACACAGCTATTTCCTGCCCTGGTTGCCATGTCTGTATGTTTGAATATGGTGACTAACAACAAGCAAATCGAGGTAAAATGTTTAGACATCGGTCAGCCTTTTGCTCTAAAAATGTCACTCGAGCCTTGGGATTTTGTTAAATCAAAAAGAAAATAAAATGAACAGATCTCTATGTGCTGGTAAGACATGAGCTAGGACTCACTGAGAGCCCTGGGACTGGTATTTTTTCTTGAGAATTCAGAAGTGAATAAAGAAAATCCAGGTGCAGGTTGCTGTCCCCTGAGCAGAGAGGGCACAAGATGTGATGTGTGGAGAACTTCTGGAAAGGGGTGTGGGAATGCTGGGGAGGAGGCAGGACTGGCTCATTTGGGGAAGGTTTGTTATTTTTTGTGTTGGTGACAAGAAACAAACCGAAAATTCTTGCTGCAGTGGTTTTTCTTTTTCTCTACTGATCTCTCTTTTCCTATGGGAAAAAAAGGAAGGAAAGAGAAGGTAAAGAGGAGGAATGGCAGGAGGGAAAGAAAATAGGAAAGATGTGACTGTCACTGAGAAATGGGAGTAATTAGGGCAAAGTAATCAAAGAGGAAAAAACATGTTTTCCTTGGGAAGAAAGGACCATTCCTTTGCTGACTGTGAACATCCCAGCAGTGTTACAGCGTGGACAAACAGCAGCTGAGCCTTCCAGGGATCCACAGGGAGTCCTGCTGGGCTGGGATCACTCTGGGGCTGGGGTCTGGGGG
>VZTX01019284.1:0-24347 GCA_013400915.1 Pardalotus punctatus | reverse complement strand
GGGGAGGGGGCAGAGATGTGCTGTGAATCAGTGGGGAGGGGGCAGAGATGTGCTGTGAATCAGTGGGGAGGGGGCAGAGATGTGCTGTGAATCAGTGGGGAGGGGGCTGCCCACCGGGTTAAAGCACTGCTGGGAATAAATGAGATTTCAGAGTGGATTTGGCAGAATATTTTTGGCAGAAACAAAGGGCAATCAAGGTCAGAATCCCAGAATCTCCAATGCAGCACGAATGTATTTCTATAAATATTGGATAGCAGCCAGGAGGGCCAGGGCTGCCCCTGCCCACCAGGTGGGACAGTGCTGGGCTGAGGAGAGCCAGGAGCCCCTGGCTGGGGTCCAGCACTGCCCAGAGCCCCCCAGCACTGCCCCAGCACCCCAAAATTGTGCTCCCCCATGCCTGGTCACGGGATGCAGGTACACATTCCAAAAAATCAGCCGCCCTGCTCTGCTGTGGCTGGGACAACGTGGGCATAGCCATGGATTTGTGCACGTGGGAAGCATCGTTTTGGCTGTGGGTGTGAAACAACACAGGCTCTGTAGATGTACAGAGCTGGTGGGACAGACTGACACCTCTCCCTCTGTCTGCATCTTCCCCTTGCATCTCACCATGAGAGATCTCTGGGACTCCTTTAAAGCCACTCACATTTCCTTCAGCCCACGGGGGTGACTTCTTTCTGCTGCGAGGGCAAAAAGTCTCTGACCACAGCCCGAAAGGTCTTCATTTCAGTTTGTTGAGTGGAAGGAGATTATTTGGAAAATATTAAAAATCCTCAGCGGCAAAAAGGACATTTGTGGTGTAAAAGATCGAATTTCCAGGGAGCTATGGAATAAAACAGTAAATGGGGGTGAACTGCAGTAGTGAGCCAAGTGCCACCCTGAAATTCCTGGAGTTTTCAGTTGACTTTGAGTTGCTGTTTCCCAACCTGATGGGGCTTTGGTGTGGAACAGAGAGGAAAGCAGTAAAACAAATCAGCTGTAACCCAGCTGCCTGTGCCCCATGTGAGAAATGGAAAGGAAAAAAGCCCCTTCCCAGAGCTGGGAAGTGCATGCCTGGGATGCTGTAGGGTTCCTGGTGCTCATCAGACCTCGAGTGAGGCTGTCCTGCAGGCAGATTGCAAAGCCAGAACCCAGATTGCTCCAAAACCCATCCAACCTGGGGCATTTTTTCCACCCTCATTCTAAAAACTTCTTTATGTCCATTAAATATTGTCACAGAAGCTGAGTAAGATGCGCCAGTTTTGCTCCAGGCCGTTGGAAATCCACGATCCCTGCAGGCAGAGCAGTTTACGTGCTGTGGGCAAATACTTCCAATGCATCAATATTTCAATAATTTTAAATCACTGCCCGTTAAAATAAGTTATTTAAAATAATCTATATCCCAGTGCAGTGTACAGGCAGCAGTGCCCTTCAAAGCAAGTCCATGCTCTTCAGAAGAGCCTTTATAAATAAATAAACAAACCATCAAGAGCACTGGTTGGGTCACCAGCAGCAAAAACTTCCCTGAGTTCCCCTTGGTTCAGTCCTGGATAAGTTTTCAGTGGCAGTTTTGTGGCGTGTGCTTTAATGTTTTGACTAATTCAGCTTTCTGCTTATTAATGGTTCAGTATTTAAAAACTAAAGTCGCAAACATGAGGTGGAAAATAGTGACAACACAACCCTACATGAAGGGTTCTTTGTATTAAGGAGAGCCCTGTTTGCAATTCCCTGCTAGTGTTTTTCTCAGAGGCAATAAATGAAAGAAATATGTCTTTTTAAATTTTATAAAACTCAGAAAAATGGTTTTAAACAGCTTTTCTTCACCTCCTATAATTATTTATTTTCAAACAGTCCTTCAGGGTAATGTTCCGTTTTCTTATTTCACACTCCTTTTTCTCATAAATGAACCATCACTTCAATAAATCATTATGAAAACAGAGACTAACACAAACCCTGAAAGGTTGAAAGATTTATGTAACACATTTATGTTTTCCATTTTCTCATTCTGGTACTCCACTGCTAAAGCTAAGCTAATAAAAGCTGCTATTAATATTTCTTGTTGCCTGGCAACCACAGAGAGGGAGTAATAGCTTTAGCTAGAAAAATAGATGACCGATAAGGAAAAATTCAATTCTTTTATTATCTCAAGGGAAAATGGGCTTTTACTGGAACATTATGATGTACGAGTGTGAAGTTGAATACAAAGGATATTTTTTCAGTTGTTTTTCTATTTTTAATGAACATTATTTTACCTTCACAAACTCGTTTAATGCATTTGCCCCACCTACTTGCGAGCTTAATTTAGCAACACCCACACACGTTTCTGGCTTTAAGTATCTGTTGGCATTTTCACTTGGAAGCCCCTTCCCTGCACACCTCCCCCCGAGCCAGGGGGCTTGGGCATAAAATTTCACTCCAGGTCCGAACTTGGGAGACAAGATTCCCAATCAAAGAGTAAATTGTTCTTGTGTGTGTTCCAATCTTGCTTTCTCAGAGGAAATGGCTTGTGTGGAGAGGGGTTTTCTGAAGTTGTAGCCGTCGTGGCTGGGCTGCCTGTGGGCACAAGGTGGGGAGGAACCCCATGGATACCAAGGCTGGGGGTGAACAGACCGAAAACTGCCCTGGGAGAAAGACTTGGGGGTGCTGGGGGGTGAGAGCTGGACATGCCCCAGCTGTGTGTGCCCTGAAACCCCCGAGCCCTGGCCTGATCCCCTGGCAGAGGGGAGGGGGGGATTCTGCCCCTCTGCCCCACTCAGGTGAGACCCCACCTGCAGGGCTGCCCCAGCCCTGGGGAACAACAGCACAAAGACCAAGAAAGAGCTCAGAGGAGAACGTGGAGATGCTCCTGGGGCTGGAGCCCCTCTGGAGCCGGGCTGGGAGAGCTGGGGGTGCTCACCTGGAGGAGAGAAGGCTCTGGGGAGACCTCAGAGCCCCTCCCAGTGAAGAAAGGTGGGGGCAGACTTTATCAGGACTTGTAGCAATGGGACAAGGGGGAATGGTTTTAAACTAAAAGAGAGTTGGTTTAAGTTGGATATAAGGAAGATGTTTTTCACAGTGAGGGTGGAGAGGCCCTGGGTGCCCAGAGCAGCTGGGGCTGCCCCTGGATCCCTGGCAGTGTCCAAGGCCAGGCTGGATGGGGCTTGGAGAAACCTGGGACAGTGGGAAGTGTCCCTGCCATGGCAGGGGGTGGGATGGGATGGCCTTTAAAGGTCCATTCCAACCCAAACAATTCTACAGTTCTATGCATACAGGCCCTCTTCTGTGGGAGAGGTCCTTCCTGAACTTCCCAGTCGTCCTGAACACCAGCCCAAGCTCCCTGTGGAGCAGCAGCCCCTCTTTTCTCATGGCTGAGGCAGCTTCTGCATGGTCCCCTGGCAAGTGCTGCTGGCAGAGAACTGGGGTGAGGTGGGTCCCTCTCAGGACCCGGCTCTGAGAGTGCCCAGAGAACAGCAGAGCTCATGAGGACTGGGCTGTGCAGGAGATCAGTGACCCTGAGGAACCGGTGTGGTGGTGTGGTTGGTGTTTAGGTTCCCCGTGGGTATCCCATTTCTGAGATATGAGTAACCAGGGTGTCATGACACACTTTTCACAAGTTGCACGAGATACAAAGGAGCTGTTGTGACAGCTGGGAAGCAAAGCAGATGTGGCCTTTGGCTGGTAATGAAAGAACTTCTCCCTGAAAAAGAGAAAGGAAGAAGACAAGGTGTCACTTGAACTGGCAGAGGGTGACTGTCACCTGCCAGGGTGGTAATCTCACTTGGGAATCTGCCTTTTTTCCTGAAAACCTCTCAGAGCCACCTCCCTGCAGGAGAACTGCTTCTCAGCAGGAGATCCCATCCCAAACCATTCCAGGAGTCCATGTCCCAGAGCAAGGGGATGCAGGAGAGCATTCGGGTGTGAATTACCCACGGCACCACATCGTACTGTGCTGGGAGGGCCCTGCACAGTGACACAACGCATGTGTGAGAGCCTGGCTGCAGAGCTGTGTCTGCTCCCTGTGCCTCTTGATTTTAGGCTGCAAACTGGGTCCTTTTTACCCCCTCCACATCACCTGGCCTGAAGCCAGCAGGTCCCACACAAGGTGGTGCAACTGCTGCTCTCAATGAACCAGCACCTCACTGTTTGTATTCCACCTTTTAATTATTCCATAGACATTCATCCTTTCCTTTCCTTTCCTTTCCTTTCCTTTCCTTTCCTTTCCTTTCCTTTCCTTTCCTTTCCTTTCCTTTCCTTTCCTTTCCTTTCCTTTCCTTTCCTTTCCTTTCCTTCCTCATCTCCATCCCTTCTCCTTCTCCTTCTCCTTCTCCTTCTCCTTCTCCTTCTCCTTCTCCTTCTCCTTCTCCTTCTCCTTCTCCTCCTTCTCTCCTTCTCCTCCTTCTTTCCTTCTCCTTTTCTCCTTCTCCTTTTCTCCTTCTCCTTTTCTCCTTTTCTCCTCCTTTTCTCCTTCTCCATTTCTCCTTCTCCTTTTCTCCTTTTCTCCTTCTCCTCTCCTCCACTTGGTCACTCTCTGATAATTCAGTACCTTCAGGACAGTCCCAGCAGTGAAACTCTCCTCATCAGCCATAAAATTCCCGGTGTTATCCCATAGCAGATGTTGAGTGAGAAAATCCCTCCCCTTTGTGCTGTTCCTGCCTCAGCTGCCACTCAGCTCTGGTGGCACAATTTGCTTTGCATTTACAGCACTTTCAGAGGCACCGACTGCACTTAAGCTGCGCTTAAGCAAACTCGCTTGGAGCCGTAATCAGCGCGGTTTGCGTAACGCCAGGGAGGAGGAGGAGGCTCGCTGTGAGCAGCGTGTGTGTATTAGCGGGGTAATTAAAATATCAATTACGCCGTGTTGACAGCGTGCCAAAGAACTGCCTCGCGTGTGCACTAAACTTAATCACTCCAAAGTCTCCTCACAAGGCCTGACGCAGTCGCGGTGCCAAACACAGCGCGAACCCAAACCCGGCGTTGGTTAAGGCAAGCTGAGATATTGCTTTGTGTAACGGCGCCGCACTCCAGAGCCGGTATCGTGTTCTGGAAATTATCTTTTAATGTACAATTTGTATTTCTGAGAAATGTCACTTACTTTGCAGAACGTCTCACCAGCGTAAAAGCGGAGATTTATTCCTGTCATTTTTTTGTCTCCTCTGCCACGTTGATAATAAGAAGTCTACTTTATGTGCGTAATGCCTGTGTCAGTTTTGAAATTTGGGGTTTCATAAAAGACAGTGGTATAAATAAAACATGATATAAATTAAAAATATAGTGGAAAATAAAATCTCTGAATTACGGGAGCAGATGAGGCGAATGCAGCATGAAGGAGGTTTTCAGAACAATATCAAATAACTCCAGTAAATATGTTCAAGGAATGGGATTAATCTTTTTTAAGACCTGATTCTGATCTCTGATGTGTTTGTCTCTGGTGTACAGACCTTCAGGTGGATGCCTGTTCTTAGCTCAGTTTTAACCCTTTAGATTTAAGTTGTGTCCATCTGCAGGACATTTTTTCCCCTTCTAAGCAAAAAAAATCCCACTTCAGCAATTTTCCTGGGTAAGGTTAAAAATCCATTTTGCCACTGTCAAAAAAATCCTGCCAATGAGAATGTTCTTTGGAAAATGAACGAGATATTTAGAAGGGAGTTTCTTTGGAGTCTGGGATGTGGCTTTGGGGGAAAACTGTCCCAGCATGGGCAATTCCCCATTTCCTGGTGGAGGATTTGTCACTTTGGCCCCAGGAGCCGGGGTTGGTGCACGGATGGGCTCTCCCCCGCAGCTTGGGCTCTGGCTTACTGTGGGACCATCTCTGCCACCTTCTTCCTCCCTATCATAATTTGTAAAAACACAGGGAATTATGTCAAAAGTTCACATGAGAAAAGATTGAAAAATTGAGCAGATAATGTTCAGAGAGTGTTGGGATTACCCTTGTCCGTGCTGACTAATTTGGGGCACTGTGAGATGTCTTGCCTTTAGTTGCAGCGTGAGATAAATGATGCCATATTATCTCTGCTTAAAGATTGGTTGTCTTGGGTGCAAAGGTTTTAGGTGTGTTTGAACCTCAGGGATCCCAGTCCCCTTGGGAACAGGAGATAAAGGAAACAGGGATGTGTTTCCTGAGTCTTCTCTGCTAACAGGACATGGCTTTCGCCAGCTCTGTGTGTGCCAGTGCTGCAAAAGGTTTCTGTGAGAGCTGCAGGAAGGATCTTCCTCCTTCCTTGGAGTGTTGGACAGGGCTTGGAGCAACCTGGGATAGTGGAAGGTGTCTCTGCCCATGGCAGGAGAGTGGAACTGGGTGAGCTTTAAGGTCCTTTCAAACCCAAACCATTCTGTGATTTCTTTGCCTCTTGCTGAATGTACTCAGCCCTCTCGCAACTGATTAATGAGAAGCTGCTTCGCCCTCCCCAAAATGCTGCCTTTGTGCCTTATTTTGTGCGTGCGACCCAATGGTGCAGGTCATCCGAGGACTTGTTTTGGTTTGGGTCACACACAGGAAAACAGAGGCATTTCCAGGCAGGAACAATCCCCAAGACACGTGTCTCTGCACGTTCTCCTGCATCCCATTCCTGCTCCCTGACTGGGCAAACAAAGCTGAGCTTTCATTGCCACCTCTGGGCCAACAGCAAGAGTCTAATGTGAGGAAGGAAAGGTGGTTTTGGTAAAAGAGATGGTGCTCCCTCCATCCTGCTGGTGCTGGCACCATGTGCCCACCTTGTTTGCTGTCCCTTCTACCCCATGCTTCTCCCCTTTCTTCTCATTTCCATGGGAATAAAAAGATGTGGTGGCTGTGGGTCAGTGACAACGCAAAGAGCCTCCAAAAGACAAGTGAGGGGTTTTAATTTCAATCAAAACCTCTGCCACACCATCAAGTGTTCGTGTTCCCATGTGTGTTCACACCCCACATCAGATTGTGACATAAAGTCTTCTTGAAGTGCATCAGGCAGCTGAAAATAGAACAATTTTTTTGCCACTTTTTAACCAGCCGCGACTCTGATACAAGAAAAACCAAAGTAGTATGTCTGGCAACTCTTTGCCATCCATCTTGGGCATTTTGATCAATGTTGCAGCCCATCTTTAATTGCCCTTATCCCTTAGATCAATCATATTTATCTCACAGCTGTCACTGGCCTCCCCTCTGCACGTTAGCAGGGTGCATTAACCTGCTCCAGCAATTATTCACTGCCCCGACAAGGAGGGGCTGGGTAACTTTGAGGTTCATTCCCTATCACACACATGCTTTGCTTTCCATTGCTTTTCCAGAAGTTTCAGCCCCAAACGGCCTTGCAGTCACTGGTGATGGTGCCGTTCCCATCCCGCCCGGGGCAGGAGCGCACAAAAGGATGGAAATTTCCACGGCTTTTGTTTCAGCTGTAGAAGTTATGATGACTGTTCAGTGCTGTAGGTGTGTGCACGTTGAGTGAGTCTTTTTGTATTATTTAAATGGGAGCCGTTTTTAGAGGCAAATAACAGAAAGTGCTTACAATAAAAATAATGGACTGTAACAGTCTTTGTTATGCAATGAGGAGATCAAAGAGCCACATCAGCCACTCGGCTGAGCGCTGGAGCGACAGGAGGAATGGGCCCTAATTGGTAGGTAAGATTTCCTCAGCTGGTAAAAAGAAATGGTAATCCCAGCCCTTGCAGAGGAGTTTTCCCCTGCCAGTGGCCTCGGTGGGGTTTGCTGTGAGTGTGAGTGATGGTGCAGAGCAAGGGAGAACACAAACAGCGATCCTAAGGCAGATTTCCCTTTCTTCAACAAACACCACCAATCTCTACCTGCATTGTGGGTGTGGGTCTGGGAAGGTCCAGCTGCCGAGTTCAGACCCCACCCCAGAAGACTGAAAGCTCTAAATGTGGGAAGCACACCCTGGAAAAAGCTCCAGCAGCCCCTGCTTCTGAGTGGTACAGGCTGAACCACTTCACATCCCCATAGCCCCGAGAAATCAAAGTTACCATTTAAATGAAGAGTGCTACTTGAGTCCTGCCTCTGTGAAGAGGTATGGGATGCAATGTCAAGAGAAATTATAATGATTGCTACAGATGCAGCTTGTCACAGAGGGAGAAAAACGTTTCTGCATCTGATGCATGGCAGAGAGCCAGTTGGTAATGTTATATGTCCGAGTGTTCCACTCGGGCTCTGCTGGCTGGAAAGCATTCCTTAATGCTCTGCCTGGCTGTTCCATTTGTCTCCCAGCTCTGCAGAATCCCATTAGGAACCGTCCGTTTACACCATGGAAATTGTTTGGTCTCCGCCGAGGGCCGCGCGAGGGAGGGAGCCGGGTATTGCCGCAATCCTTCAACTTCCGCGGGAATCGACGGCCTTATATTTCTCACTTATCTCTGCTGTGGTGGGCATTGCTCATCGGGGATCCAGATGTCCTGGAACCTGCAGCAGGCAGCTCTGGGATACCAGGGTGCTGCTGGAGGGAGTGGGATCTGCTCTCTTTCCCAGGACAGGTCCCGATGTCCTTTTGTCCAAAGCCTGGGTACCAGTTTGGAGTTAAAAGAGACCCAAAGCGGGTATGGAGTGGCCGACATGGGCACTCCCATCCCACCAGGGCTGTGTTGGGCGTGGTTCCCTCCGTGGATACCTGTCCAGTCCCTGTGGAAATGGGCAGCAGGGCAAGGTGGGAGTGGCAAACCGGGAGGAACATTCCTTCTTGTGCTGACAGAGGCAGAAGTGGATGAAATCAGGGCAGTTTGAGGTGTTGCCACAAAAAAAAGGGATTATCAAAGAGTCAGGGAGTCGCTGCCCTGAACCAGGACATTTTCTGTAGAGGAGATCTGTTTTTTGCCAATCTCTTCCATTCTTTATTTTATTTGGCAAACACTGGAAAAAGCAGTGATGAAAGGCTCATGCACCTCATGATTTGGGGGGGTCTCTCAAGGTTTTGTCATTACCCTGGATGCTCTGTTGTTTATGCTTTTGTATTAACGATGCTGAATGCAGACAGTGAGGGATAAAACTGGAGGGTGACACGAAGAAATTGGACATATTTGGGACAGGAGAAAGGAAATTCGTAGAGATGTAAACAGAGGAGGGGAATGGACTGCAAGACTGCAAAGGCAGTTTGTTCAGCGTTGATAAATGTGGAATTAATGCATGTTGAGGAGAAAAATATTCACTATTCATAAAGCTTGCAGTGCTCTGGATTGACTGCCAGAAATCACCTCAAAAAACCTGTGCAGGGATAAGGGGTTAGAGGACAGGAGAAACTCATGCAGGGGGGTGGTTTGGAGAGCTGTACCCTGTTCTGTGTTGGTCATCCCATGTCAGGCAATGGGGAGGAAAAACAGAGGCTTTAATAATAAAACCAGAAATGATCATGGGTCTGAAAAGATCCTCTGTGATGGCAGATGCTCAGTTTAAGAAGGAGGGAAATAAATAAAATAATCGGAAGTATAAAAGTGTATGGAATACACAAGTGAGAACAGCTACATCAAGAAACTTCATGGGAATTGAGATCTGGGATTTCAGAGTAATAAAAGGGAATATTTTTGTCCACATAGGCCAGGATAAACTCTTCAACTTGCTGAGAGTAAGGGTGAAAATGAAAATGCCAAAAAGATATTTTTAAAATGCTTATGGATCTACCAAAAACATGGGGAGTTTTTGTAATAAATGTTAAAATGCATGTTGGTGGAGAGGTGGAGGTAGTTGCTACATGTAGTAAATCCAAAGCTGATTTCTGGCTGGAATCAATCTGAAGCTGGGAGCAGCAGGTCCCATCTCACCTGTGTCCTGTCTCATTCCAGGGAAGGTGTGGTGGAATGTGTCTGTCTCTGCTTTGGGCTCCTGGGAGCACTTTCCACCCGTGATTTTGCCGCAGAACATTGTTAAAAAATAATGACTGAATCAATTCTGACTCCACTGTCCTGGTTACATAGAAATTGTGAGCAACGTGTCATTTCAAAAGCATCCAAAAGCATCCAAACCTTGGATCCTCTTTTCCTTGACAGGGCAGGCATGGAGATATGAGCACATTCCCAAATTAAACCTCACAGAATTAACAACTCCTTATTACTGGAAGCATTTTTAATGTATCTCATCACCATCATTTTCTCTAACACAAAGAGAAGTTCTGTCCCGGTGCCCTTTTCCAATTCCTACTGCCGCCAACCCACAGGAACAGACCAGACTTTGCAAACCTTCTCTTCGAAGGTGCATTTCCCACGTGGGCCTGGTTTGCACCGCTGCAGGACTGGCCTCTGGAAGAGCTGAGCTCCAGAGGTTTCCAGAATTTTTGTGCTTTTGGTGCAAAACCTCCCTCTGCCACCGCCAGCCCACCTGCTCCACCACAGAAGGTTTGTGCCCAGCGCTGGAGACAATCCCGCACATGGCTCCAGGTTTCACGCGGGTTGGGTTTTCTCGTGGCACGTTTCCAGTTCTAAATCAGTTCTCCGTGTCTGTCCTAGAGACTCTCTGATTATTTCAGCCTGTGTTTTTAGCAGCAGGCTACAGACAGTTGGCCATCTGGTTGGCATTAATCTGCGGGAGGAGGCGGCACGTTTACCTGCAGGAAAATCACTTCCCTTGCAAAATCAGTCCTGTCAACTTCCATGTTCCTGTTGAGCTGAACCGAGAACATCCAGTTCTGGTGAGAGAAGAAAATGGGATAGCTGGGACACAGCCCCTGCCCAGCTGTCCCCCGCAAAACCCAAAGCTGGGACCAGCAAATGAAGTTGAGTTTTTGCTTTGATTTCCATGTCTTGGCACCTCGATGAGGGGGAAGGTACCTGCCCTCTCCCCCAGCATGGCGAGTTGGGTCACTGCTCAGCATCCACTGGGTTTGGTGTGATTGGTAGTATTGGCTGAATTCTCTCTTTTGGGGAATCCATTCCTTTTTAAGCTTGTGTTTCATGGTGGCACAGGGTGAAATTCTTGGGGTTGTCCTGTGCACGGCCAGGAGCTGGGCTTTGTGATCCTCGTGGGTCCCTCCCAGAGATGATTTGTGGCTACCATGGCCTCACTCCCCTTGCCCCACAAGGAAACACATTCAGGATTGTTTATCATGTAACAGAGCTGAGGGTGCAATTAGGCCTCTGTGTGGGATGTGGGAGATGAAAAGGCCAGAAATGAACCACATTCTGGAGCTCAGGGCTTCTGTGGACATTGAGCAGATGTTTGCTGGTGACAGAATTGTCTTCAGGACCCCAGAAGTTACTACAGGGCTCTCTCTGGGGTGTCTTAGATGCCAGGCAGCTGCAACTAAAGAAGCAGGTCAATTTTAATGCCTCCCCACTGCAGATTGAAGGACAGAAAGATCTGTATTTATGGCTTCTCCTATTGCCTTCATCCCATCAGCTCGCTGAGACGACCCAGCACTTCTCGCTCGGCTTTGTCCTCCTCAGGGGAGTCATTTCTTCTTCATCATCTGCCACTTCCAGCAGAATTCCAGCCCCCTCATGGTGGCCAGGAGATGCTCTACAGCATCTACAGGGAATCTGAGAGTTGTCCTAAGAATTAAACCCAAACAGTAGAGACCAAGACACAAAAAAAAGGGTTAAATCCATCCACAAAATCCATCCACAAAAGCAAAACTCCACACACTGGTGGAGTCCTGGTTGTGCCAGGAATCCCTACAACCTATTCCAAGAACATCCCAAGGTGGATTAGACATCCCTATCCCAACCTGGGACACAGCTGATTTTGAAAGTCCTCCTTTTCTAACCAAGCATATGTAGTTCTGCCATGGCCATGCTGGTTTACAAGACAAAAATCCAGTTCCTGGAGGGCTGGAAGCCGAAGTTCAACACCAAATTTTCTGCCCTGGTGAGGAGACTCTATCGATGCCAAGTGGAAGAGCAATTCCACTGCTGATTCCCAGGATGTGCGTGCGTAGCTGAGCAGGGTGAGGTGAACATTTCCTCTGCTAACCCTGTGGATAACTCCTTTTGCAGCCCAGAGCTGTAACATTCAGCTGGGTGTGGAAGGGCTCCCGTGTGGAATCCTGCCAGCAAGTCCAGCAAGTGGAACTTGTTTTAAACGTGGTTTTTCTCTGGCTTCTCACAGTCGCAGAGCATTGATGAAACGCAACCTGATAGAGCCTCCCTGATGTGGATTTCCAAAGAATTTGATGGAAAGGAGCCTGGATCTGCTAGGATGACACAGAGCTGCATTCCCGAGCTCCTTGCACACGCAAGGGATGGTTTGTGTGCGCCTGTGTGTACACTGGCTGTTGTGCACTGATTTCAGGTCTGCACAGGAGAACTTCTCTCTGTGCCAATCCTGCCTTTTGATTTTATGCTTTGCATCTCACGCCTCAAAAATCCAGGACTAAATTGAGGCCCCTTTGACAATTTGGATTTCCTGATCCATAATGGTTGATGGGAGCTGGAATTCTCCTGAGTGACAGTTTGCTTCATTCCCTTTTGCTTTGCTTTCTCACTGAAGTAGAAAAGTCATATACAGTACAATGACTTTAGTGCAGTCAGCAGCAATTCAGCCATGCTGATTTATTTGAGCCATTCACCGAGAAGTCCTGCCCTGCTCTGGAAGTGCTGGTGCCCGTGAATTTCATGTTGATTTTTGCTGTTGCCCGTGAGTGGTCAAAGGTTTTCGTTATTACAACCAGATTTTTTGCTGTTGTGTTCCCTGGCTGGTGCCAAACTCAGTTCTCCAGCTGTCCTTGGAGGGTGAATGGGTGGAAGTGGATCTTGCTGCAAGGCTGGGAGTGGGGTTCTTGCAATGATTTTTAATCATGTTGCATTGTATTTACATTCCTGCAGTGCTTGTGTTGTTGCTGAAACATGATCACTATAAATAGGTGTGAGGAAACAACCAGTAACATTTTTAGCACCCGGTCAATCGTTTGGCACGCTCTGATGCCATGTACACCATGAATAATTGTAACTGGACCTCAGCTATAGCTCACATTGAAGGTTCACTGGGGACAAATCAGAGGGATAACTGCAATTATGGCTGTAGCACAATGGCTTCTTGGTAGCCCTTCATCCACAGCGATTTAAAAACATGGATCATTAAAATCAATACATATTGCTACCAGACCTTAGGAGTTTGACTCTCCCTCACACAAATGTGTCAGTCGTGTCACAGCTGGGAGCCGAAGTTGCAGCACACAGAATTAGCTCAGGGAAGGCTGGACTCACTATTTCCTCTAAGATACCTTTTCCTAGTTCACTTCTTGCCTGTGTTTATCACTGAATAGGAATGCAAGTATTTAATATAATCATAGAATCATTTAGGCCGGAAAAGATCTAAGATCATGTCCAACATTAACCCGACACTGCCATGCCCACCACTAACACATGTCCCAAAGCACCACACCTGCACGGGTTTGGACCACTTCCCACAATGGTGATTCCAACGTTTCCCTGGACAGCTGGTTCTGGTGCTTGACCACCCTTTCAGTGAAGACATTTTTCCTAATATCCAACCTGTACCTCTCCTGGTGCTTGAGGATGTTTCTTCACCATGGGAAAACTAAGGCAACCTCATCACAGTAGAGGTGACCTCTTCAATGCCAAAAAAACTAAGAATGTAGAGATAGAGGAAATAAGGAGAAATCCCATGCCCTGATGGAGGTTGGGCCAGAGGCACTGAGTACAGACAGGGCCTTCTTGAGTTATGAGAAGTATTTAGGAGAGAAAAGCTTACAGAGTCCTTAGAAAAAAATTCTCTATTAAAAAACCAGGTTTTTCAGCCAAAGCCAAAAATAAGATTCCCAAGTGCAGGGCAGTGTCAGTGTTGACTCTGGACTATAAAAATACTAAGTACCGAGCCTGGGTATTTTGTCAGAAACCTTACAAAGGTGTAAAACACCATATTAATAAGGCAACTTTGTGGAGTGATCCCCTGGGGTGGGCCTGGGTGAGTCAGACTGGTTCCTTTCACAGTAAGAAGCTCTCCTGGAGTGTGATTCATTGAACTGTCTGAAATACCTTCCCTGGGATGAAGCAAATGTGTCTGCAGGGATTTGAGAAGGACCAGGCCCCCAGCTCAGATGCATTAACCCACATTTTGGGTGTCTGTTTTTGTGTGGATGGTAATTTTTCCAGGAACAGTTTCATGTTGGAAGTGAAGGTTGATAAAATAAAACATATTCTGTCTTTGCACTGAAGAGAGAAGAGTGGACATGAACATGTCAAGAGCAGCTGAAGCTGGGAGTGAAATCCTGCTGTGGACACCCAGTCTTGGTCCTCAGAGGGTGAGGTAGTGATGGGGTGGGAAAGCAGGAGGGAAGGGACTGAAGGGACAGAGGATAGCGGTGATTTACAGCCTCTTCACCTGATACACAAGAAAGGAACTCCATGGAATCATGGAAAATTGGGACAACGTTTGCCAGGTTCCGGTCAGCTGGGAGCTCTCTGGATTCCCGAGACTGCTCAAAAATCATCAAGAGAAGTTTTGTGACATCAGCGGCTCTTTGAGGATTCTCCCACGAATTTCACCAGGCCCCACGGATTTGTAGGGATTAAGTTGGAGCAGCAGATCCTGCACAAGCTCAGCTGGGAGTTGATATTCTCACAGTCCTGACCCTCCATCTCTGGGAGACCCCCTTGGTCCATCATTCATGTTGAACACAGAGGCAAAGAACGCATGAAACACCTCTGCCTTGTTTCTCTCCCTGTCTGCGAGGGGCCATCATCATCCTCACCCTGGACTCCACCAAGGCTATTTCTACACTGCCTTTTACCATTAATACATTTGAAAAAACTTGGCAGCATTCCTGCTGGTGTCACAGGAAGGGACATTCCTCAATGCATCATTCCCTGCAACATCAACTGCCAAGGCAAAGCAGCAGGACACGACCCTGCAACTGTGCAGAAAGGGAGGTTTCCTGTCTTCACCTGGTGTTTCTGGAGGGCTGGGACGCATCAAGGGAGGTTTCCTGTCTTCACCTGGTGTTTCTGGAGGGCTGGGACACCCAAGAGCCCTGGCTGTACCCTGGTGCTGCAGCCCAGCCCTGGCTGGGTGAGCTGTGTGTTCCAGGTGTGCCCGGAGCTTTGCATCCATCCCATCCGGCTGAGGGAGAATTTCAAATGGAAACATTAAAAATTACGTTTGCTCGAATTTCAGCAACAAAATTCTTCCATAGGTCAGGAGTTTCCTTCCCACTTTCTCCTACATTTAAAAGCTGCCAAATTTTGCTTTCAATGGACCGTCTGTCCTGCCTATTCAGACTCTGCTGCTCAGGTGGAGGCAGCTCTTGGAGCCATCGGTCTCACTTGGGCCACGAGATGAGGAGATCCAAAGGGAACACCAGGAATTACCTACCCCATTTAGGGTGCCGGATACAAGGATTTCCCCACTGCCACTCCTCAGAGCTTCCAGCTGTGCAGAGCCAAGTGGCTTTTCCCAGTGTATATGAGTGCAAAATGCAAGGCTGGGTGAATTATGACAGAGTCTGTAGGAGCTCAGCCAACTCCCCCTTTTTTCAGGGAAGCAGAATGAGCCCTGGATCTGGGAGCATAAAGGAAAACATGTCTGAATCATGCATTGACATCACCGACAGCGCTGCAGCTCTCTGACTCACGTCAGAGCTGGATTGATATGGTTACAGGAGAGTGCGTGGCTTTTAGTATTCTGGGAGAGCTGCTACAGTGGCAGGCAAAATTATTCATGGATCAAAAAAAAGAAAGGCTTTAGCTGTACAAAGTGTCAGGATTGTCTGTGTTCCACCGCGAGGCTGAAACGAGATGCCAGCTGTGGTGCACGAGAAATAGCTGGAAGAAACACCAACAAAAATGCACAGATTAGTCTTGAAAGACCCTTGCAATTGAAGCCAAGGTATCGCTTACTAATTTATGGGGAAGTACAGCGGGTGCAGAGCCCTGAGCTGACTCACAGGCGGGTGATCCGCAACAAGAGGGATCACAACAGAGGAGCGGAACAGTCGGATGCTTTCTGTCGCTGGAAATAAAGGTTGAGGTGAACAGATGATCTTGCCAGCCACAAAGCTATAATTAAGAAATGCCAAAACAGCTTTTTCTCCTATGGAGGAGGGAAAAAAAGAATGCAAAGATCACAGAGGAGATGGAGGTTCCTGTCGTGCACACGGGGGAATAGAGGAGGGAATAATCTTCCCCATGAGGAATCACATTCAGATTCCAACAAGCAAATGCTGCACACAATGTTGAGTCCTGTGGTGAAGGCATATGATGGGAAAAGGAGCAGATACAAAATCACCTTAAAGCCTGAAATCTTTTAGGAGGATTGATGGCCGAGCGTTAAGTTTGCCAGGGTGAATATCGCCAGTGGAGCCATGGGTGGTCAGCAACAATCCACTGTCCACTGGTGGAAGTAAAACTGTGTGTAAAATACTTGTAGGTGTCTGCAGGAGGTACCATGGGTGCATTGCAGGGTTAGGAACACCCAAATACCGTGCTGTAAGAAGCTCGTGTGGATATTCTTTCCTTGAAACTGCCTCTAAAATCCTTCAAATGATCCCAAACCACAGAAACGTGTCGGCGCAGAAACAACTTTGCAAAAACATTGCTTCGTGAAAATTCTGCATTTTTGATGTTGTTCACTTAGCTGAGCCGTTGGTAATTAGCGTTTAAGCACTCTGTGAATATTCATTAACTTAGCCAGCCCTCCTGGCAGAGGAAAATCACTCCTGGAAGCCAGGAGGGGCAGGGGGTCAGAGCCCTTGGTGGGGATGTCTCCGGAGGGAGCTGGGAGCTGCTGGGGACCCTCCGTGGGCTCTCCCAGCGCTCACCTCAGGACACAGGAGCCACAGAGCAGCTCCTGGGCACAGCAGCAATCAGCCAAATCTCCTGCTGGGATAAACTGCTTGGCCTTTGGTCTTCTCGTTCACCCACGTGCTAATGGGATTACCCCACACAGGGTGGCACAGGGACAGCGATATTATCCCCTGAGCAAGCCAGCAGGGTTTCTTGTGTCCAGGAGAAAGTCCTGGCCGTGTTTCCGCTCAAAAAAAATCCATTTTTTTCTGGAGATAAAGCACCAGCTGCTGTTATTTCCCACCTGGCAGCTCTGATGTGTGAGGGTGAAAGTCAGTGCACAGGAGGGTGCATTTGAGTCCGGGGTTTTCCCTGGAGCTCACCGCACTGCTGGGAACACTCCACAGCACGGGGAGAGGCTGAACCTCCAATATCTTCAGTCTCACGTCACCAACCCTGTTATCAGGGAGGGAATATTCCCCCCACCGTTGGCAGGGGGGGATATTTTAATTTCTGAGGTAACCTTGTGTGTTATGTGGTGCTGCCAGAAAACCGCAGCCACTGAGTCCCACGAGGTCATTTTTACAGACTCTGGTCAGAGCGGGATCTTGCTTTGAAATGAAAATGTTCAGGCTTAAAATAGAAGCCCACACGGAATTATGCAGCCACTCGAGAATGACTTTTTAGGGCTGCTGATAAAAATGCCCCATTAAGAGACTATAAGGTGTTGCAGGGTCATCAGGCTGCCACACGCAGGGGTTTTATTGCTGGCTGCATTTTATTTCCTAATTTCGATGGGCCAAAGAGCAAGTATTCGCAGTACTGTACAGAAAATATGTTTTCTCTGTATTTCTGTCTCCTGTGCAGGGGGAGCAGGGCACAGCACAGCTGCTGGGATGCCAGCTCAGACTCAGGGCCACCCCACAGGTGTCACCCTGGAATTTGGCCTGGGCAGTTGGGAAAGCTGCGGTGCCAAAGCTGTGACGTGGCCACACGTGCCGGGCTTTGAAATCCTGCCAGTCCACGTGCTCAAGGCGACCAGGAGGGAAAGGAGATCTGCCCAATATTAATTATGACTTCTGAAGCTTTGCCTAATTACATTGTCTCTCTTAAGACGATGAGACAAATATTTATGAGTGGGACTTTTTATTCTCATTGTAATCAGTGACATAAATAGGTAACACCTTTATAAAGAGTTAATAAAAATGTGTCAACACAAGCTCCAGCACAAACTATCGAGCAGTGTGCAGTAAAACATTCCAGTGTTTATTGTATTGATTGAATATTCATGAGATGCCAATTTAAATTACAGTTCACAACTGTTGCTGTGTCTAATGAATAATTTAAACAAGTGTGGCCAAAGAGATTTCAACGCTGCATTAGCAAACTGCAAGGGATTAAGCAACAGAGAATTTATAATTAGCTTTGTATATCCTATAATAAATTCATTGGAAAGATGGTTTTAATTATCCCACATGTTAATTCAGAATTCAGTGCATTAATTTTCGATTGAAAAGTAACCCTTTCTTCCCAGATAATAATTTCTTCCTCATCTTGTGTATTTTAGAACAGGGAATTGCAAGTGTGGAATGGCTTAATTTTTGCAAATCTCATCCATCATGACACAGCACTTGTACCTGCCCATCTCTGGAGCAATTCCTTTTTTCCATTTCCAGCTGGGGAAGCTGAGACCAATGAGATGAAATCCCTTCCTACAAGCTGGATCCCAGAATCCTGCTGGAGCTTCTCCCACATCTGTGTGCTGCTGCACATCCTCTTTGATACACTCGTGGCTACTTGGGCAATATTGTCTGTTCTTGGTGAACAAGTCTGTGAAAGTGATAAAAGTTTTTGGCAGTCGTCTCCTGTAAGCAGCTTTAGGGTTTTCTTTCAGAAACGAGGATGTGTGTAGATAACAAGTGTAAACCCCAGAGTTCAGGCTGAGATTGCTGCATTCTTCAGAGCAGAACAGGAATGGTTTTGTCTCTATTTGGCAAGTTTATAAAGGGCTTTTTCTGAGGGAGATTGGCCCTTTTGCCCATAAGGACAGGGTCTGTAGAGTCCCTGCTATTTGTCCATATCCAGGGCGAGGAGGGCACCAGTCCTGTGCCTGTGAGGGGCTGAGGGCTGCACTGACCATGTGGCTTTGACCTCAGGTGACAAGGGGACAGCAATGTCCTCAACAGCAGAGACCCCTGAGCTCCTCATCGTTGATGCTCAGCCCTTAGAAAGTGTGAACATTCTTTGTGCTTCCCCCTCCACGCGCTCCCCCTAAGCCATCCCTTCACCTTGCTGCTCGTCCCTAAAGCCATTCATATGTACAGACACAGTTGTAGCTCTTGCAGAACCTCAACGCTTGTGCTGAAACTCAGTGGCCAGAAAAAACCTGGGAAGTATTCCAAGGAAAGTAAATCCTTACACCTCCGTGAAGCCGCCCATGCTCAAAGCTTGTCTGGGAAGCTCCGAAGGTGCCTTGCGGTGCACGTCGGGGAGGAAAGCGCTTCCTTTCCAGGTGGTTTTGTTTAATTCCAGGGCAGCAGGTTAATGAGATGGCTGGGATATGTGACTTGATCTGGAATGTAAACACGAGCCTGGCACGTGTCCTTGGTGCCTGATCAGATGGAAATGCAAATGCGGCGCCGAGCGTGGCGCGCCATCCAAAATGTTTTGGTGGCACAACGTGCAAGACAAAATAATGATCACTTTTTGAATTGAAATGTTTTCTGTTGCATTTGAGTCCTGCCATACCCATCAAACCAACAGCCTGGCACCGAGGGGGATGCGCCTGAGCCAGAGGCGGGAGCTCCTTCGGGGGCGTGGAACACCCAGGGCTGTCCCAGGAGCCACCGCCCACGTTCAGACTTCCCCAAAGACCTTAATTGCTGCTTTAGTGCCTCTGTCTTCTGGGTGACTGGAGTTACTTAAGTTGATGAATGGAGAGCATGGCTGGAATGCAGTAATGTTGTTGTTGGCACTTATTGATTAAACCTCAAGACTCAATTGATCAAGCTCCCCAGGGCCAGCGTGTAATCCCAGGGGGAAAAATCAAGCCTTTAATGGGGTTATGCTTTACTCTTGGTTTACCACTTGGGGATTATATGGTTTGGGAGGGAAGGAAATGTTTGTGATGGCCTGAATCCCTGCTGGTACCTGGATTAAATGAAGACTGGCAGTAAGAACACTTGTTATTGTGGCAAGCCAGTCCTGGGCAGACCCGAGCCTCATTTAATATGGCATATCTCACCTCGAGGAACTGAGTGTCTGGGTGTTAGAAGGAAATAAATGAATCTCTGAGGTGTTTGTTATCCATCATGAGGAAGCCCAAGAGCACAGAGATGCTGCTGGACTGAATATCCTTTCCCTGGTCCCCCTTAATACAGTACATTTAATCGAATAAACTGCATTGCACAGCGTGGGCAGGGCAGCAGCTCAGGTTAATGTTGCTGCTGGGACCTAAGTGAGCACTTCCTACATCTGCATGGCTTCAATTCTGCATTTATGTAGATTTTGGCCTGTCTGTAACTTGGAATAGCAGCAGCAGTTATACTGGCTGGCTAAGAAATGAGAAGGGTTTGCCATTGTCGGGAGTCAGAACAGAAGTTTCGGCATGTGGCTCTCACGGTGGGAGCTGGCGCTGAAGTTTCCCTTCCCTGTTCCCTCCTGCAATTAATTTTGTACATACAGAGTCGTTTGGGCTTTTCACACCTATTTTAAGAGTGTTCAGCATTTGCTATAATTAAAGATAACAGGCTGTGCCTTCTGGTAGCAGTTTGTGTGACGCAGCAAGGTCGTGGCACATCCTGCAGCTCCCGGAGGTTCCCCTCTGCAGAGCAGGATCATCGTTGTGCTGGTGGAGATCCGACGTGCTGGAGGTTCAGTTTTGTCTCCAATTGCTCCAGCAGAGCTGGGCTTTGAAAATCCTATTGTTTCCCAACACATATTCAGCCACAGAACCATCCTCCTCCCCTGGATGCTTGTATTCCTGGAAATAGGAGACTCTTGCGAAACACTTATTACGAACTAACACAATAATCCCAGCAATGACTGGCTGCAGAGGGAAACCGAGTGGGGGCAAAAAGGGGGCAGCTCGTGGCAGATGTGTAGAAGAGCTGTGGTTTGTGTGCAGATGTGGGATCAGCACTGGGGACCCAACTCTTTCTAATGCTGCAGCGTTTCTTACGGTGCTTGAAAAGTGGGCTGTTAGACTTGGCAATCAAAAAAAAAAAAACCTATTAAAATTCATTCACAGAGTTTAATCCCACTGGGATGAGTTTTCTATCTAGTCTTCCCAGTTTCCTGTTGTGCTCTAAAATTGCTTCTTGTTGCCTTCTTCTCCTTCTTCTCTTTTTTAATGCTCCACGCAATAAAACTTGGAGGTCTCTCATTACCTGCGAGTCTATTGCTTTATGTGAATGCAATATCTAAAATGTGTGAGAGGAGCCAGGAGAGACATGAAGCAAAGGGAAGCTGGGAGTGCAGAAAGGCTTCAATCAGCTGCAGGAGCACAGGGAGGGGGCAGTGAATGCTGTGGGAGATGAGGGGGCCAAGGCTGGGATGGAGGGGAGTTTGTGCAGCCGTGGGTGAGCTGGGTGTGGGAAGCCCTGTGGGAGCTGGAGGTGCTCTTGCCAATGTCAGTTTTTATCCCCCTGAGCAGCAAAACACCTGGATTTACACAACCCAGCCTCTTCTCCATCAGCAGTGAAGCTTCTTGCCCCAGTGCCAGGCTGGTGACCAGCACAGTCCGCAGCTGTCACCAGGTAATGCCCAGGGTGCTCTCCTGGCTGTGATCCTGCCTTGGCAAGGACACACAGCAGAGCACACTTTGGCCCTGCCCATGTTGCTGTTCCACAAAAATTAAACTATTGGCCTCTAGCCCACCTGGAGAGCAGGACTTTTGTCCATCGCAGCAGTTCAAAGCCTTGTGAAAAGGAGGCTGAGCTGAAACACAGAACGTTAAACAATTAATAACACTAAGGATGTGATAACCCACCAGGAAAAGCAAGTTCCCCAAGGAATCTCTGTCGAGCTGAAGATGGGAAAAACTTTCTGTCTCTAGTGTTTTCCTGCTTTCCCTTTTTCTTTTAATGCCTAAGGTTATTTACATGACACCAGTTCTCTGCTTCTCAGGAACTTATTTGTGTCTCAAATCCTGTCCTTGACCTGTGGGATGGCTTTGCTGGGCAGGTGATGGTCCTGTGGAATTAATGAGATCCTAAATTTCCATTCATGACCGAAAGGGCACCTTGGACATGTGGCCAGGGACCACCTCTAGCCCCACACAACATGGGGTGTCCCACCCCAGGCCTGGGAAGCAGCAAGTTCCTTCTATAGAGGTGCTTATCTTAGAAGGTTTTAACTATCCTCTGGATCCATCTCCCCAGCTGTATCTTTGGGATTAAAAAGAGAAAGACAAAAATTACAGAAAATCAGATGTATAAACAGGTCTGATGCTGAAAGTTATTTTCCCCTTGCTTGGGGTGGCTTTGCCTCACCATTGCTCTCACACAACGCAATAAAAACACTCCATGAGAGAGTTTGTCTGCTCCTCCATCCACCTCGAGTGTGGAGACAGGAATCCAGGCTAAGAAATTGTTCTGGATGGGCTCCAGGGCTGATGCAGACCCTTCCCAGCTCCCAGGAATATTTTGACCCACTCAGTCCCTCCCCTGCACCCTTGAAGTTTTCATCATCTGCTCCCTTTGCTTCTTTCCCCTTTCCAGTCTTTCCAATACACATGAGGAGGGTGTGACAATTTTATTCAGTTTTATCCCCCCCACAGGATATAAAAGAGGGGGGCTCAAGGTCTGCTGCTGTTTAATCACCGCCCAGTGCCCATTCCAGGGAATTCTGGCCCCAGTTTTGGTGATGGTGTTACGCCTGGATGAGCATCAGTTCCCTTCCTCTACAAATGGGTTTTGCAAAATAGCTAAATAACGCGTTCAGAAAACAGGCTGGAAATTAATGGGATAGATTATTTGCAAACATGTTCACTGAATTATCAGGCTTGTTCTCTATCCGTAAAATAATGTACTTTAAATAAAAAAAAACGGAGCTTATTGAAGATGTTATTTACAGACAGTTCTCCAGCTGAGAACCGCAGGAGCACCCATGGAGCACATGCACAGCCCAGCTGCTTTTCCAGTGCCAGAGGCATCCCTCCTCCTCCAGACACATCACAGAATCCTGGAATTGTTTGGGTTAGAAGGCACCTTAAAGACCACCCACTTCCAGCCCCATGCCATGGGCAGGGACACCTTCCACCAGACCAGGGATTTTTCTGCTAAAACCAGAGTTTTGCTTGCATTCTGCTGGGCTGTTGGGCTCATCCTTGACCTTGGGAGAGTGTTTGACAAAGGACACGTGCTGTCCATCTCCCAGTCCCCATGGGAATAGTCACAGCAGTTCCTTTTCTTCAGGCATTTCCCCTAAGAATAAATGGTGAAGAGGCAAAACACCTGAAAAAAAGTCAGTGGAAGGTTCTGAGCATCCTGGTCTGGTGGAAGATGTTCCTGGAAGTTCAGCCTTGGGATTTCCATCGTGCAGGAGAGATGGGATTGCTGGAATGCAGGAGCTCTGCTGTAGGAAACAGCCTCAAGTTGCACCAGGGGAGGTTCAGGTTGGACATCAGGGAAAATTTCTTCACTGAAAGGGTGCTCAAGCACTGGAACAGCTGCCCAGGGCAGTGGTGGTGTCACCATGCCTGGAAGTGCTCAGAAAACACATAGATGTGACACTTGGGGACATGGTTTGGTGGTGGGCCTGGCAGTGCTGGGTTGAGGGTTGGACTCAATGGTCTCAGAGGGATTTTCCAGCCATAGTGATTCCATCATTCTCTGCAGTCCAGGTCCCCATCCCAGCTGTTGGGTTTCTCCATCATCACACGGCTGATGGGATTGGGATTTAGGATGGGCCAAGCCCTTACAACACTTTGGTCCTCTCCTGAAGAAGGAGCACCCCAGCTGAGGGTGCAGGTCCTCAGCAGGGCTGGGATGGAGCACAGCTCTGCAGCTCCAGCCAACCCAGACGTGTCATGGACATCTCAAGGTGCTTGAAAACCAGAACCTCTTACAATCTGTGTAATAACTCCCCTAGAACAAGAGAAAAGGGAAGCACCCACTGAAGCAGAATTCCTGCCTCCCTGCCGCTCCATGGGAGGGGGGGAATAGCTGGATTTGGGACCCTCGTGGGCAGTGCCAATCCACAATAGTGCTCTTGTTGGCAGGTGACCATAGAGGGGGCTGTGTTCGTGAGAAATAACAATATTCAGTTCATGCCATGCTGAGTTGGTTCCTTCTGGCCGTGCCCTCCCAGCCCCGGGAGCGATGACAATATTAATGAGAAACATTCCCTGTTTGCCAAGCAGAGTCTCTATCCTGTTTAACACCACCGTTCTCACCCCGAAGTTACTGTTCTTTATCCTCTGATGAAGTGTTAATTGCGTTTGGAGGATTCCTCCCCCTGTAATAGCAGGATATGGTAGCACAAGATCACGGGCTGCCAGAGTGCTGAACCCAGCCTGTCAGGAGGTGCTTCCCAACCCAGCCCTGTCATTCCCTGCCCTGCCTGCCAGGACCTGGGGCTGCTGCTGCTGCAGGGAACTTCTCTTTCAGGGGAGAAAAACATGCAGAGGGGATCAAGGCTGGGAATGACATGGAGCGATTTACACGGTAACAGAAGGAGATCAAAAAAGTCCCCAGAGATGAGGAGACAGAGTCAGCTACAGCCAGAGAATGGTTTGGGTTGGA
>VZTX01019283.1:0-96052 GCA_013400915.1 Pardalotus punctatus | reverse complement strand
ATTTAGGTTAGAAAAGACCCTTATGACCTTCCAGTCCAACCATAAAACCAATACTGCCAAGGTGGGTTGGAAGGGAACTTCACAGCCATCCAGTTCCACTCCCTGCCTTTAGCAGGGACACTTCCCACTAGACCAGGTTGCTCCAAGAACCGTCCAACCTGGCCTTGAGCACTCCCAGGGATGGGGGAGCTACAGCTTCTATGGACAGCCTGTGCCAGGGCCTCACCACCATCACAGACAAGAATTTCTGCCCAGTATCCCATCTAATGCTGCCCTCTGGCAGTGTGATGCCATTCCCCCTTGTCCTGTCCCTCCAGGCCCTTGTCCAAAGTCTCTCTGCAGCTGTCTTGGGTCCCCTTTAGGTCCTGACAGGGGCTCTGAGGTCTCCCTGAAGCCTTCCCTTCACCAGGCTGAACATCCCCCGGTCTCCCAGGCTGTCTCAAGAGCAGAGGGGCTCCAGGCCTTGGAGCATCTCTGTGACCTCCACTGGACTCACTCCAGCAGCTCCATGCCCTTCTGATGTTGGGGACCCCACAGCTGGAGGCAGCACTGCAGGTAGGGTCTCACCTGAGTGGAGAAAGGGGCAGAATCTCTTACCTCAAGTTGTTGGTCATGCTGCTTTTGATGCAGCCCAGGATATGGTTGACTTTTTGGTCTTATTAGGACTTGGAGACACAGAGTTTAGAGCAGAGCCAAGGTTGGGCAGGTTCATAGCAAACCATTGACTCTAAAGGGTGATGGCCATAAACCACGAAGGCCAGCCTAAGACAAGGTCTCAGCCACTGCTCCTCTGACTTAGTGGTATAGAAAGTATACACCCTCTATTAGTAAGAGATAGAGCCTAGAATGACGTGCTTGTAACATGGAAAGCACATCTCATTGCCCATATTTAAGTAGAATGAATCCAGGCCCTTCTAAAATGTTTACAGTGCCTTTTATTTGTGGCTTGAACCGGAAGATAGCAATTATACATATCCCAGATGGAGAAAGATGTTTAAAAGGAAACTTGGTTATACAAGGAACCCTGTTGCTTGCTTTATCTGTTTGGCTGTTTCTTCACTTCTCCCACAGAAGCAGCAGGAAATCTTTAGGGCCTGGCTTTCCCTCCTCTCCTGATTCCAAGAAACTGTACCTCTTTGATCTCTTTTAGTCACAAAACCTGGGCCCGCCTCTTTTCCAGTGGAAGCAAGCGACAAACTCACAGATTTACATCCTTATCTGGGTGTAAACTGGTGCAACATCTGGACTTAAAAGAAATTCCCGATTTATGCTTCTTGCAGACCACAATCCTCTAGGTCTTCATGGTAGGTGAGAGCTGTGCTGCCAACCTTCGTCAGCAGATTATTTAATTTAAAACAGTCATTAAATAGTCTTTAGTCTCATGTTTATTTCTCCAAGCTGATCTCTTTACTCTTCTTGTTGCTGCTCTGCATCGTGCCAGGGGAGGCTACAGCAAGGCTGTTCTGCCTTGGTGCTGGATTTCAGTGCCCATGCTGCTGGGAGTCTTGGATGTGTTTGCTTGCAAGAAAAAGTGGAGTTTAATGTTTGGATGGGGAGAGGGAAGTGAAAAACCAAATCACTGCAAAACTTTACAGTGGAAAACTTAGGTGAGCAGTTTCTTCTTTTCTGCCTTCCTCCCTCCATTTCAATGAGCAAATTTTACCTTGAATCCAAGATTCCAAATGAAATTAGCCCATGGTTCCCTCCAGAGTGAGGTTATGCAGGTGATTTCTGCTGTCAGAGTAAGTCTGGGCTTATTTTACAGCTTTTCCCTTAGCTGGACTCTTTACTAAGTCTTTGTCTGAGCAGTCGGTTTTAATTGCACTGTCTTGAAACCCTCTGAAGCACATCCACTACTGGGTTTATAAAGAAGAGTCTTTCAAACAGATCCTTCTGCTACACATAGATGCCAGCTCACACAGTCCCACTGCCCTAGGAACCAACCACAAAGCCCACGCTGGCCATACTGCATTGCTCACTTAAAGTGAAAGGAGTGTATTCCTACCCCTGAGCTTGGAGGGATCGTGCCATGGGGTCCTTAGACTGAATTCTGGGGTCTCAGTTCCTCAGGCAACTCTATTTCAGAGCTCTCCAAGAGAAACGATTTGCAGAGGGCTCCTTCCCACGACCACTGAGCTTAACCACCCAGGACCAGGGCCAAGTCCTCCAAGCATCTCATACAAAGCTCAGCTTTCTATTCTCAATTCACTGTCGCAGGAGCAGCCCCACAGCTCTCTGTGTTCTTCATCACCTCTGAAGATGGGAATGACAGGAGGATGGTCTCCTTAGCACATGACATTTCAACTTTTATCTTTTTTCCCCTCAAAAACTGTGTTTATGTTCTTAAATCCCAGCTCCTTCCATGAAGGCATGCCTTCAACTGTTGCTGAGCCAAAAGGCCTTACAGAATGAAGGCCTTGTCACCCCTGTAAAATCTTTGCTCACTTCTGTCACTTTCGCTAACTAGAAAAGCATTCCAGGAATGACTCAGCTAAACTACAGGTGAAAAACAAGTTACGTAATTGTAAAACAATTATTAGAACCACTAAGTGCTCACACCATGGGGCTTGTCGTTGGTTACATCTCATGCCTGTTCCTATCATGGTCTATGGTGGTTGGTTAAGCACATTTGTTGTGCCTCACAAGTATGTAAACAAACTAGCAGTTTAAGAACCCTGGATTTTTGCAATAAAGTGTCTTTGCCATACCATTGTGGAGATCATGTATTTAATGCCGCATTGAACCTCCTTATTGGGCATTAGAAGAGAAAGTCTTGGATCATTCTTCCCTGTATGAACAACTTCTTGTTGTTTGTAAGAAAAAATGGGATTACTGACACATGCTTTTAGATATATTTTAGATGAGCCACTTGAAAACGCAATTTCAGATGTAGCTCTGCTAGGAATGGGTTCTCAAATGTTGAAGCTATTCTTTCAGGAAGGTCATGTTGTCATAACAAACAATTCACCAAAATAGAAACAATACCCTGGGAACATCAGAGTGGAAAGTCAGCTTCCTGGCAGATATTTGTAAAGTGCTTTGAAGATGTGAAGAATGACACTGCTGCCAAGAAGTATTTGATCCCTTTTTTTGTACTGTGATGATGCCAAGCTTAAGGGTTTCTTCAGTGTATAATACAACAGAAGCAGCATCTACTCCACACTTGGGGATTTTATAAAAAAAGGACACAACCCAACCCCCCACACCTCCCCCACTTATATGAGAAAACCTCTGTGATATCTCTGCTATCAGCAGAAATGTAAACAGTTCTGAATTATGTATAGATTTTTCCATCATTCTCACCACTGTGCTATCTGAATGACTCCACAAATACTTAATAGCTACAATAATGCAAAAGAGTGAAGTATTGTTGTTTATATTTTGCCCAGAGGGAACTGAAGCACAGAATTAATTAAGCAACACAAAGTGAAAGATGAGATTAAATACTGAATGCTGATCTATCGAATCCCAGTTTATTGTTTGTTCTATAAGATAATGCCTGTTAGCTAAAAAAAATTTAAAAAGTTTTAAAAAAAAGGAAAAAAAGAGAAAAGGTCTTTATCCAGAAACCATTTAGTGGCGGTTGTTTGGCCTGAATTATACAAACCAGATAAGATTATCTCAAAGGTCCCAGATGGCCCCAAAGTCTTGGAAATTATGAACTTTTTCTAATTCCTTTGTACTTGGGTGTAGATCATTCTGACCATACATAATCCCCCAAAAGAAGGCTTTTGTGGGTTGTAAGTGGGTGTTTGTGTCTATTCCATGTCTCAGCTATGTCATGTTCCCATCAGCTGGGCAGGAGAGACATCCTCCAAATGCACATCTGAGAATGGGGTAAGAGAGGGAACATTATAAATAACTCCATAGGAAGAAAAATGTGAATTAGAGCTCACCAGCTTTACAGGCCCTGAAGGCAATCAACCAAGAACCACAACTCAGTAGGAAACTGAGCTTTATAATTTTTTATGTTTGTAGTACTCCTGGCATTTCAAAACATGAGATGCACCTTTTACACTCAGAACAGTTTTGCCTCTGGAGTGGTGATTATCACACTATTAATTTTTAGTACCACTGGAATGTGATAGTGTAGTCTGGCTGCAGATGAGACACCATCTGATCTTCAGTCGTGGCTCAGCCTGGTTAGTCATCCAGAAGGCAGATTTGGGGTTGGTTTATGTTTCTCACCTCTGATATCACTTCCAGCTACTCTGAAACAGCCCTCCCACAGCAAAAGATCTGCCTCCCCTTGGCTTGTATATCTCAAATAATCTGTCTATTAGACTTCCTATCAGGATGGGGACAGTCATGCCCTGTTATCTGCTGAGGTTCATGAGAAAGCCTCTGAGGGAATGGGTGGGTCAGTGTTCATCAAGTCCTAACACAACCCATGCCACTGCTCTGGGGTGACTGGTACCCCACAAAGTTCAAAGAGTAGCCCTGATGCAGAAAAATGTTATCAGACCCTTGACACGACTGCAACTGTGCAGTTTAAGGGGATTCAAGTCAAGCTTCATATTGATGAAACAGTTCCTGTGACTGTGGTTAATAAAGCTTATTGCTCCCAAACTCAGCTGGAAGTGAGCTATCCATACCAAACACATCCAAGAGAGGATGGGAATGATAAATTTCCCTGGATATCTGGAAATAAGCTTGAGGCCAAATCCCCAGAATGATTTTTTCCTTTGCTTTGGACCCTTAGCTAGAAAAAGATTAACAAAAAATTAACCTGTCAAGATACCTTGAATGAGCTTTATCACCTCTATTTAGGTAGTAGGGGTTTTTATGAAGAACAGAAGGGGAAACAGCTTTCTTTTCCAGTGTTGCCCTTGTTTGCTGTCTGGTAACACAGGGGCTATTGTGTTTTCACCTGTTATTCACTCTCTTTGAAAGAGATTAGGCTGACCATAAATTAGTGTCTCTTAATAAGCTGGTCCCAGCTCTTCCACATAGGAGCATGGAAGAGAAGAGACAGAGGAATGGTTTTATATGACTGGGTGTTTGATTTTATTCTTTTTTGCTTTTCTAAGACTTTTGAGAACTTTAGGAAGGCTAAAACAAGGTACTTCTTTTGTTTTAGTCCTACCTATCAGGAAGACTATTTTCTTGGTCTGTAAGTCAGTCCTTGTAGGAGGTCCTTAAATGCTGGAGTAACCCACGCAAAGTGTTTATTCCCACACTTAGAAAATGGTTATAACTGAATTCTTTCCAAAGATGAAATTTAAAAATGATCCGGCTCCCTTCCTGCCAGTAAGGGCTTTCTTTGTAACTGGCCTGGAAGGCTGTGGTTCATTGTGGTAATAAAGGAGGTGAGATTTTTTTCTAATGCATGAGAAGAATAGGTTGATTGCCTGGAGAAATTTTGGCTCACCCATCCCTGGAAGTGTTCAAGGCCAGGTTGGATGGGGCTTGGAGCAACCTAATCTAGTGAACCTAATATGTTGATGGCAGGGGGATTGGAACAAGACGATTTTTAAGGTCCCCTGAAATCTAAACTTTTCTCTGATTCTATGGTTAAGTCCTGGGCAGGACAGAAAAGCATGATTAAAAAGTGCTGTGCCTCTGCTCCAGTTTGTTACTTTGCTGTGGAAGCCCTGGTTCCAGTACCTGCTCACCAGGCCAGATGTTGCAAGCAGAGAAGTGCCGGTGATTGATTAATGGACTCCACTTGGTGCAAGCAAAGCCGAATTTATTGTACAAGGCACATCTTTTTATACTGTTACAAAACCAGCAGCTCAGCAGTTTCAAACTCGAGGCTCCTAGGCTTACATGTTTTGCATTTCTAAAGGCTACAGATTACAATCTTCAAGCCTAATCTCCTGCTAAAAGCTATGTATGAGGTAAATACAGCCTTATCCTCTCCTTTTGTCTCAGCTCCTGTTTAGAGTGGACTTGTTTGTCTCTCCCAAGGTTTTACACTAAGGCTAAAAGATTGTTGCAGCTATCTGTTTCTGTGGTGACACTCTGAATCTCCACAGAGAAGAGTTTGCTCACACTTCCCTACTCCAAGCAGTCACTGCTGACCAATGCCAGAGGCCAGAAAATACAGTATAGGGGCTGTCAAGTATCACATAAACTGTCATTTCTAGTAACTAAAGGAAACTCTCACAAGTGTGAGTTGTATTCTATTACACACCAAACTCTGTGGAAGGAGTGGCTGAGGGATAAAAGACAAAAGCAGTAAAGACTATTGTGTAGATTAACACAAACAACCCTTTTTTTCTCAAAGAGAAGGTCTCTCTGAAACACCCTTTAGCACTCAGTAAAGAAATGTTGGGGTCATACGAAATGATTTCTATGAAAATGTCAAATGAACACTCAGCTATGGCTAAAAAACATTCAGGAAAAGCTATTATGGGGAAGTCACTACTTGGGAAGGGATAGAGAACTACAGGATGATGTCACTTAAGAAACCACAGAGTATACAAGTCTTGAAAGGTCTTTTGCTCTCTGAGCTTTACTCCTCATCAAAGATATAGCAGAATTAGAAAAGACTTCAGAGGATTGGAATGAAGAATATTATTTTCAGAAATGTATGAAAAGACTATAACTGTCCAGCCTCATAAGAGATTACATGAGACAGGCACAATAAATATCTCTACAAAACAGATACTCCAGGTCATAGAGAATAATTACACATTGTTTGTAGTAATGGCAGAACTAGGGTCATCAAATGATTTTATTCGGCAGTAGGATTATAAAAAGTCAGGATTCTGACTTCTCACAAAGACTGGAGTCCAGCTATGGACATCCTTGTTAGTATTATGAATACCGAGCACTTATACAGACCCTAAAGGCCACTGTTTAACTAAAGGAAGAAATATTCATAAGAGTATTTTGATATTCATCTTCATACACAAATGTACATCTTGGGGCTTCACAAGTCCCTAAGATGCAACTCCACAGACACAGAGAAGTTATTTGGGCAGTATCACTGCCCACTGGTATTGGTCAAATCCTTCTTTCCTACCCTTCCACCACAGAAGGGATGGGGAAAGGGAACAGACCAAGTCTGATTCAACACAGTCATCCTTATACCTTTAACCTGCTTGTACAAGAGCTTGGAAAGGTCTCCTGCCCCCTCCAAGACAGAAGAATCACTTTCTCAGCGACCCAAACCTTTGTTTTCTGTCAGCATGTTGAGCCCTTGCAAACTCAACTACTTCCCAGGAAGGTGGGAGACCTGGGGGAACCCAAGGCACCCCTTCAGTAATGTTGGCATGAAGAGCTTAAATCTTAGCAAGCAAGAGAGGCCAGGGCAGGTTTTCATCTTTGTTGTAGGCAAGCAAATTCCCAGAGCCAGTTAAGCAGTCTGGCCAAAAGCTTTGCAAGGTGGGACAGTGCAGAAAGGAGCTGGATGCCAGGTTCCCAAGTTTTGATCCCATGCCTTGCTTCCTGCAGGTCTATGATACATCTGTGATGCTCTGCAAGTAATTAATGTCAATTCTACACTAAACTAAAACCAGCAGTGGCTGAACAATGAGGATTCAGCCAGGAAATGCCTATTAATTGACCTTTCAATCCAGTTGCATGTAAAACCTAGAGCAAACAGTGAAATTAATTCAGCTTCAATCATTCTTACTCTGTGTCATCACTGGCCATTGTCCTCTTGATCTAAATTAATATTCATCTCTGCTACCTGGGAGATTTCTGGCCGTTCACATATTGAAATATTCTCCATTTTATCCCTTGTGGGGCCTAAATGTCTCATTGCCTCTTGGCTTCACTGCACTTGTGATTCAAAATTTCTCTATATGGGACCATTCAAATACGAAACAGCTCTGATGAAGACAACTGCTGCCTTGTCAGCTTTCATTTCTATAGATGATGACTAATGCTTCAGCTTATGATTGTGGTGGATTTTTGTTCTCTACCCCTGTCCTTGGAACACTGGTATGGGATTTTTAGTCTACAAAGTTCTCAACATATTGGTCCCATTAGGGCCTCATCTGTGGCTGATGCCGTCTCTGGAAATGGCTCTTCTCCCAAGCATCCAGTTTAATTCGTGCTGTTGACTTCTGTTAAAATGCCCTTGGTTTACCCTGAGAAAATGACTGGGATCGGCACCACACCCTCCTGTTCTTGTGTGGGAACAGCTGCTCTCTGTCCTCTGGGATCTCCCCCAGCTCTACCCTTTCTCGTTTTATGTCTTCCAGTCATCTCTGGAGCCACCAAATGATGATATTTTTCTGTGGTCCAAGAACGCTAGTGACAGCTCACCCGAAATGCTCATCGTGGCGTGTGTGAAAGTTGCTGTTAGGGAGAAAACTCCTCCTGCTACTGACTGCAGATCCTCAAATAGAGTGCAAGTGTCAAGGAAAGTGAAGACTCAAAACTTACATCCAAAAAACTCTCAGGGCAAGAATACTCCTTAAAAATTGGAAGGGAAGACATGACAGATATGGGAGTTACACAGCTAACTCCTTCATCAGACACCTCTGACTGCTCTGATAGCTCTCTAAGGGCTTGTGGCATTTGCATACAGACTCCTGACAACATCATAGAATCAGAATAATTTGGTGCAAAGTGACCTTTAAAAGTCATCTAGTCCAACCCCCAGCCATGGACAAGGACGCCTTCCACTAGACAAGTTTGTTCAGAGCCTTGTTCTACCTGGCCTTGAATATTTCCAGGGATGGGGCATTTGCCACCTCACTGGGCAATCTGTGCCAGTGTTTCACCATCCTCACAGTAAAAATTATTTTCCTTACATCTAGTTTAAATCCACCCTCTTTTGATTTAAAACCAGTACCCCTTGCTTTATTTTAATAGACCCTACCATAAAGTTTTCTCCCATTTTATTTATAAGCCCCTTTTAGGCACTGGAAGGGACTCCAAGGTCTCCATGGAGCCTGCTCTTCTCCAGGCTGAACATCCCTAGCTCTTCCAGCCTGCCTCCAGAGCAGAGATGCACCAGCCCTCAGAGCATCTCCTTGGCCTCCACTGGACTTACTCCAGCAGCTCCACACCCTTCTAATGTTGGGGACCCCACAGCTGGAGTCAGCTCTGCAGGTGGGGTCTCACCTGAGTGGGGCAGAGGGGCAGAAACCCTTCCAGCTCAGGCTGTGGTTGACTGTTTGGTTTTCAATCACACATTGCTCTGTCATCTCCAGCCTTTCATCCACTACTACTCCTTAGTCCTTCTCAACAGGGTTGCTCTTGGACATCAGCTGCATTACCTACAATTGCATTGTACTCCAGCAGTTTCTACAAACACTGAGTAAATATTTGGTAAGAGATTAACTTTTCCCAAAGAGCATCCCATGTACGCCAGACAAAGGAGGCATTTGATGTATCTCCACTTTACAGCTGACATGCTGAATAGGTTTGAGGCATAAGTGCACTCAAATACTGTGGAAATTAGTAGGATCTCAGCAGTTGTGTACTTCTGAGGACTTCAGGTTCTACTTCTAAAAGAATTTGGTGACTGTTGTAGATTTTGGCTTTTTTTGCCCCTTGCCACATGATGAAAATGCTCAGGTCTGCAGGGTGCTGCCTTCCTTGACCCCATATATACAGAGAAGAGTTCTCCAAAGATGGGGAAACAGAGATCTCCCGCTAGCTACATCAGAAAATGGAAACATGCTTTAAACTCATCTAGCCAAGAGATGACCCTCCTGCTTCAGCACCAGGCTTTGTATCCTTGCTGCTAGATTCCATTGCCCAAAATTTTTGTTCAGAGAACATTTCCCATCCCATGACAGTAAGGATCTTGACAGCTTGTGTCTCAGGAAAGAGTGAGAGAAGCCTTGGATATGTCAGGGTATCAAGTCAAGTCTCTTCCTTATATTCAGTGGAGCAAGAATGAGATCCTGGGTCACCTGTGTGAAGAAGTACCCATCCATACATGAACACTGCCATCTGTCTGTCCCTTGTGCAGGGTGCATCAGTTCAGGCTCAGAGCTTCTCTATATAACGAGGTAGCAGAAGGTACCAACCTAAGACTTCCCTTTAGGGCTTTGATATAAAGTCTAATCAAAGCCTTGGCTGAAAAATATGAACACGTTAGTGCCAAATAGCAGGAATGTGGTATCCTCAGGTCTAGACAGTGGTTAAGTTGCAGCTGTGTCTTTCACACCCATCACAACAGTGACAGACAATTACTAATGTATTTAGTCCAGATCTGGCAAAGCATCTTAGCCAAGATCACAGAATACTCTGTAGCAGAGCTGGGATCAAAATCTGAGCCTTTGACCTCCAGCTGAGTGCTCCAACCACATGAACACATTTGTAGTGCTATTGGGTCTCCCTTTTCGTGAACTTTTCTGTATTTTTCATACCTAATTTGTCTCTACTCGAAAGGAAAAAACTACCCCCTTTCAAATGCATATTGCAATGAACAAAAAATAGATTCATGGTCCTCAAACCCTTTCTTATTTTAAGTCTCTGTAAAATATGTTCTTTGGGTGTTTATTAATTACAAGGATTGTGAGGAATTTCAAGTAAACTAATAAATTTATTCAGGTAAAAAATTTTACTGGGGATTTCATCCATGCAGGGGTTTATGCCATTAGATTACAGGAAGAGTTTTCTGAGACATGTGGAACAAGTCAATACTTCTGGGGCTTCAGCTATAAGCCATGAATGTGCTGGTACCTCACACACAGTCTGCAGAACAGCTAAGTGGGCCAGAAATACTGCAGCCTGGGCACCAAGGGGCTGCAGGATGGCTGGGGACTTGTTAATGGTTAGGGACCAACAGATCCCCTAAATTAAGCAAGGGTTGGTCATGGGAGGTCAGTAGGTAGAAAGAAGATCAAGCAAAACAGGGAGTAACACAGAGAGCTGCACAACCTGAAGGTTTTGGACAGTGAAATGAACAACCAAAACTGGAGCCTGGACTTTCACTTCTCTTCACTCCCTTGAGCCTTTAGTTGTCACATCCTTATAAAGAGCCGGAATATTTGGTAATTAATCTGAACACCTTCTGTCAGTGCTACAGATATTAACATAACTTCTTGTCATTGCCCTGATGGCTGTCGACATGTTCACTGTTGCATTTTCTGCCTCTCCATGAAGAACAAGTATCGTGACAATGTTTTCTATTACTTACCACCAAGTCCTTTTCAAGCCCCTCCTTCCCTGAAGGGTTAAACTAACTGCAACAAAGATCAGCTACTGGTGGGGCAGCTTCATGTTTCTGCAGAAATAGAGACTTTGAAGCACAATGTGTGCATGCTGCTGCTTCATGTCCTTGGAGGCTCCTGTCTTGGGGACCTGCAGTCTATACTCCTACTTGCCCAAACTTGATTGCTGTGGCAAATACAAGCACATTTTGCCTTCTCTTTGAAGAAAAACTCCTCACAAGTGCTGTTTCAGATGCTCTCCCTGTTTCCTGTTCTTGCTCTCTCTGACTCTTGGCATTTTCCCTCTGTGCTATTTCAGCCACTTTGCCCTATGTCGTTCCAGCTGGGTGGGCCTAAGCTATTAAAGGGATCTGACTATCTTCCCTTGTCCCTTGGCACACAGCCTTGGGCTATACACAGCTTGGCAAAATCATTCCATGCATTCCTTTGTCTCTGTAGTAAGAGTGTAATTCGTTGCAAAGGTCTTTTTCACCATGCCCTCCTGAGACAGAAAATTGCTGTTTTGCAGCTGCCTTGTCACACAAATCTTGGGATGAACTTATCTCGAGCATCTTGTGTGCAGAAAGATTCCATGGCAGCATTGAATAATAAACAGATGCTGTAAGTGTGCACAGTGTGCAAGCAGCATGAAGATGCTTTGTGTTCCTAGAGAGACATTTCTATCCTGATCTTCCTCCTGCTGCCATTATCCTGTTAGAAATACATGGTTTCACCCAACTGCTCAAATGTCAGCATTTTATGAAATATGCTTGTTACTATTTGGTGGACCATGACCCAGCTGCCTTGTTCATTGCTGACTCTGATGGACCCATGATTTCTAACAAAGCAGACATGATCACATTGTGTAAAGGCCATGTCCCACTCCAAGGATAAGGATTAGCCACAGTTTTAGCTTTCCTCTACAGAAGCTTGAAAAGCCATACAAACTCACACAAACTTCATCATGCCAACTGTTCTTGAAAGAGGATCTCAGGATCAAGAAGGGCATTTGCCTGATTTCTAAAGCCTTTCACAAAGTCACAACTACTTTACTAAAGGTGTTTGTCCTAAGGAGAGAACCCTAGTCTTGGGGTGGGGCCCATGGATAATCCTATTTCTGTTTCCAGTGCATAGCTGTTGGCATCATATGTTCATACTTTGTGCTTGTGTCTTCTCAGAAAAAGTGTTTGAAATTCATTAACTCCATACTGCAGCCCCAGATGATGTTTTACACTGTGGTGGCCAAGACGTGTCTGTCTTTGGGTGCACATGGGGGCATCTTGGAAGGGACTGTGCATACAAGATTTCCTGGTCAGTGCTGGAAGACTGAAGTGAAGGGTGAAAAGCTGTAGAGCTGGCTCATTCCTAAGGATAAATAAGCTTTCCTTTACTCTGGATGATCATGGAGGAAGAATTTGGAATTATTCAGAAAGATAAACTATAAGATTACATTGAAAATCCCCATTTCCTCCAGTCAGAGAGAAACGTATGGGACAAAGTAGCTACAGTTTTCCAAGTGTTTTGACATCTAATTTTATCTCCCAGAAGCCTTCCACACCAAAAGCCCATCCAAGTCCCATATTGCTGCTCATTTTCAAACCCAGGCTGGATATCCAAAGTCAAAGATAGCTAAAATTTCCAGGATCCATCCACAGCCTGGTTGTTTTGCCCATCTTGGAAAAAGAGCTGAGAATACCCCAAATTTGTATGATCGTTTGGACTGAGAAGTTACATCCTTCAGCATCTGGTGTCATGGTGGACATGGGACCCTTCTGAGAGTTTCACATCTCCTTCCCAGAATATGACCATGTTTGTTTATTCACTTGCACACCAAATTTTTCTTGTGTTCAGAGCAGTAATTGAACATGTTACAGAGTGAACACACATCATCTCCCATGGTCTACAGAGCTCAGTTACTGGGAATTTGGAAAGGTCAGTACAACAGCATGCCTTTTTTTCCTCTGTATGTCAAACTTCAGACCTCTAGATAAATATTTGGCTTATGCTATGGGCAGCTGCTGGAACACAGCTTCTGGAATACTTGGTCACAGTGAGAGGGCATTGTCTTTCTTCAAAGCATCTTATAACTGGAGAAATAACTTCTTGGAGGAGCCTTGCCATTGGATGTGCTGGATGGTCCCCAGAGGATGCCCAGTATAAGTGGCTTTTCCCTAGCCCAGTTATAAATTTGACCTTGCAATCTGTGCTGTGGGGGATGATCTTGTTAGGAAAAAGGCACTGGGATTTTCAATGAGAAGCTCAAGCCAGGAGGGAATATTTTATATGCTTTATGATTATCTATTCCAGGGCATATAGAGCACATCCTGTTCGAAGAGTCTATTTTTAGTAAGTACAGAGCTTAAATTCCATTTGAAGTGCAGGGGATTTAGCATGGGCCTCTCTGCTATGACAAATCTGAAACACTGAACACACATTCAGTGCTCTGCTGACTTCAATGAGAAAAATCTTCGGAGGGTGTGCTCAAGTGATGACTAATGAATTACAGTTATACCAATCCAGATCTTTTTTCCTCAACTCAAATTGGACTGTCACATTTCTTGTTGCTGGTTCTATCTCCATTTCTTTACTAATGGACTCACTGAGGTCTATAAAGGGCTCAGAAAACTATGAATTAGAAGATTCTTGTCTGAAGGTAGCACTACCACAGATTTTGCTTCAATGATGCATGAAAAACTTAATATTTAGTATTAGGCAACAAACGTGCTTGCTGATACAAAGCGATTCAGAAAAAAAAAAATGTGACCTGTGAGGACACTTAACCAGTTCTTAGTTTTCTAGGCCTTGCTCCAGAGCCTTTGTCTATGTTTGAGGGAAATGGCACTCCAGGCAGGATCTGTATTTATAGAATCGTAAAGTCATAAAGTCATAGAATAGTTAGGGCTGGAAGAAACCTTAAAGATTATCCAGTTCCAACCCCTGCCACAGGCAGGGACATCTTCCACTAGACCAGATTGTTCCAAGCCCTGAACCAGCCTGGCCTTGAACACTTCCAGGGATGGGGCTGCCACAGTTTCTCTGGACAACCTGTGCCAGGGCCTCACATATTAAGATGTAATTTAGTTAGTTAAGGAGCTGATGCCCATGTAAGGGAGCTGCCCTTGTGTGGTCTGATTCTGCTTGAAATGAAGAAGGCAGATGCCTACAACCTGCTCTCCAGGCTGTAGCATAAATATGGGACCTGCATTTTGCAGCAGCAAGTCTTGAAAAACCTGGGGGGAAAGAAAAACCTTTTCATCCTTCATCTTCAGGCAAGCAGGCCATGAACAAACACAAAAAGAGGAGTGCCAAAGGCATCTGGCACCACAGAGCATGTTACCTAATACACAGTGAGCCCAACCCAGCTGGCTACCTTGCTTGGTCTGAGGCTCTGCATGCACATAAGTGAGATCATCCATCTGCCCACCAGACCAGGACTGTGGTCAAAAGGCATCAAATGCTTATATTTCGTTAAATTCAAAAGAGATTTTAAGGCTGTAAAAAAGATGAGGTCAGGATGACCTAGAAGCCTGGAAGATATCAGCATCACAGTGTCTTCTTCAGCATCCAAGTTTTCATGAGTTTTTCCCTCTAGGCTATATGTAACTTTGCACATTTTTTCAGTGATACGTATGCCCATATGTACCATGCCCAACATGTTCAATATTTTCAATATCTTGGTACTTCAGTTATTGCAACTTCCTCTACTCTCATTTTGATAGATGCAAAACAATGACTTTTTAAAAATTGTTTTAAATAAATGTAACCATCTATCTCCTAGCTTTACATATCAATATAGGCATCTTTTTTCTTTTTTTTTTTTCCAAGCTCACAATCAAAAGTATGCTGTTTTTCTTACCTCAGGCCTCTTTTCATGTTATGATTGTCCTACCTTTTTTTTGGTTTGGGTCTAAAAGTTTGGATTTCACCTTGTAGAAGGTTGGGGAGGGAGTAGAATTTTTCCCTTTTTCCTGTTGCTACATTACAAATGGCTGGATACTTAAGGACTATTAACTCCTTTTGTAAGAGACAAAGAGCTGGCTGGGTGTGGGGAGGGGAGGGCAGATTTGGTCATCCTGATAAGATATTCTTGATCACCAGGAGCCGGCACAGGACAGCGGTGGGGAACTGTGGATCTCCTCCTCAGCTGCCAGCTGCAGGAAGATCTTTGGATCGGTGCCACCTTTTCCTTTCCTTGGTGAGTGAGCTTTTCGTTTGGGAAAAAGAGTGCGTTCCTGGGGTGCACATCTCCTTGTCTGTGCTAGCAGCTTCTATGGAAGGGGGCCAGTTGCCACTGCCCCATGCTTTTTCCCTGTCAGAGAGGATTGAGGAGTCCCTGCCACCTTTTGTCGGTGAGCCTGGGCGATCCCGTCTCTGCTGCCCCTGCTCTGAGTTCCTGCAGCATGTCTGCTTGCACACCCACCTGCCCTGCCCGGGTGTCCAACAGTGTCCCTGCCGACTGTGACCGTAACTGCACCGAACGCGAAAAGCGCTTGGCAACCCAGAGACTTCTGCCACCTCATCTTCTGGTTTTTGTTCGTTTGTTATTGCTACTGTTTTTGTTGATTGTTTTCCTTGCTATAGATACTAGTTATTCCTTTCCCCTTATCTTTGCCTGAAAGCTCTTGATTCCAAAGTTATAATAATTCGGAGGGAAGGGGGTTCACATTTGTGGGTTCTAAGGGCGGTTCCCACCTTCCTTAGCAGACACCTGTCTTCAAACCAAGACACACCTACAGCTGATGTATTTGCTATGTCTTAGACCTCTAAGAAAATCGTGCATGGATGGCATATTTCAGTTCCTGGCTATGTCCCTCTTGTGAGATTTTTCTCTATACGTCCGTTCCCACACTGTATATAGAAGAATAAATCCTCTTTGCCCACTATTTTTGACTACTTGCTCTAGTTATGCTATTTAGTCCATATTTGCAGAACATCTCACACAGCCCTGATCAGAGATGAAGTCATCAGACACTACCAGAACCTAAGCAAAAATGACACTTTTAGAAAAATAAATTATATTATCAGTGAGGAATTCCCAATGATACGAGTTACTTGGGTGCAGAAATGTCTTCAGAAATGTTCAAAGTATGTAGGTTATGGTAGATAAACTATAATAAACATTAGACATCTGTTTTTACTGTCATATGGGGCTCGAGCAGAGAACATCAAACTCCTGAGGGCCTTTGTTATGAAGTTCGCTAAAAGAAACCAAGATCCCCTGAGCAACAGAAGGAGGTATGGCCAATGGCAGACTGGACACACTGCAGATGTGTGAGTTCTTTTAATACCGTCTCCAACACTTTGAGAGGAACAGTTAGCAATTCTGAATCTGGTGATATTTTGAGACTATGTGTATTTGTACTTTATTTACTTACATAATTTTTTCCACTCATAATCTTATTACCATCATGTTCCAGGAATAAAAACAACAAAGCCCCGGTGCAAACAATTATCACCCTAACAGTCAAGATTGTTTTCATTTACTCCAGTACAGCAAAGATGAATTGGGAAAGAAGTCTTAGTCATGAATCTGACGCTGCATGAAGGGAAATTTCTGGGGAGTGAATTAGCACAGCAATGTCTCAACTTTTTTTTTCTTTTTTTTTTTTTTTAATGAGCACTTTACCAGTCTACATCAACTAAACCTTTTTTAATGATTTGTCATCATTTTATTCTTATCAGCACTTCACATGGAGTGATTCTCCTCTGCACGGACTTAGCTGGTATTTACTTTACCTTTCTGGTATAATGACAAGGTGACTTTTTGCTGGGAACAGAAAAAAGGACAAGATTTTACACCACCATCACCAGGCCCCCTACCCTGGGTGGGTATTGGTAGGACACTGTTCAAAACCTCATAATGGTGTGATCACCTTGCAGCCAGGCAGGTTTCTGACTCAAGTGTGGGTTGGATTTCATAGTCATAGAATGGTTTGGGTGGAAGGGACCTTACAGATCATCCAGTTCCACCCCCCTGCCATGGGCAGGGACACCTTCCACTAGACCAGTTGCTCCAAGCCCTGTCCAACCTGGCCTTGAACTCTTCCAGGGATGTGGCAGCCACACCTTCTTTGGACAACCTGTGCCAAGGCCTCACCACCCTCAGAGACAAGAATTTCTTCCAATTTAAACCCATTCTCTTTGAGCTTCAAGCCATTATCCCTTGCCCTGTCAGTACATGCCAAGCTCAAAAGTCCCTCTCCACCCCTCTTGTATAGACCCTCTTTAGGATCTATCTATGGTTAATCTACATTTTTATCTGCCATCCTGACAGAGAAATTTGGCCAATATATATAGTGTTATCAAGTCTTAGTACGTCTTTTTCCGTGGAAGAAAGGCTTTCGATGGTTTAAAAAAGAAAAAGAGCCAGCAAATTGTCCTGGGAAACACTACTGGAAACAACTTATCAATACTGAAGAGCAGATAGTCCAATGCCCAACTTTTGGTCTTAATTTCTGTATCTGCTGCTCAAAAAATGAAAGGACAACAAGGTCATCTTGGGAAACCTGAGAACATGTTTATTGAAAATTAACATGGAAAATGTGGCATCTTAAATGTCTCTCCATTCCCATTTGAAATGATTAAGGTGGAAAGAGCTTCAAACTGACAGAGTGTAGGATTAGACTGGATATTTGGAAGATATTCTTGGCTGTGAGGGTGGTGAAGCCCTGGCACAAGTTGCCCAGAGAAGCTGCGGCTGCCCCATGCCTGGAAGTGTTCAAAGCCAGGCTGGACAGGGCTTGGAGTAACCTGGTCTAGTGGAAGGTGTCCCTGCCCATGGCAGAGGGGTGGAATGAGGTGGTCTTTAAGGTCCCTTCTACCCCAAACCATTCTATGATTCTATGAAATCAGAGTTCAAACAGCACTGGAGCCACTTAGATGTAATACTCTATGGCATCATATTTCACCATTCTGGCTTCTTAAGCACTACCACAGATTAACTAATAAATAACTTTGTCTAACACATTCCATATCACTTCTGACCACCCCAGGACCTTGATAGTGAAACCACCAGTTTTGAAGTGCAAGTTACTCCCTGTATTCAAAGAGCACTGACATCAACCAACATTGTCCCAGGGGGAAGGTTCCCCTTTAAAGAAGGGGAAACAGTGGCACGCACAAAGTTGGAATCAATCTGACCAAAAGCATCCTTGCATTTGAGCCACTCTCAGCTCTCCTTGTAACCCAAGGGAAGACACTCCCAGGGTGCGATTCACCTTCTTGGGAAGGCAGTGTGTAAAACAAATGAGATGAATCACAGCCTGAAAGTGCCCCCTTCTCTCTCCTGACTACAAGGCCAGTCATGGATGATTCTATCAGGTATAGACATCAAGATGAATATCTGAAGTCATGTGTGAGGAATCACACCTTCTGTGGCTTGCCCAAGACCTGACAGCCATTTAGCAACCGTGGCAAAGTCAGAAACCTCTCTTTAAGATAAAACAAAACAAAACAAAATATAAAATAAAATAATAAAATAAAATAAAATAAAGTAAAATAAAATAAACCAGTAAATATATAGATATAACTGGTAATCTGGTCTGAGGTCTCACTATTTTATTTGACTCAGACCCTGTTATTTATCATATTTACATCTCTGTAGCAAAAGGAAGTCAACACATTGCGGACTACAGGAAGTGTAGCAACTTTCTGCTGCAATAGTATTGCCAGTCCCCATGAAGACTCTGGGGCATCTGTGGGGAATTAGGCTCATGCTTTGTGTATGATGCATACAGGTCATAACCTGTGCAATGCCTTCACATCCCACAATATGTCATACAAAGCACAAAGTATGAAAGCTTGATACACCGTAAGTGGAAAACCTGACCCCAAATACCCTGCAATGTATATTTTGTGTTACTTTTTGTTCCCTAAGTTACTGCTGCACTTCAGAGTTCAAAAGAGCAATGGAGAAGATGGACTGCTCTTACAGCTTCCTCATGGAAGAGGAATAGGAATCTGACAAATCCCCCACAGTTGTGAGACTTGAGACAAAAACCTGCTCCAGAGATGAAACCCAAACACCGTCCAGCCCTACTAATGCTATGAGCAGTGGGTTTTAGGAGAAAGTCAAAGGTAAGAAGATAGTATTTTCATCTGGAGATGGTCCATTGGCATATATTCAGTTGTCTCATGGCATTTCAACAATGGTCAGGTGATACAAGAAAAATCATGACCCAGCTGATACTCCTCCAGGGCACCTGGCACTTGCAAAAGACTACGTGGAGCTGTATGGGTTTCTTTAGCTCAGACACTGGTTTTTAATTGTCATGGGGATGGTTCCAGCAGACACAGCATGAAGAGCTGTAAGAGATGAGAAAACTCACAATGTCTCCAGACTGAAACCACCTTGAATGAAGGCAGAGTGGTGCCTTCAACTGAGATAAGGTGGAAAAGACCCAACAAGGAGATTTTTCCTCATCCTGATATGAGCCCTGCTTGTTGCTGGGGTGGCCCTGGCTGGATTCAGAACAGGATGGGGAACAATGTTCAAGTGTTGGTTGATTCCTTATGATACAACGTCTAAGGACTCAATACCAGCCTCTACATTCTGGGCACACAAGAGAGTTAATAAACTTTGTTACTGTTGGTTACCTTTCCTGGAGATGCCTTTGCCGCAACTTTTCTGATCAAATTCTTTGATAAACTTATATTTCCCTGTAAGGAATCACAACTACCATGTATATCTTTCATGAGCCCCTGAAGGATTGGGGTTTGCTTTACTTTAGATTTTCGGTTTAGTTGTCTTGAGTTTAGAGACAGTTTTACTGAGTGAAATTTGCAAGCATATTAGTTAAAACTGTGTTCGTACAACCATATTTAGGTTTTCTGAGAAATGTGATCTCATTCAGAGAAATGTCAAGAAGTTTTCTGTGTCAACGGAAAGTTGAGGTGTTCAGCAGCTTTGAAATATTATCAGCCTTGAAGTGCTTAAATCTAGGTTTTAAGGTCTAATTTGAGAACATGGTTTAAAAATAAAGACCATTCTGTGTTTTCTTCCTCCCCTTGAATATCTACAGAATACAAAATATACTGCAATATACTGCCGATGGCAAGGGAAGCATGACACACAAATCAATATGATTTATAAGCAAGCTTCCATTTATTTGTGTTACAAAGCATCTTATATAGTCTTACTACTAATTATGCATACTAGGCACACTATCATTGGCCAATCACACAGGTTACATTTGTATACCCGTCCCACATATGGTCTCTGTTTTCAAGGATCTTCCTCATTCTTTTAACCACAAGTCAGTTTTTTGGTACTTTCCACAGAGCTCAGGGTCATTGTGACCCTCGGCTTGAGTCACGTACACTTCTGGCCTACACTTTGCTTTGCTTGCACAAGGCCTCCAGCGATCCATGGCCTTGCTCCTTGAGCCATTCTTCAACAATATACTATCAAATACTTATAATTTTGATTATTTCACTTACCAAGCAGTTGCTTTTCAGTAGACTTATGATATTTTTTCAAAATAAGTTTGATGTAATATATATGCTGTCCCAACGCATTTTGGGGAAATTTCATTTAAATCTTTTTTCAAATCACTGTTTTAAGTATCTGTTATTAATAAAGTCCTATAATAAAGCAAGAATAAAAGAGTTTTAAAATATATGCACATGCCTTATGTCAGTTTTCAAAAGCAGAGAACATAATTTTGGTAAGATGTCATTTAACTGAGACATCTGATAAACTTCCACTGAATGACATGCACTTGCATTCTTAATTTAGTTACACATCCTGTCCTGTATTTTTGTTGGGAAATACTCAGAAGAGAAACGCAATGATCTGAGATTAGAAAAAACCAAACAAGAATCTCTCAAACTTTACTCCTATCCTAAACAGCAGCATATGACAAGAGGATGTTGTACCAGGGATGTCACCCAGAGACTTGTACAGCCCACTGACTATGATCCACAGCTGTTGTTTCATGTGGGCACCAGGGATGGAGCCAGGAGAAGTATGAGGAGTTTCAAGAAGGATTGAAGAACCCTGGGTGTGGCAGTAAGAGACTTGAGAGTGCAGATAGTTTTTTGCTGAATGCTCCTGGTCAAAGGGAAGGTATTTGAAAAGTCCAGTTGAATCTGGCGAGTCCACAAATGCTTACAGGACTGGTGCCACAGCCAGGGATTCAGATACTTAGACTGTGGTACTTGCTTTGAGAAACCTTCTCAGCTGGGGGCTGATGGGATCCTTCTGTGAGAAAAGGGAAGAAGCAATTTTTGTTATAAATTGGCCAACCTGGCGAGGAGGGCTGTAAACTAAAGTTGCTGGGGAAAGAGAACCTCAATCCATCCCAATCCTACCAGTTTGATGCCAAAGTCAGCAAGAGATGCCCAGAAGCTGGAGAGGAATCAGAGGTCAGAAGAACAGCACCTGAAGAGCAGTACAAAGCTGCTCCAGCTACTACATCAGCTTAAATGACTCTATGCAAATGCACACAGCATGGGGAATATGAGAAATGCACACACCCACAGCACTGCAAACTTAACAATGCCACAGAGAAGTGGCAGGATGGCTGCCATGCCTGGAGTGTTTAAATGGTAGGATACAGGCTCTTTAGGAAGGACAGACAGCATGGATGTTGTTAATGACCACCTGAAGTGCATGGAGCTCTGCCTGGGGATGGATGAGGAGAGACTGAGCTCACAGGTCAGGATCAAAGGAGAGAAAGGGACAGGTGACATTGCAGTGGGGCTCTGCTACAGGCTACCTGACCAGGAAGTACAAGTGGATAAGACCTTCCACAGATACGAGTAGCCTCACATTCAAGCCCTGGTCCTCATGGGGGACTTCAACCACCCCAATACCTGTTGGAGGGACAACAAAGCAGAGCATAAGCCAGGAGGTTCCTAGAAACTCTTGATAACTTCCTTCTCCAAGTGATAGAGATGCCAAGGATGAGAGGTGTTATGATGGACCTGGTTCTCACCCACAGGGAGAGGCTGGTGGGGAATTGGAAGCGCAAGGGAAGCCTGGGCTGCAGTGACCATGAAGTGTTGGATGGAGCTCAAGATCCTTACAGACAGGAGGGCACCAAGCAAACTCAGTGTCCTGGACTTCAGGAGAGCAGCCTTTGGCCTCTTCAGGGGTCTGCTTGGAAGAGTATCATGGGATAAAGCCCCAGAGGGAAGATGGGCTTAAGAAAGCTGTTAAATATTCAAGGATCATCTTCTCCAAGCTCAGGAGCAATGCATCCCAGCAAAGAGGAGTTCAGACACAAACACCAGGAGGCCTACATGTATGAAAAAGGAGCACCTGGACAAACTCAAACACCAAAAAAAAGCCAACAGAGGATGGAAGCAAGGAAAGTTAGCCTGGGAGGAAAGCAGAGAAGTTGTCTGAGCAGCCAGGGATCAGATTAAGAAAGGTAGCGCCCTGGTAGAATTAAATTTGGCCAGGGATGCCAAGGACAACAATAAAAGCTTCTAAAGGTATTTTGGTGATAAAAGAAAGACAAGGAAAAATGTGTGCCTCTTCATAAGGAGATGGGTGACTTGGTTACCCAAGATGTGGAGAAGGCTGAAATAGAAAATTATGTTTTCTCTTGTTCTTTACTGGCAAGTGCTCCAGCAGAGAGGAAGCCATGAAAATTCTCCAAGGGCTCGACCACCTCTGCTCTGGAGACAGGCTGGGAGAGCTGGAGGTGTTCACCTGGAGAAGAGAAAGCTCCAGAGAGACCTCAGAGCCTCTGCCAGTGCCTAAAGGGCTCTGAGAGAGCTGCAGAAGGACTTTGGACAAGAGTCCAAAGATGAGGGAGGGAGGGAGGGAGGGGAAGGGTCTGGAGGGACAGGGCAAGGGGGAGTGATTTTCCACTGCCAGAGGGCAGGGTTAGATGGGATATTGGGGAGAAATGAATGACTGTTGAATAATTTTAATGGAATTTCAACTGGTAAGTTAGCTATGTTTCTTTAAATTTTTTGCTCCAATAGAGAAAAAGCATGGTCTAGAGTTCAAAACCTGTGTCTTCAGCTAAATATAAAATCACAGAATCATAAAATTATTTGGGTTGAAGGAAACCTTAAAGATCATCCAGTTCCAATGCCCTGCCATGGGCAGGGACACCTCCCACTAGACCAGGTTGATCCAAAACTTGTCCAACCTGGCCTTGAACACCTCCAGGGATGGGGCAGCCACACCTTCTCTGGACAACCTGTGCCAGGGCTTCACCACCCTCACAGCCAAGAATTTCTCCCCAATATCCCATCTCACCCTGCCCTCTGGCAGTGGGAAACCACTCCACCTTGTCCTGTCCCTCCAGACTCTTCCCCAGTTAATCTCTTGTGTGGTCCCATTATCAGTTAGGGAGGAAAAAAAAGATATACCTCATGAATAAATTTTATTATCTCATTTTAGGATCAGCTATAGTATTTAACAATTTTTTATAAAATTAAATAGGACTTCTATTGCTGGTGTGAGTTTTCAAAGGATACCTGCTGAGTTTCTGAGCATGTGTATTATCTTCAATATGATGACATGTTGTCTGGGGCTGAGATATTTTAAGTCAAATTAAGATGATTTACAATTCACATCACTGTTTCCAAATAACCATGGAAAATCCCTAGCTGTGAAAGTTTCACCAAAGAAAGGGATAAACTGGTACTTGGCAAAAAGTTTAGAGACAGTTTTAAAAATTAAAAGAAAAGTGAGGGGAGGAATGTGTGGTTTAAAACAATTAACCAGTTTACATTGTCCTCTCCCTGTAATTCCACAGTCTTGCTGCACAATCAGCTACATCTTTAAAAGAAATCTTACTTGGTAACAGTTGTGTATACAATGGTATCACACCACACACCACAGCCACGATGATACATCCTGGGCCTGATCCAGAGTGGGCTGGAGGTGATGGAAAGACTGTGCTTACCACCTAGTCATCCCAAGATGCACAGCACATGGCAGGGCACATCCTCACTCACAAGGACTTCAGAACTCCTGGGGATCCCAACTCTGCTCTTCTTGCCCACATCAAGCTGAGTCAAAATTGCTGGTCATCATCTCCAAAGCATCTGATATCCTTTCCTGGTGTCTGAAAGCCCCCGGCTCCTCAGAGCAAACCCAGAGTTTTGAAGTTGTGTATCAACTGAAGACATGTGCAGCACAATCTGCTGTGATTGAACATATCATTGGGTCAGATGATGTGTCCTGAGGCTCCCTCCCGTACTTTCCCCTCTAGAATGACCTGCACCAAGGTATTATCCCAAAACACTGTTGAGGTCCCTTATCCATCACAATGAGATAAGAATACATGGTATGGCCCTGGAAAAAAACAGATTTAGGATCAAATGAAGCATTGCATCGAGCCCTGCAGATTAAAGTGTCTTTATGCCAACAGCCATACAAATCACATGTACCTCCAAGAAATCATAGTGCCATCAAAACGGCAAGCAACAAAGTGAGCTGTAACCTGTCGAATGTGAAGTATGGAACAAATTCCTTAAAAGAGAAAAAGCAGGCAATAATCTAGTAGCAAGTTGTTGCAACAAATGTGTCTGGCCTTGCTTTGACACATCTTTGCCAATTTGAGGTGAAAGTGTCAATGATTTCCTTAGGTGACTTTCTCTCTTCTGGCCTTGTGGTGGGAGCACACCCTGGGTAAAATGTGGTAAGAAGGAACAATTATATTTTCATTATTCCAAAGACTTGCTCAAGATGATTTACCTTGGCAGCAACAATTTCTTAGGAAGAAATTACCACTCACTGCAGACACATCCCAGATGTCCAGTCCTCTTGATGCCTTAGGATTTTAGCTTCTATATTTTTCGTGTATCTGTAATTTTAGTGTATAACTCTGGACTCCATATAGGGTGCTAAAGCTCCTGTTCTCAGCATTTTTAGACAAAACAATTCCTCTAAGCTCGAAATCCAAGGACACCTTGCTGTCACAGGCCCGAAGATATGTAAACAACAGTGAATTGGGGAGAGCAAACTTGAGTAATTGACATCATTACCTGAAGCTGTAATTGGAGGATTAAACCTTGATATGCAAATAGACAGAACTTATAAAGTACGAAAAACTTGTGACCTGTTGTCCATTTTGGATGTAGCCCTTGGATGGGCTGCGTTTGCCCTAAATGCACCAGAAGGCACTTCAATAAATTTAACTGCTTTTTACTCTCTAAAGTTTGTCTAGCCTCTGTTTTAGGTAAGCCCAGCAAGGCATCACCCTTATGGTTTGAAGTGGGATAGCAGAAGACCTGTTCTAGGCAGAAGCATTCATCTTAGGACATCACAGTGTCCTTTGTTTAGCCTTTTAATGCTCTGTAGGCTCCTACCTGTTGGGTTCTGATTATTACTGACTATCAAGCAACTCGTAGGTACAAATGGTGTTTCTTTATGTTCAGTTTGAGCCAAATTTGGAACAGCATCTTAAGAAATATGACCTCTCTGAAAAACTTAATATGAATCCATCCCATGCTCAAGGCTTCAAACATCCCTTACAGATTTTGGGAGTGAAGAGTTTAAGTGTTCATTACCTTCATACCTGTAAATCTGTGAGTATCATAAGCACTTAATTGTGTGTGATGCTGCAATATTACACTTTAGCCCCTTTTTAGTGAACAAGGCACTGTTTCCAACAGACACAGGTGTGAGACATTCTCACAATGGGTTTGAAAGCAAGTACTGATAAAAGTAATTAAAACAGAAGTCCTTTGAGGATGCAAAGGTCACTAGGTAGGAGTGAGAGCAGGAGATGACATCAGGCTAGGGCAGAGGAAATGAACAAATGGAAGCAGTTTATGCAATGGAGAACTTGCTGCTGGAGGAAACATTGCATCATATCCCTGAGTAGCATCACTTGTGGTGGCAGGAGCAGGTTTGGGGGACTTCTTCCCCTTCAGATCTGCCAGTGGGGCGATCATGCCAACTGAGACCAGCTTAGACTCACACAAATCTCCACCCATGCACAAAGGTAGAAGTGGGTTTTCAAGTATGTCTTGCCTTTCCCAAAAATTACTATCACAAATTAGGGGAAGATAATTTAAAATCATTCTAAACCTTCTTAGGCCACAAGTCCTCCATAGCTAATTACAGATGAGACAGCTCTGAAAACATCCGGGCTACTAAAACCCATATCTGTCACAATATACGGAATATTTAGTCAAACACCAGACTCAGACAACTGAGTTCAGGGGCAATTTGAGCAGCAAAAACACTCTACCTTTTTTTGCCAGTATTATGCAAAATTGATCTGAGCAGCTGTCTCAAGCAAATCCATTAGAATATTACATCAGTAGGATTTCATTACTTTAGAAATAGAAACAAATCCATGGAATTGATCACCCTTGCTCATTTCAAGCCCAGCCTCTGTCAAATCCCTGCTCTGCCACTTCAACCCTCCTCCCAGGCTTCAGGGCAGTGCTGCTCACACACCACCCAATATCAAAATAGTCAATTGCGCTCCAGTACAGTGAGTGGTGTTGTGGGTGTCACAAGTGTTATGGGTGAAGTGACACCTAAAAACACGTTCTGGAGACACTGCTTGGCTCAGTTATGATCACTCTCCTCCATCACTGTTTAGCTCCATTGACCTTCAAAAGAAGAGGATGGGATGGGATTAGACTCCAGCTGGTGCTGCAAGGACAATTGTGGACCCCACAATCTCTGGAAAGGCGCTTCATGATCCAACATGTGCAAGGTGGGAAAATCCCCAGGGGGTGCCCTGGAAGCTGTTTTTGAGTGTCTGCTCAGTAACAGCCTGGAAACCACCATGAGAGGTGATACCACCAGGGAGCTCAGCAGCAGGCCAAGGCTGAGCTCTGTCAAGGGCACCACCAGCTGTGTAGGGAAAGCTACAAATACCTGCCACCCATCTGCCCCCCAGCAATATTGTTTTGATATATTTTGGGATAGTCAAATCCCTCTGAGCCCCCACTGATCCTCCTTCTTGTTCTCACAGGGAAATGAAGGGGAGCTTATATGATGAAATTCTTCCCTGTGAGGGTAGTGAGGCCCTGGCATAGGTTGCCCAGTGAAGCTATGGCTGCCCCATCTCTGGGAGTGTTCAAGGTCAGGCTAGATGAGGCTTGGAGCAACCTGGTCTAGTGGAAGGTGTTCCTGCCTGTGGCAGGGGTGTTGTACTAGATGGTCTTTAAAGTCTTTTCCAACACAAACCATACTATGATTCTATGAAACTCAAAATTTTACATATAGCCCTGGAGCCAGAAGTGGCTTTGAGAAAGGACAAAGAAAAATGTGTTGACAAGCAACCCCTACACATTGTTCCCACACACCAGATAAGATTTGTCTTTCAGATTAAAAGACTGTGAAATTTACAAATCACCATGTAGGCTTCCTGATAAATAGTTTCTAAGTGAAAATTCCCCAGCTATTTCAGGCCAAAAGCAAATATTGCACGAGAGAAAAAAAGAAGTTCATGAGACTTTACAATGGTGAGATAGGACAAAAGGGCTGGAGAGAAGAAGCCAGTGCCCATATGTAGGTGGGCACACAGGTATCTATATTTGCTGTGAGATGCATGCAGCGTTTATAAAGGAGAAAGCAAATGAAATGGTGCTAAGAAAAGAGACAGGTCAGGTGTAATCTTTTGTACAAAAGCAATCTGCAGTTTTGGTTCTATATTGTGGAGTGGGAGGCAATTAGGCATGGAATTTGGTAAATACCCTATGCTCAGCTTCTAATAACCACAATAATGCTGTGATCAGTTCCTGGATATGCTGGGAAGGAAAACTCCAGGATACCCAAGACTTTGGTAAATGTCAATGAACCTTATGTTTTGCTGGTTTCCTGGTGCAATAGAGGAAGGAATCAATCTGCTTACTCCTTAGTTGTTTCTATCCACATATCCACACTGGATCATGTGGAGGCCAGTGCCATATTGATTGTATTTCTTACAGACTGGGTCAGGAGGACTTATAAGTGCACCAGTTTCCCTTGATGCTTTGTCACATTTGCTCCAGGAAAAACTTTAATTTGCATAGAAGTGTACTGGTGTGAGTCTGGGAAACAAGGGAAAGAGCAACCTCTGCTCTAGAAACAAAAGCATAAAGCACTGAGATTGCACATGAATTAGAAATATTCATCATAGAATAACAGTGGTTGGGGTTGGAAGGGACTGTAAAGATCTCTGGTTCCAACCTCCCTGCTGTGGGCAGGGATACCTTCCACTAGACCAGGTTGCTCCAAACCCCATCCAGCCTGGCTTGGAACATTTCCAGGGATAGGGCAGCCACAGCTTCTCTGGACAACCGGTGCCAGGGCCTCACCACCTTCACAGGGAATAATTTCTCCCCAGTATCCCATCTAACCCTGCCCTCTGGCAGTGGGAAGCCATTCCCCCTTGTCCTGTCCCTCCAGGCCCTTGTCCAAAGGCCCTCTCCAGCTCTCCTGGAGCCCCTGTAGGCACTAACAGTGGCTCTAAGGTCTTCCTGGAGCCTTATCTTCTCCAGGCTGAACATCCCCAGCTCTCCCAGCCTGTCTCCAGAGTAGAGGGGCTCCAGTCCTCAGAGCATCCTTGTGGCCTCCACTGGACTCACTTTGCATGGTTACTTACCCATTGAATAAATTACACTGGTGTGCAGGGATAGAGGTATGATACATCACTGACTGTATCCCTCTGCTGCTTAACAAGAAGTCTGAAGCAACTTTTTCCCCATTTATGCCACTGAAGCAGAGCCAGAATTTCCTGACAGGGCCAGTACACTGATTAATATAACTAATAGTCATATATTACAATTATTCCAACCCACTTATTCCACTCAGCCTGAGCAGAAATTAATTTCCCCCTCAAAAAAAGTCCGATGACTTTTATTATTATTTTATTTCAGACTCTATTCAGCCCTTCAGTTCCTATTTGTGAATCAATCCTCTCCATCTGTGAATCTCTTGGCAAGTTCCCTGGCAAAGCAGCTTTTGTCTTGCCCAGCATTGCTTTGAGATGATAAAAGGATTACGCTAGGGGAAAAATAATCTTGCTTTTATTCTTCAGCACCTTTGCCTTCACTCTGAATGTTAATGTGGACTAGAGGTGCCAGCTGGGATATTTTGAAAACTGAAGTCCCTGAGCAAATTCTCTCCACTATTGTAAAACAGGAAAGAGCATAAACTTGGTATAACCACTTCAACATATCTTCACAGATGTTGTGAATCCTCTTGGGGACTTCACAGATTTTTGATAAAGAAACCCATTTCCTTCATCTGGGTGGGATTCAAGGGCAGTGTGAGAGATGGGTGTGGATTAAGCATAAATGAAATTATGGCATTTATAATATTTAGCCTACGAGACAGATAGTTTTGTGTCCTATATTGAAGTTAATCCTGTAAGATATAAATAATGGACATCTCACAAGGTCAGAGGGGTGGGTTGCACTTGGTTACATCTGGGCTGGACCGGGAAACAAAGTTTGGGTCTAAATAAACAACCTAAAACTATGGAGAGACTCAGACACTGCAACACTGAGGTCCTGATCCTGAACTCAATTACACTCTCTTTTGCTATCAGACAGATTTAGGGATGCCTTTAGATAGACATTAACTTAGACACATAGAGAGACCTCTGCCTACCCTGTTATGCAGCCCAGTAACTGGCTTCAGAGCCCCATATTCCTTGTCCCCTACGTGTGCAGTATCTGTGAAATCACTGTGCAAATTATAGATGGGCTGAAGTCTCAGGAGGATTTTTAAAGGTTCATTACTTTATTAGTTCTGTTTGTCTTTCTGTTCCATGGTGACAGCTGAAGTAATCCCAGACTTCACAAATAAACTCAGTTTCATCTGTGTTTAGTTAAAGACCACAAGGTACAATATTTTCCACAAACACAGCCTTGTGAGGGGAGTTATACAGCATGCATTGTGCTGGAAATTGTATTGTCTATATTATTGTCCATGTTGTGCCCAGTGAAGTTGGTGGAAACATAAAAATGCTGGCAGGAAATACGGAAAACAGCTCTTTATTGTCACTTCTGCCAAAATCTCAGCTGGAGGTTTGTCAAGAGGTCACCAGTCCCCCTTTCGTTACAAATTTGCTGACTCTGAACTTAGGATGTTAGTTTGTTTGATTTTCTTAGATGTCTGATAATCCATATAAAAGACTGAAACAGAGTGTTACTGAACAAGTTTCAACTTTGCAAAGAAAAGCAATATAAAAACAAAACAAACAAACAAAAACCCCTCCATAAAGCTCCAGTTAAAATGTTACATTGGAGCAAACTACTGGCATCATTTTCTGCTCTGGGCTGAAACTTTATCCATCCCCCAGTGAGCCTTTGAGCCAAAGTTTTTTTTCAGCCAAGTACAGTTTCTTCAGGAAAGTCAAGCCCTTAACCTCCAGTTCTTCTCTTGTTGGCAGCCTAGAGCCTGAATATTTTGTGACAGATGTTCAGGGCTGTGGATCATTTAGGAAACAGGGGATCTGTTTGCCTTTCTTGGAGTTAGTCTGGAAGATATTGTTCCAAGCTCTTTTTGCTGTGTGATGGATTTTTCATTTTAGTTTTTAATCAAAAGATCTGTTACCTATTTTCTTTCTGCTAGTGAGATAAACCACAAAGAATTTCTCTCCTCACAAAAAAGAGTGGGAAAAAAAAGAAAAAAAAAAGAAAAGAAAAAAAAGGGGAAAAAAGAGAAAATAAAAGAAAAAAAAAGAAAGGAAAAAAAAATAAAAGAAAAAGAAAAAGAAAGAAAAGGAAAAAAAAAAGAAGAAACAGTGTTCCTGTATGGGACTCTTAAGAAAAGAGCATGTAACAACCAAGAAATATTCAAAGCGAGTGAAGAGCGCCAAAACCTTCATCCAGGAGACACTGACTAATAATTTGTGCTCCACAACTTGGCCTTTCACCCATCTGCTGCTCTGTGCAGGTTGTATGGATGCACCAACATAGTATTTCTAATAATCTTGGGGACAAAGAGCAGAAGAATTTACATCCTGAATGAAGCAGGGATTCAACAGATTACACTGAGTTAATGCCTGAATGCTCAAGCTTGCTCCCCACATCCATACCTGGAAAAGAGTGTAGAAGAAAAAGGGATTTTTGGCAGAAGGTCACTTATTATTTGCATCCTGAAATGGCTGGAGTGTGAGATGGGCATTGGGGACAAGCAAAACAGCAGGAACAAGCAGCATTTCTTGCTCCTAAGTGTCTGTAAGAAAGAGACCCAGCTGCACCCCTTCCTCCACTCCTCCTGTGCTGGTTTCCCCAGCAAGAAAACCTGTGTGTATGTGTGGAGAAGGAGCAAAAACACCTTCAGCAGGTCTCTGGTTGAGGTGGTTGGACCCAAGTTCAGATACTTTGGTAGACAATCCACTCAGAAGAAGTGAGGGATCCCCTGCATTTAATGTAGCTTTAGTTTCCTATTAAGTTTCTGAAATTAATGTATGTCCTCAGTTTTTCAAGAACATCAGATAAATTTGCAAGAGCTTTTTGGTTTCTCTCTTGAACTTGGGTACCCATCTTCCACTTGGCCACCCATCTTCCACTTGGCCTGTCTTACCTGGGTTTTGTGTCCTCTTTCTACCAATGATTACTGTTCTACCAGAGGGCTGTTTGGGTGATACAGATGTTGGAATTGCTTGGTCCTTGGGAAGAGAGTCTGGGAGGATCTTTGAATACCCAGCTGAGTGCTCAAGTGATCCATGCATTGAACCAGCAGTGTCTGAGAGGGCACACACCTCCATGCTATGACACACGAGGCAGAAGCAGGAGCTTCCCAAGAGATGGGTGTGCTTATGGCGCATGACAAGGTAAGTCTCAGCGCTTCCTGCCCACACCCTGCCTGCCTGCCCAAGCACAGTAGCACATATGTCTGTCCCAGCCTCTCCTCACACTACCTAGACCCAGCAGAGAGCACTTAAGTATCCTACAATAAACAAGGTCAAAAGGAGAGCTGAAGAAGGGTCTGACTCCTGTTGTGGGGTAGAGGATTCAGTTGGGAGGAAGGGAAGACTTCAAGCTTCTTGGTCTCTTCACGTTTGTTCTGCTATTTTCTCACTGAAATGGTTTCTCATCTGGATTCCCCTCAGCAGTCCACTACACAAAACAGACTTTCCCATTCCTCAACCTCCTTACATGACCATCATAGCAAAGATGTTCAGGTGTTGTATGATGTATTTAGGGAATGACCATCAGAGGCAGGAATGCTGCTCACTGCCTTTCTGAGGCTCTTTTGATAGCTTTAAACTCACACTTTCCCCAAATAAAAATTAACCTAGAAGAAAACCACAAGCTAACAGGCAGAGGAACACATATATAATGCTATGAATCCTATAAGAAATCTTAGGCCTTCAGCACTTAGACTGGATGAGGGTGGTGAGGCCCTGGCACAGGTTGCCCAGAGAAGCTATGGCTGCCCCATCCCTGGAAGTGTTCAAGGCCAGGTGGGACAGGGCTTGGAGCAACCTGGTCTAGTGGAAGGTGTCCCTGCCCATGGCAGAGAGGTTGGAACTAGATGGTCTTTAAAGTCTTTTCCAACCCAAACCATACTATAATTTTCTAATTCTAAGTATCTCAAATATAGTTTTGTGCTATTTACTCATAAAAACATGTTTGAAATTAATATCTGTGTGTTTACTCTGTCTACGGAGGAAAAAAATAACAAGCTTTGAGACATGAATTTCCTCAACCAAATTACCATTGGTATCACTATACCTCATTTTAATTTTTTGCTTTGTTCCCTTTTCTATTATTTTGAACAATAATTTGCACATTGCAAATCTGTAAAACCAATTTGTTTGTCTGTCTCACAGGATTCTGAGAGCTTGCAGAGAAATAGCTTCACTGGAATTGACTGTCAGCCAAATGACATAAAACTGCTCTCCCAAAAGAAAAAAATATTTTGGAAATATGTGAGCATTCACAGAAAGGAATGGTGCATTACTGAGACTTTTACAAGTCAAAAGGGTTTGGCCATTCTGTGTTGTGGTGACCCAACCTGCCTTCTCTATGAAAATTAATAAAATCAATTGGGCAGAGTTTCTCCTTCAGGACAGTGAGTCTGAGGGGGAGGGAGAAGGTGAGGCTGGGGAATTCCCCACATTTCCCGCCTCTTAAATTGTCCTTCAAAGATTTGGTTACACCCCTTTCCCCCTCCCAGCTATTTCCCTGTGCATTAGGTTGTTTTAATATGTATTAAGTCTAGAATGCTCTGTGTTCTCTGCGTCCCCATTTGTTTATTTGAATGTACTCCTCCCCCTGTTTCATTTTATTGGACATTTCTGCTTATGTAATGTTTCCCCATTGGATAATCTGTTGTTCCTCCCCTTAGACCTCCCTTTTTTCCTCCCCTTAAAACCCTCTGTAACTGCCATTCCCTTGCTCTTTTTTAGCCTTCCCCGCTGCTTGCTTTTGGGTTCTCCTGTCTGTCAGGGCAGGAAATAAAGACGTGAGCTGCTGCTACATCAGAGACCCTCTTCTCCTCCTTTATCTCCGCTGAGTCGCTATTTTGCCAACGTCTGCAGCCAGTCCCAACGGGGTCCAGAGCGAACTTAACATCTGAGAGTCTAAGAGGCACAAGCGGTCCCGCTGGTGGTATGCAGGCTGGGTTCAGGTGTACAGCCAAACCACCTGCCATTTATTTGACCAGGCACGTGTGTCTTGTTGCCTGCTGATCACTGGGCGGTCAAGCAGACAGCAACAATTCTGGTATTGTTGCCTTAAGCCCCTAAAATCAAGAGCCAAACAAGGTTAAGGTGATAAAAATGCAGTTACCGTTTAATGAAGGGTCCCTCCAGGTGCACAACATACCGAAATACATGCTGAAAATGCGTCAAAAATACACACATGATATAGGGCAAGTACAGTTTTATAAGTTTAGCAAATTAGTATAATTGACAAGAATCCCCAAATTAGAAATACAGATAATGAAGTAATTCTCTGTCTTGCTTCAACCCCTTCTGAAGCCCCCTCCTTGCTAGCTATTTATGTCTAATACATGGGAAAGTGTCTTTGGAAGGTGTCTTGGCATGATTCTCAGAAGAAGCAAGATTAGAACAGGCCTTCAGGAATTTGTTTATCTAATAAGATTAGTACTGGAGTTAGAAAACTATACAACTATACNAAGTAATTCTCTGTCTTGCTTCAACCCCTTCTGAAGCCCCCTCCTTGCTAGCTATTTATGTCTAATACATGGGAAAGTGTCTTTGGAAGGTGTCTTGGCATGATTCTCAGAAGAAGCAAGATTAGAACAGGCCTTCAGGAATTTGTTTATCTAATAAGATTAGTACTGGAGTTAGAAAACTATACAACTATACAATAATAGTCTACAGAGCTGTGAGTATATATGAAGAACATATAAAACAAAAATAGTTTTGGCATCATTATGATAGGCCAGCAATCAGGATAACAGACAAATGCTCCAGATTATCTTTAGAAAGTTGTTTTCACTGTTTTTTGTTCATTTGTTTGTTTGTTTGTTTTGTGTTTTTTGTGGGTTTTTTTGGTTTTGGTTTTTTGTTTTTTGGGTTGTTTTTCTTTGTGCAAGAAGTACTGGGCTGAGTCTCTGACTTGGATTCTCCGAGAGAAGAAGGAGGCAGTAAGGTCTCTTCATTCCTTGTGACGGGCCAATGCAGAGCATTATGTGGGCACATGCATGAAAGACACAGAGGTGCCAGAACTTGTCCAGAGAATGGCAACAGAGCTGGGGAAGGGTCTGGAGTACAACACCAGGTTGTTTAAAAGCCCCATCCAGCCTGATTTATTTATGCTTCTGCTGATATAATGAGGAAATTTAAACACTTTCCACATCAGCATTTCTTGTGATGAAGGTTTTTTCCACCAAAAATGTTTCTCCAGTCCTCAGATGAGAGGAAAAAAAAGACCCCTTCTTGCAAAAGAGTTTGGGAGCCTAAGAAACAGCTAATTATGGGTCTAATTTCTCTCAGTAAAGATGCTACCAGTGAAAACTTGTGGCTTCTGGAGCACCACACAAGTTTGCTTGTCAGCCTTTTATTGCTGTTGTTGCTATTGTACAGACATATGCACAAGTAATGAGAGACACATTCTTTACCTTATCCTTACCAAAAATAGGATTCATTAGAAAAAAAATCAAAGATGGAAAGCATATCCTAATGTTCCTACATGACAATGTGCCCGTATCATAGTCTGTCAAGACATAGTGTGCAAAGCCACATCTACTGATGCATAAAAGATCAAAGCCATGTGTGCTGATGCATAGAAGATTGGGAATGATTGCTTCTTCATAATATGTTCAGTTTAAAGTAGAATGGAAAGACGCAGCTTGGTCTTCATGAAGTTTCAAGGACTTTGAAGGTTTGTGGTCCAAAGTAATTTGGAGCCTTATTTCTAGATGATCAGAAATGGGCAAGGACTGTCAAATGTCTGAAGAAATTGTAGAGTATCAGAAAACTCTAGAAGATAAGCAAATACCTTGTGAAAATTAATATCCAGTATAGTGTTTAGAGCATCATCTACTCCAGTAAACTAAACATGATGAGGACTCAGACTGTGCGTCAATGTCAGTACTGCTAAGTTCCCTCTGGGATGCCTCTGTCCTGGATGAACCAATCTCCTCCTCAAGTGCCACTAAGCACGGTCTGGGAAATAGCACAAGATGCTCAGACACCATGTTTTGGTGACAAATAGACTTTAGTAGTATGGACGTAGGCTATCAAGTGCCGGTTGGTCTCAGAGCTGAAGAGCAGCCATGGGCAAGTCCAATTCGCTAATGTAGACAGAACCTTAGAGAGAATTAATTACTCCAGACACAGTCAGCAGACAGAAATTAATAACTAGGGCTCTTTGATGGGACAACTCATGTGCAACTTCAAGCCAGAAGAAAGGGAGGCTCAAAATTTATGTCCTGAGCCTAAGAGGAACAATACTTATGCCTTCAGAGAAAGGGATCACAGAAATCCCAACATGCTTTACTATTTGGGATGAACATGGATGTTGTGACAGAATTGTTCCTTGTTGCTTCTCAGATAAAACACAGTGCACATGACAAGGCCTATCAGCATCCTAATTCTTCACTTTTTCCATGCAAACACCCTTTTTTCCACTTCAGAAATCTGACCTAGCTGCACAAAGCCAACAGCGGCAGAGCTGAAGGAGCAGCTTATATGAGCACAGACTGATACTGCTTCACATGTCATGAGTGTAACTTGATCCCAACAATGCCAGTGAATCAGTGGCAGAGCCAGAAAACAAACTTAGGGTCTGAGTCCTAACCTGATGCCTCCAGAAAACAAACAAACACTAGAAAAGCAGTCAAGCAAAAAAACCCCAAAATATGGTAAGAATTTCTGGTATCTTTTGCCTGGAAATGTGGCTGCAGTAGCTGTGGATAATTGATAATAAGATAGACACAAAGCAGACACGCTGCCCTGGTATTTGTTGACAAGAATTGTCCAGCAACTCAATACAAACTACTGCAAGGAGGGTGAGATGGGAAGAAAGCCTGAACACATTGCACAGAGGAATTTATATCACATGCTACGCTTCACATGTGATGTTGTCCCCCCGCCTACTCACACAGTAGGTTTGTGACTTTAATCTGTTCATTTTTAGTAGGAATTATGAGTAGACAAATATGTGCTCCGAGCTGATATCTTAGGCAGGGAGGTTTAAATGTGTTTATGTGCTAATTGTTGTTATGTTTCTGGGTGTTATTGATTTTGAACTCCCTCCTGCACACCCCCACACTCCAGGAGAATAGGTTGTTTGGCTGTTATCACAAACACTCCCTGCTACTACTGTACAAACTGCATAGGGTGGGGGTTTCCACACCCCCCACATCCCCCTCCTGTTCTTTTCTAAAAAGGCTGGAGCTGTTGGAAGCAGCCAAATAGGTCTCGGGAGAGAATCCTCTTGTTTGTCTGCAGGATGAGTGGAGGAGAGACTATGGCCATGCAGGTTGTCCCTACTCTACACTGGCAAAAGGCAGCCACTAAGATGGCCAAATGAGACACAGGCTCTGCTGTTGCTCTGCTTTGCTTCTTTTGCTGCAAGAAGTGGTGAAATCAGCTATAACAGCATGGAAACTGGCTGTGAGCTTTGCCCACCTTTCTAAACTGCTTGATGACTCACATCTCACTGCCTCCAACATGTCAGTGAAGATGCTCAGGGTTCAGGTCGGTAAGAAATAGAGTCTTTCACCTCCTGCCTATGTTGTAAGTCTGCAGTCATTCAAGTAGTTGTGCAAGCACTTGGCCCCAGTTCCAAGTCCCACAAGCAGCATAAGATTCCTCAGTCATGCACAGATATCTTCTAGGACGTCCTTGCATGGCAGCATTTGCTGAAGAAAACTTTATAACCTGGTACATTTGCATTGAACTTGGAATTTTACACAGCCCTCTCCTGATTCCCTACTTCATTCTGACTTCCTGGGTTTAAAGCTCTGAAGGTAAATACCATATTATTTTATAAGCACTCAAGTTTAATTCCAGACAATTTACATGGTTTGGATAACATAATCAAATAAAACACAGTATAAACAATGCCAAAAACCATAGTGTAGACAGGCAAACAAATTACAAGGTATTGTAAAATGACTTGATTTTGATTGAAACTGAGAATAGAAAGGCAGAGAAGAATTTAGTCTTCAAATAACCCAGGTCAACTTGGACTAGTTGAAGACCTATCAACCAAAGTGTTAACATGCTTCCCTTACTTTCTAGACTGTAAATCAAACTTTAATTAATCACCACCACCCCAAGTAAACAATCCCCCCCAATCACCTTCTCATGACAATACATTTTTGTAATATTGCAGATGCTCAGGGTCATCTTATAAACAGGATGTCAGGGAACGTCTATTAAAAAAATTAACTGAATTACTGCAGTTCCTAAATATTATTCTAAGTTTCACAATACTATGTGCTTTAAGGCCAACATATAAAACAGCAGCTGCTGTTAGAGGAGTTTGTTTTTCCACTCATAATCAAATTTTGTTTTGTGAAAGGCTGTTATTCTTCTACCCTTATTTTCTTCCTGGGAATTGTTGCACCAAGCACAGGCATAAAAAAAAAAAAAAAAAAAAAAAAAAGAAAAAAAAAAAAAAAAAAAAAAAAAAAAAAAGGGGAAAAAAAATCCCAAAACAAAAACTGTCTTCCTGGATTTTTTGATGGGTTTCGTTATTTTTGTCTTTAATCTACTCACCTCCCCACTCATCAGTTGCTAGTAGCTCTCTTCTGTTACGTTGTGCTGCTGGAGACAGTTAATTCTCACTGCATTTATATTGCTAAACCAAGAGATTTCTCAGATCCTGTGTCCAGCTAGGTGCCTCAGACCAATTTCTGAATCCACATCGTGATGCTAATTTTTAACTCAGCTTTTTGTAAAAATTAGAGCAACATAAAGCTGGAGTGTTCTTTCTGAGACATGTAACTATACCCAAGGGAGAGAGCTCCACCAGTCCTGCCAAGAGAAGGGTGATAACTCGTTCTGCATCAGCTATCAGGATGGAAAACCTAGACCAGGACACGGCTTTCCTGCATCACTGCAGCACCCTAAAGGTCAGCTGGAAGGTCTGCTTGACTCACAAAGAAGAAAGCAAGGGGTAGACAGGTGAACATAGACAGGGGAATACAGGGAAGAAACAGTCATGCTCAACAAAAGCCATCAAGGTTTCTGCAAGGTGTAGATTTACCTGAAGGGGAATTTTATCAAGAATAAGGCGCAGAATAAAAAAACACAGACTTGTGTTTTCGGAAGTCCATCTGAGCTAGTGGAAGGTGTCCCTGTCCATGACAGGGAGTTGGATTAGGTGATCGTTAATGCCCCTTCAAACCCAAACGATTCCATGAATTCTATGATAAGCAACAATGGCCACATCCAGGCAGAAGCAGTTGGCCTCTCTACATTGGAGAAGACAAAGGGAACAATTTCTTTGACAGAACAAAGTTGGAGAAGGTGTCCCTGAATAGTTTCTGTCTCAGTTTGAAAGACAGGTGTCTGCTAAGGAAGGTGGGAACCCCCCTCAGAACAGAGAATGTGGAACCCCCTTCTCTCTGAATTATTACAACTTTGGAATCAAGGGCTTTCAGGAAAAGATATGGGGAAAGGAATAACAGTTATTTAATAGTATCTATAGCAAGGCAAACAATCAACAATAGTAGCAATAACAAACAAACAAAAAAACCCCCAGAAATCCCGGTAGCTGATGTCCCCGGTCTGCCAAGTGCTTTCCCGCTTGGTGCAGTTATGGTCACAGCCGGCAGGGGCGCTGTCGGGCTCCCGGCCGGGCAGAGCAGGTGCGATGACTCTAGCGCAGCTGCAGGGGCTGCTGTGGCGGGAGGTCGGGTCTGTGTCATGCAGGTAATGGCGATGGACTGGGCAGCAGGGTGTATTGGGTGGCAAGATGGTGTCGCAGCAAGATGGGCTGGGCAGCAGGCAGGGATGCAGCAGGCGGGGCACAGCAGGGAGCTCAGAGCAGAGAGTGGGAGTGGCAGAAATGGGCTTACCTGGACTAGCCGGCAAAAGGTGGCAGAGACTCCTCAGCCATGGCAGTGTGCTCTGACAGGGAGGGGACAGGGTGGCAGCAGCCACTGGGAAGATGTGCACTCCAGGAAAGCGCCGCTTTCCCAAATGAAAGCTCACTCACCAAGGAAAAGAAAGCAGTGCAGAACCAAGCCTTCCTGCAGCCTCAGTGAAAGGGAGACAGCAGTTCCCCACTGCTGTCACTCCACAGTTCTGGGGGAGCGAGAGTGCTGTTATCGATGACCAGATCTCTCTTCCCCTTCCCACACCCAGACAGTTCTTTTGTCTATTACCAAAGACTTAATAGTCCTTAAGTACTCGTCCCTTGGTACCCTAGGAACAGAATGGGGAAAAACTTCTGTCACCCCCAACCTTCAACAGTTTCCTGCAAACCTTTCTGAAAGGGCTTCTCTATCTCTAGTCATATTCTATGTACTGGTATTGGGCTGGAGCATGATTTTGGTTTTCCATGTTTATTTTTATCCACATTCTCTCCTCATGTATTTCGTCCATGCTTCTCCTGCCATCCAGCCATGACGCTGGACCTTGGCACCAGGTTTTGACCTCTTTCCCCCCACCTCTCGACACAGGGACCTCTCACTACCAAGACCTGCATTTCAAACACACTTCTTGCTCCCAGAAGTGAACACATTTTCCTTCCAGATCCCACTTTTCCACCTTCCGTTGGGCCCCAGACCTTCGATTCTTTTTCCTCCTTTTCTGTCCTTGGTGCAGCACATCACTCATGCTTTTATTTCATTCCCAAGACCTCATTTCTCTCTTGGAGACCAACACATCCCACAGTATTCAATCACACAGTTGAAGTTATAAACACAGCTGTCCTAAGACCTCTTCTTTTCTATCTGTTCTACTCCCCAGCCTTCATAACTGGAATTCTTCCTGCCAGGACCAAGATCCAGACTATCCAGACACAGTGCACTGGCTTACCTCTATTTTCTCATCTGTTTTCTTTTTTATCTCTTCACATTCTTGGCCTTGTGCCTTTGTCCTTTCTCTGTGTTCACTTGTCAAACATCCTCTTTTCTTCAAAGCAGTGCTTAAAATTCAGCTCTCCAAGCAGCACTCCTCTTTTCTAATCCCTGGCAACCTCTGATAATTCTTGCAATGAAATATTTTCTCATGCCCTGCCATATGTTTAATTTAGATTTCAAAGTGTCCTAGACAGGGAGTATGTCTTATCTGTAATCTATAAAATACTGTTCACATCACCTTACAAATGTTATCTAATAAATGGAATTCATTGCAGTGTATTTATGATCAGCTACAAAAGGATGAGGAAGACCAGCTAAAATGTGAAGTGTTTAAAGCCTAAAACAAAGAACCCAGTGACAGAAAATCATGGAATAGGCTTTAAGCTGAAGACAGGTAGATTTAGATCGGATATTCGGAAGAAATTCTTCCCAGTGAGGGTGATGAGGCCCCGGCCCAGGTTGCCCAGAGAAGCTGCGGCTGATTCACCCCTGAAAGTGTCCAAGGCCAATTTGGACATGTCTTGGAGCAACCTGGTCTACTGGAAGATAGGGGGGTGAGCTCTAAGGTAATTCCAAACCCAACCATTCTGTGATTCTATAATTTCCAAGTGAGATTTTGCTTTGTAGTATAAAGAAATTACTTTTTTGCATTTGAGCAAAATGCTGAGTTTTGCTTCATGGCTTCCACTCAGGAGGAATTTTCTCTGAAGCATGTGCTCAGATCTGTGAATAAGCATTTCAGGTTGCTTTGCATGAATAGCAACAACTGTGTTAACAGTTAAGGTCTTGACAACCACGTGACCATGCTCTGACCCTGTTTGTCTTACTGGAAGAGTTATAGCCCATGAAGTTTGGCTACTGGGACCATGTGTATTGCCATAAGTCAGCAGAAAGGGAATAACAGAAGATAAAAGTGGCTTTTGAAAGTTCAGAAGAAGCCAGGATGACCTCCAGTTCTTTTATAGTCACTGAAGTGGTACCGCGTGACCTACGTAGTGGGAAGATCATTTGGGAATAGAGAGAAAGGCAGTTTAAAATATAAAAAAAATTAATGGAATTGAAGCTCATTAGCAGGTTTCAATCAGTGTAGCTCTACTACAATTAGCACGGACTGGTTGATTTGTACAGTTCCTTTGAATTCAGCTAAATCATCTTAACCTAACACTGCAAAACATTTTATCTCATATCAGAACTACAAACACCTTGGACATCACTGCATGGTTCTATTTGTACAGTCATAGCTATGATTTCTATGGATTTCTTAGTCTAACTCATAAACTTGGACTTGAATTAAGTAACAAAGGTTATAGATAGCAGTCAGATAATCTCTCTATATAAATAACATATAATCTAATTGCAAAATAAGGCTAAAATTGAGCACAGCTTCCTCTGAGGAGCATATAGTGTGGGAAAAGCCCTGGAAGAGGATGTCAGTTGGTTCTTATTCTTCAGGCATCACCAGGAACATTGCAGGGAAAGGAGGAATTGTGCTGTAAGGGAGTGATGATCTGCCGATTAAAAGCTCCTAATTAGGGAGAAAAGTTGCAGGGCCCTGTGGAGAGCTTCTGAGCAAGGACACCATATGAGCAGCAACTCAGGATGGCAGACTGGCGCAAGGAAAGACACAGCAGTTGGTTAATTACATAACAGTTGGTCATGGAGACCAGAGAAAAGATTGTAGAAGATGCATTTTTCTATTTATGTACTTTTAATTTTGCCGTAAGTACCCACAGTATCTAAGCAACTCAGTCACAAATGGATTTTATCTTTACACTGTGGAGAAGGTAGATGGCCAAAGGCTCAGGGAGCCAAGGCAAAGAGCAGAGCAAGTGATTTATTAGCCTGGGGTCACAGAGATTCTGGTGATGTGAGTCTTTGTTAAGCCTCTTCACAAAGGCATGCATTCCCCAAAGGAGGGAACTGATCAGCAACCTATTGGTGTTTATTTGAGAAGAAAGGCCTGAGGATAAGAAAAATACTAATCACAGTCATTAAGGTTGGTAAAAGACCTCTAAGATCATCGAGTACTCCTTAAACCAGCACCACTATGTTCACCACTAAACCATGTCCCCAGCTGCCATATCATAATGAAGTGTCACACACACGAAACCACAACCACCTCGTTATGATAACAGTTTTCCACTGGAAAAAAAAATACATTATTATAAATGTACAAAGCAAAGGCAGAACTCCCACTGCATCATACTGTTGAGTCAGCTCATGAGAGACAGTAATGGGATGGGTCTTGATGAGAGGCAAGATATTGGTCCACTACAGCCATTCATGTGGGTTTTTTTCCATAGGCTACATGAAAAGGACTCCTGCATACTTCTCGACCTGGAAGCCCTCAGTGTCCAGCTGTGCTTCCCACCATCTGAGCAGCTTGGTGAGGTTAACACATTTTCCACAAAACAACATTCTCTTATGGCTTTTAGACTGGCAGCTCAGTACTGATACAAAACCAATCATTGCTAGGTGATGTTCTCATCACTTGGCTCCAGCACGGTCTTGCTTCAGCACAAGCCTTTTGTGCTTAGAAGCTCTATTACAAAAGTTTACCTGTAAAAACAAAGTATGGGAGATGCATGAACAGCAGAATAAGAAATTAAATGCAGATTGGTAGAAAGCATAATTTTTCTGTTCCAGTTGACACATAGAATGATTTGGGTTGGAAGGGACCTTAAAGATCCAAAATGAGTTCCATAGTGAAGAATTCATTCTCATAGTGAAAAATTCAAATTTATAGTGTCATGGTACGCGGCATGACAAGATTAAATGATTTTGGAATTTTCTGGTATTAACTTGATTTTTTGAAGGTATTTTTTCTGTCAAGAGATCATGAAGAAGACCAGCCTGCAACCATGCTCAAACTGCATCATAAAAACTGATTAGGTATTGTTCTTCAATAAATAATTTACAGCATGATGCAGTTTGGGTAGTTCTGGCTTAGGTTTGTTGTGAAACATCTCAATGGGATTGTTTACACTCCTGGAAAAAAAGAGGGAGCTTGCAGCATGGCTGGAGAAGCCTGGCTGCATTCCTAGAGAGCTTCATGAAGGTGGCATCCAATAAAGACACCTGGACCTTTGACTTGTCTTTTACATCAATAATTACATGTTTCTGAGGGGGACAGGGTGAAATTGTATGTTTAATTCAAAACTCACATATGTTTTCTGCCACCAAAATCCTTCAGCATTCGTAAAGGAAAAACACAAAAATACATCATGGGCTCATGTTTCAAAAATGAAGCATCCAATTAAACAAGACAGTCTTTCCCAAACAGCAGTCTTTTTTTCACTTTCATTATAATCCAGTTCTATTATTTTGGCAAAACAATTTACTTTTTTCATATGAAACAATGAATTCTGAGTAGCTGTACTTGAAAGCAAACAGAAGTTGAAGCTGTAACAGAGAAACCAGTGGATATCCAGGGGGGATCAGGGACAAAGATTTTAAACTAAAAGAGGAGAACTTTAAGACTAGAAAGTAATTTCCCAGAGAGTGGTGAGGCCCTGGCACAAGCTGCCCAGAGAAGCTGTGGCTGCCCCATCCCTGGAAGTGTTCAAGGCCAGGTTGGACAGGGCTCGGAGCAACCTGGTCTAGCAGAAGGTGTTCCTGCCCATGGAAGTGGGATTGGAATAAGATGATTTCAAAGGTCCCTTCCGACCCAAGCCATTCTATGGTTCTATAAAATCCAAGGTATAATTGGCCTTGTTGGAGGTTGAGGGGTGTGGAATTTTTCCCCATCCTGGGTGCTAGGTTACTAATGGCTGGATACTTAAGGACTATTAACTTCTTTTGTAAGAGACAAAGAGCTAGCTGGGAATGGGGAGGGAAGAGCAGAGGTGGTCATCAGATACGGCACTCAACCACTGGGCTACAGAGGAGGCAGCAGGGGGAACTGCGGGCTCCTCAGCTACAGCAGCAGAAAGTTTTTTCAGGTCTGTGCTGTTTTCTTCTCGTTGGTGAATGAGCTTTCGTCTGGGAAGGGGACGTTCCTGGAGGGCACATCCTCCTGGCTGTGCTGGTGGTTTTCTGTGCAAGGGGTCTGGCAGCCGCTGCCCCGTGCTCTCCCTGTCGGAGCACTGCCACGGCTGGGGAGTCCCTGCCACCTTCTACTGGCGAGCCCGGGTGGGCTCATCTCTGCCACCCTTGCTCCCTGCTCTGAGTTCCTGCAGCACGTCTACAACACGCTCGCCGCTGCCCTGCCCGGCTCGCCGCGGCGCCCGCCTGCCTCTCGGTACTTCGCCCCTACCCACATCCCACAGAGCTGACCGCTCCACAGCGCCGCCTGCAGCTGCGCGGGAGTCATCGCACCCGCCCTGTCCGGCTGGGAGCCCGACAGCGTCCCTGCCGGCTGTGACCGGAACTGCATCAAGCAGGAAAAGCATTTGGCAGCTCAGAGACTTCTGTCACCACATCTTCTGGTTTTCGTTTGTTTGTTTGTCATTGCTACTGTTGTTATTGATTGTTTGCCTTGCCATAGATACTAGTAAAGAACTGTTATTCCTTTCCCCATATCTTTTCCTGAAAGCCCTTGATTCCAAAGTTATAATAATTGGGAGGGAAGGGGGTTCACATTTGTGGGTTCTAAGAGAGGTTTACACCTCCCTCAGCAGACACCTATCTTCAAACCAAGACAGGCCTTTAGTTTTGTGGTTTAACTCATCCACACTACTCATCGCCCTGGACTACTCTTTGTCCTTACTGCATTAGAAATTGCAGAGACCCCTTGATTTTTATTATGCAAACAAGAAGTATCCTACATAGTTCAGAAGGGACTGGTGCTACCTGATTAGTAACAAAATAGTAATTAATAGTAATGGAAAACTAAATCTCTATGCTAATCTGAGACTGTAAGGAAAAGGAAGCAGGAGCAAGACTGAATGTTTCTTTCACAAGAAGTCCCCCTGGTGACTCTTCTGTGGTGAGGAGATGGGCCAACATGAGGCACTAGCATTAAGAAGAAATTCTTCAAAAATGGATGATTTTTGAAAGAACAGGACAAATTTGAACACCTCACAACAGCAAAATGTGGGGGATCTTGCAGCCACAAACTGAGGAACAAGACCGTAGCCAAGACACTGCACAGCATGGAACATGTTATGGACCTCTCTAGGCTGGGTCCCTGCCAAGCCAACCAGAAGATACCTACACTAAGCTCTCCCAAGTTGGAAAATTTGTTTTGGTATCAAGAAATTAATTGCAGAAATTAAATACCAAACATTTTCGGTGGTACTCCAACAGTAGCAATAGCGAGAGTTATGTTAAGTTGCCATTACAAAGCACATCTGGCCAAAGGGAACAGAAGACAAGTCTGATGGTCAAGTCACACCAGAAAGACATACCAGAATTTCAGGAGTGAGACTGTTCCATTTCATTTGGCTTCTCGCACTGGTTTGGTAGAAACTTAGGGCTCTACAAGAAATATTATGATGAGCAGGATGGGTGGAATATAATAAAAAGCTCATATCACAAGACTTTGAATTTTCATAAATCATCAAACCAAGAAGTTGAAACCTAAGTTAGAAACCGTTTCTAAAGTCTATAGGAGAAACAATCACCATTTTCCACAGGAATAAAATCCAGGCTGTCCAAGCACGTCCTGGTGTTTCCATTGCCTGTTATATCCCAGGGTTCATGAATGAGCTCAAAAAATAATGCAGGACCTGTTATTGTTTTAAGGGACATTGTCATAGGATGCAGCAGCAAATGGGATTTCCAGCAACAGGGAATGTTTTCTCAGTGTGGACTCATTTATTTGTGGAGGATTGTGTAGCATCATCAAAGAGCACACTGCCAAAAAACAAGGTGAAGGATGATGGCACATTATTTTCCTCACAGGAGACTCCTCAGGTCCTTGGGGGTCATTATAATGTCTGTCTTTGCTTTTGTACTGCTTAATTTCATCACATCCAGGACTCTTCATACATCCCATGGGAGAGTAATGATGATTGCATGGTTGATGTCACCACATCTCTCAATGGTGTTACTGACATTCTATTGGCATTCTCTTTCCTCCTTCCTGCTTCTCAATGGCCCCATGAGCTCCACTGGCCTGTGCAGTAGCTCATGTGTTTCTCCAAAGAAAACGTGTATGTATAACACAACATCAACACCTTGGTCTGTGCCATGCAGTCAGTGCCACACACCCCCCTCCAAATCATAAACCACACAATTGTTTAGGTTGGAAAAGATTATTGAGTCCCACCATTCCCCAAGCACTGCTGTATTCACCACCAAGGCACATTCACATCTTTTGAACACTTCCAGGGATGGTGATTTCACCACTTCCCTGGGCAGCCTGTTCCAGTATCCCATCCCACAGCAAACCTCAGTTCTGTGAGGCAGTCTCCAAGGCATGAGAATCCAGATCTTCTAGGTCTATGAAGAGGAAGCTGTCTCATGCTTTTCCACAGTCATCCTAACCAACTAAGGAATTTCTTGCCAATTTCTAAGGGGAACTTTACTTAGATTTGACCTAAGAACCTCCATTCCTTACATAATTGCTGTCCTGCTACTCTCTAGGCTGTACATTACTGCAATATGACCACAAAGACCAGGAAGAAAAGGACAGAGAAGAAAGGAAAGGGAAATAATTAAGTCCTTTGGAAATCACACAAAGGACACCCTTTCTGCCAGAACCAAGATCAAGAATGTGATTTGCAATGAAAACAAACCTCACTCTCATAAAAAAAGTTGTTGGACAGGAGAAGTGATTTCCAGTAGCTTTAAGAATTAAGTTGGGTGATTTAAACTTTATTTTTTAGGCGTGAAAGGTAAGGAGGAAAGAGGTGATGGGGGGCATAGTCCACCTCATCAGGAACTTGGTAACTCTTTGAGTTCTTGTAAGTTTTGCAAACAAGGGTACCACCACCAAATCAACCATCTAGGCGCAAATCATGGCTGTATCTCACCATAGCAGGAGCTGCAGCTCTCTGTAGGGGATTTTGGTCCTTCTGGCCTCTGCACACCATCTTTTACCACATCCCATCTGTACATATCACATACACCCAAATCAAGCAATTTCCTAGATCCATTTTTGCAATGGGACTAAAGCTCTGGGGCCAGAGTTGTCCTTGTGCCATCTGCACCTTGAGTGAAGGAATTTTAAGGATCCAGGTTACACTTACCCTCAAGTTCAAAGTTTGCAGCCCCTGTTCCTCTACCCATTTATTTCAGCTTGAGGTTCCTATTTTATTTCCAAACAATAACTTTCCATAAAACACCTGTGCTAAACTTTCCATAAAACACCTGTGATCACAGTGGCTGATGACACCAGGCAATTGCTCACTGAGTCCATGCCCTACTATCAATCTAACTTCATAGTAATTATTTGTAATACAGCCATTTAATAACCAATAATTTATAGTATAGCCTTATCCTGTGTTCTCTGTACTTACCAAACTCTACTTTGCAGCATCTTCCTGAGTTGTCTTAAGATGCTTTGGCAAATTTTTATTATGATTTTGGTCTCCTCAATTCTATGTATTGCAGAAGAATTCATGCATCCCTCAGGACAAACTCAGAGGTGGTCACAGTCCGCGAACAAATGTGTTCACGCATCTTCAAGGAACGGCCATAGCAAGGCTCCACCCTGACCAAAATCCCTGCTTCACAGGGAAGGCAGCCTTCCAGTTCTTAAATTAGTAATTTCAAGCTTGCATGTGTCACATTTAAATGCTATATTTGAGCAAAAGCCATAAATCAAGAGCTAAAACACTGCTGTGGTGACCTACGGATCTATATTACATATTTTAATGCAAAAAAAAGGAGGATGCACAATGCTCAGTAACAGCTATTACATTCAACTGTAGATTGATGCAGTTGGAAAAAACATTTCCAAGCATTTAAATCCTTCTCTGGACACCTTTTTAATATTAAGAAATACTAGAAAGTGACAGCTGACAACAGTGTTTTGTTATTACATTGCTTCTCTGCAGTCCAGAGGTGGCTGCAGAGAGAATGTACAAGTTGAAGTCTGGAGAGGAGAACAGATATACCTATTTCTGGGAACAGCGCAGCTACAACACTGTTCTCACCAAATTTGCACTTCTTCCTGTGGTTTGTTCTCATGCTGTTGTTAGCCTCCTCTCAGACCAACACAGTATTTCTATTTCAGATCCAAAACAAACCAAGGGAAAAAGCAGAAAACACAGCACAGGCTAGGAAAGAAGAAAAAGAATGTGTGGGTGGTCAAGCACTGGAAAAGGTTGTTGAGTTTCCATCATGGTAGGTTTCCAAAAACCCAGCTGGACATCATCCTCAGCAGTCTGACCCTGCTTTGAGCAAGTGTGTTGGGCTAGATGATCTCCAGAGGTTCCTGCCAACCTCAGTGACATGTTGGCACAAAGAATTATTCCCAGCTCTTTGCTGTATGCAGGTCATGGGCAACATTCCTTAACAGCAAAAAAAGCCTGTGCAAAGAGACTTTCAGAGCCTTTAGCTAGCCTGACATGAAGGAAATCCTGAAGTACTGGAGATCTACAAGCCTCTGGGTCAGTTCTGGCTAACAGCTGTGACAAGATGATGTTTTTCACCATAAAAGACAATTTCTCAACAATGTTAGCTCTAATGAGTAATAAATTAGGCTATTACAGGTAAGGATTATTGAAGTTTTAGTAAAAGTGCGATCAAAGATGATTCATGCTAGGCAGGTTGGGCGTTCAAGTGACAGAATTAGATAATCTTGGTTCCTTCCAAGCCAAACCATTCTATGGAGTCTAAATCCCATATGTAGTCCACGAGAGACTGGCGGATGTGCCTACCACTCTCTGAAGGATTCAGTGATAGCCCAAAAAGCCCATGGTCCTAATCACCCAGTCCCAGCTGGGTGACAAGAGTAGCTCTTCTAAATCCATTTAATAAAGGCAGCTACAGAAAACAGGATCCCAGCAAATCTCCAAACTGCTAAAAAACTTACTGAGCTGCAAAGATGATGAAAACACAAAGAAGGCTAAAAAAACCACAACCAAACCAACCAACCAATCAACCAACCAAGAAAAAAAAAAAAATTAAAAAATCTGTTTTTCAAAAGAGGCCAAGGATTGAGCCAAACTAAAACCATAGGAAGTTTTGAGTAGGACCCGATCTGGAGGAGTATTTGTTGGACATTTCTAACAGTCATCACAGAATCACAGAATGGTTTGAGCTAGAAAGGACCTTAAAGCTCATCCTGTTTCAACCCCCTTCTGTGGGCAGTCCTGGGCTTCAAAAATTATTCAAGACCATTTGGTTACTCTTCAGTCCACAGTGCTTAAAAACTCAATATCTTTTCTGCACCAAATAATTCAAAGACCCTTTTCTCTAGAATTAATGAGCAAGTTCCCAGGTAGTCATTTTCCTATTTTAACACTTCAGCAACTTTTCACCAAAGTACAGTGAAAACAAACCCCCCTCCCAAACCCACCCAAGATGCCTAACCATCTCCACGTCAGTCATAGCTCTACATGTCTCAAGGTACCACCAATTTCTCTTTATTTTTTGCACAATTTAAATCTTTAGCATACTCTCAACTCATTGCCAGTATCAGAGAGATGAGGCCACTAGATTTCAACCTGCAGCTGCTGTGCTGGTTGGAAGGAAAAGACTGCAAATGACAGAAAACACTATAGCCCTTGTCAATCCCAGTTAACTATCTTCAATACTACTACTGATTTTATTTCCAAGATTTTTTCTTTTTTTTTAACTGTCAAGTGTCTCGAGGTCCTGGCACAGGTTGCCTAGAGAAGCTGTGGCTGCCCCATCCCTGGAAGTGTTCAAGGCCAGGTTGGACGGGGCTTGGAGCAACCTGGTCTAGTGGAAGGTGTCCCTGCCCATGGCAGGGGGGGTGGAACTGGATGATTTTTAAGGTCCGTTCGAACCCAAATAATTTGATTATGATACTCTGCCTCTATACCAGACTGAAATGCCCCAATGACAATTTCTTCTTGTAAAGGAACACACAAATACACCTAAAGGTACTTCTTCCCTAACTTTCTCTTTGATAATCTACATTAAGCTCTAAATTTATCATAATGTAAACGCTTCATTTTCTAAAGAGTCTCAGGACAGACTTTGAGTAGGGGAAAACCTCAGTTCCACAGTGTGGAAGAAAACCTTGCACAGGCTGTTAGCAAACATTCTTCATGGTTTACTTCAAAACTAAGGGAAAGCAGCCCAGTGTAGACACACAGGTGCTAAACATACTTATTTTCCAATACAGGCAAACCCCAAAGCAGTGTTTTTCTAGTTCATTATCTTAAATTATGATCAGTCTTCTCTGAATTGAATTGTTAAGCTGAAACCATCTGCCTTTGCGTGCACCTGTGGGGATGCACAACCACCTTCACCTGTGAAATCCTTAGACTTCAGGAACTATTTATGCATTAGGAAAAAAGCATATAGTCTTAATTTAAGATTTTTGATTTTTTAGAATGTTTTAGATAGGTTTTGTTTCAGCTATTTTTAAAATCCCATTGATTTAATCACGTGTTCTGTTCAAAGGGCCCTTTTTCTATTTTGCCCTGAAATTTCAAAGACTTGTTTTGTCAGTGGGAGAAAGACTGAGACTGAAAATACCGTCACCCCAATGGTTTAACCTTTCCAGAAAATCTACATGCCTCTATGATTCCCTGCATCTTTAAAGCACACATAAATTCCCCCTGGTTAAAGTACTTCCTATAACTTCAGTTCACTTTCTTAGCAACTGTTTTTGAAAATTCATGTGTTACTGCACTGCCAGAGCACGTTTGTTAAACTGCTGAATTCAAAGTGGCTTGTTAATGCTATGGATATACTGTAGAGCAAGTGAAATGGCTTTCTGGTAAGATACAAGCCTGCTAGCTCCCAGTACCAAAAACTATCACCACCATACCTACCCCTTCTATTACAAGGAGGGACATCAAATTAATTTCAAGAATGAAGGCACAGCTTAGTAGGGAGATGGGATTTGCAAATATTATCTTACATACTGATGTTTTATTTTTAGCAGTTCACTGATATTTATAGGGCTGTGTGAAATGGATACATGGCTGCAGGAGGATTAAGTATCCCAAGGGCAAGTAGGAAAAAGCTGCACATCTGCCAGGCAGCATGGAAGAAGGGGCAGTGATGCCTGGAAGTCATGGAAAGGGGAGAAGGCCAAATGCTCCAAGCACCTTGTCTTACTATCATTATCAAAACTCAAGTAAAAGGAAAACCAATATATCTACCCTACATTTTAGATTATCTTGTCTGTTTCTTATTTGTAAAGGTGTTCATAATGGTGAAGTGCTGAAACAAATTCAATAAAAAAATCTGAAGAAAAACAAGTCAAAATTTGGGAAATCAGCAAGAGTCTTAAGAATGAATACACTGATTACCAAAGCTCCTTCTACATTTCTTACAACACCGCTAGACATCCCCACCATGTGCTTCAACTTGCCAACCTGAAATCAATCACTTTTCACAGAAACACAAATAGCTTTTAAATGTTTAACAATATGCTGTGTTCAAAGAATTGTCAAATAGTTCTCTGTAGTTGTCCATACCTTAGCTCCAGTCATCACTAGAGAGCCAAACAAAAGTCTTACATAAGACATGAGAGTAAACTGGACTAGAACTCAATAATATAGTGAATGCATTAGGTGTCAAACTCACATTAGGCCATTTCTGATATCTGTTTTTGGCTGGGGAAAGCGTATACTTGCACCTAAAACTGAACTGTAATTTAGGGCAATGTTTTTGGTCCTAAGGGCTTAAGAAAATCTTGCTCTTACATTCTCATGGCCTTCCAGTCTGTCTTAGGTTCCATGGAAGGTGTAACCAAAAAATATGTATTCTATTACCATCTTCATAAGCTGTTAAAAACAGGTGGGGCAGTGTTCATCTTCAGCATGATTCAGCCTTGAGAACACCAACCGAGGGGCTATCTCTGTGGGAATGACTCACAGAATTACATCATCCCATGGTGAGATGCCCCACCCAGAGCTGAACATTCCTACCTGCATATAACCACACTGGGATGTGACTCCCACTGGCTTCCCAGAGGCAAAGAGCTTGAGAGTCACCACTGGACCTCCAGAGACAGACCAGATCTTTCTTCAGGATCACTTCAACTAGGTCACATCCATCACTCCAAGGAGACTGCAGCAAACATTTAACTGGACTGCTATCACCACCCTGACCAACAGGGTGGCAGGTTTTATTCTAACTCTGTCAGCTAAGCTGGCGTTTCTGTATTATTACCTTTCATTTTTCCTATTAAATTTTAGTTCTGACTTGGAATCTTTCACAAAATATTTGTGTGGGGTTAATTCCTCCACTGGTTTGTTTTCAAACTAGAGCATAGTCATATGCCAGGGACAGTCAAAGCACTGCAAGAGCCCAGATGACAATGAAAATTTGATACAAGCCAGAAGAACTGTGTGTGTCACCTGATTTGGGCTTTTCACAACTGGGTATTATAATGCAGACCATTCCTTACATTGACTTAAGCAAAGCATAACAGATTGTCCAATGCCAGAAACATTGGTATTGAGCCACTTTTTGTGATTCTGTAGCAATGCGAAACTTTCACAAAACTTGTTCACTCTTGTTGATGGCTGTGATTTCATTAAAACAAGAGTAAAAACTCCTGGACAGTTATCAAAACCTGAAATACCTACAATGGCATACTGACAGAGTTATTATTTAATTGAAGAAAGAAATGTGGAATGTTTAATTTAATACATATTATTCTCTACAATCCTAAGCATTATGGACAGCAGAACCCAAACCAATACTTATTTCAATATAAACGTAAACCAAAAATCCTTAGTTTCATAACCCAGTATCCCAGTATTCATATGTTGAATTAATCACACTTCTCCACAATTATAAACTACATTATTTTGGAACTAACACTGATGGAAAAAGAAAACAGGAGGAAAAAGTTTGTGAAGGTCCTAGTGACTTAATTTATAAGGTAACAGAGGTTAGAGGACAACCAAGAGCTCCATCTAGGGGTTACTGCAAGTTCTAACATAAGTGGATACTCAGGTAAGATAAATGGTTTTTAGGGTTTGTGTTTTTTAGTTTGAGTTACTCTACTTGAAATTTAACCTTAAATATAGTATCAACAGTAAAATGACAGCTTAAAAGACTGACGCAAAAAGCTGTATTAGACTTTGGATGAAAACTACTTACAGTAGTACTTCAGCACCAAAACGTGGGCAGTTAGGCTTATACATGTATATACAATTAAATGATATGTCAAAGTCATAAAATGCTTAGTTATTTATAATGAAATCTATACAAAACATTTAAAAACATGGTTTTATATACATTTTGGGGGAAAAAAAGTATTTTCTTGATTACCAGAATTTATTAAAACTGGTTCTCTTCTCCCATCTGAACCCAAACCTCTCTCTGTGACTTGTAACTATCACAAAACTCCAAAGTATTGCTTCAACAAGGAAAGCCTAAGGCTAATTTTGGAAACCTACCACTGTATACCCATTTAAGCTTTTAAACTCCCCAAATGGTCAACTTTAAAAACAGCATGTAAGAGTCAGATATAGATTTTTAAAAGCCTTAGCTCACTTCTAAATTCTTAAGTTCAACTTGGAACGATGTTGAACCACTTATCCCCAATATTGAAAAACTGATTAATAGCAAAAGACACCTCCTTCTCCCATTTGTACTAGAATCAATACAACTGCCTGTTTCACAGGAACTTTTCCAACAACTTGTCTCACTTTAAATTTTGTGTTTAAATAAATAATCAAAGGTTAACTAAAGCATTAATGGATGAGCATTTTGTGTGCTTATGGCACAAAGAAATGCCTCATCTACCATTACCGTACTTCTTGTAAAGAAAACAAAATTCTCCAGCAAATCCACTTTGATACCAGTTAGCAATTTTTCTTATTTCCAAACATTCGCCAACAAGAATGTAAAAAAAATATATTTTTAGGCTTATGAAAAGAATTTTTAAGTGAGCATGAGTGCAAGAAAGCTAGGCAATTCCAAAATTCCTGGGGCTTTTCCAGCACTGTCACAGACATTTTTCCTCTCACATGCTATGTGAAAATACAAGTATTTATGAAACGGTTTTTTTTGATGTTGGTGTTTTGCTCAACAGCTAAAAAGCCATAGCAAAATAATGATCCTTTTTCACTGGAAACTGTTTCAGTACCTGGGCAAAGGCTTCAATAGCACAAACTGTAGAATTCATTGCAGATTTGTTTTTTAACAGGTGCACATTCCACTGTCACAGGTTTACTAAATCTCAGTAACATCTTTTCTTTTTTCTTAAGCAATTTTTAAGATGAAGCTTTTGCAATAGTGTCTTGTTAAAACACACTGATGCTTCAAGAGGCCAATGAACAATTCTAATAGGCAAAGTGCTCTAAGACATCACAATAGAAGGGCATCTTGGATACTCAAAACCCCAAGATACTTTAAAGTGCACTCCAGTGTCCCAATTTCTTAGGATTGTTCAGCAGAACTTTGAGAGGGGCTGGGCTCAGTGCCGTCCTCAGTGCTACTGTCCACATCTTGCTCCACTGCTGTCTCCTCATCATCAAGGCGCTGACTGGTGAAGTTGTTGAGCTCCAGGAGCCCACTGGGTTCCACTACCACATTGGAGCTGGAGCGACAAGGGATGGAATAGTGAGGGATAGTCTGAAAGAAAGAAAATAATTAAGCTTAACAAACAGTTTTAAAGGTAAAGGCATCTGTGAAAGCACAAGTACATGTGGAAAAGGGATTATCTGGTTTCCAAGGGCAATTCTCCCTAAGACTTCAAAGCACCTTTTCACTGGATTGGCTTTTGAAAGGTAAAATTTGAACACTCTTACTCTCTGGGCAGTAATCTTGGCCTTTGATCTTCCCTAAAGCTCTATGACAGCACAACCAATGCCCATCACCTGCCATTCCACAAACCCAAAGCAGAGATAATATTTTCTTCAGCCTTATCTTTTTCAGACAAGACATGCAGATATAAGAATAAGCTGAGTTAGACTGACTCACAAGGACCATCCAGTCCAACTCCTGGCCCTGCATAGGACAACCCCAAGAATCCCACCAGGTGTCTGAAAGCATTGTCCAAGCACTCCGGGAGGCCTAGCTATGCTTTTTGTATACCACATAGTACAAGCCCTGGCCTTGCCCAGAGCTGCAGCTCAGAGGCTAAGGAAACACAACAGCTATTTATTTCTATGATGATGATGATTTATATCCAAGTTATTTATCATTGCTTATACTTTCATAGGTTAGAAGCCAAATCTGTGACTTTTTACAACTGAAATTCTGGGCAGTATTTGACTTGTGAAACAGCTTAAAGCATGCCACAATGATAAACAGTATAGATTCTCAAAATATACAGGTTTGAAGTAAAACAGAAATCTACCTTTGTCTATTTAAGGAAAAGACGACTAAAAATGAGTATTAAAAATTATAATTTCTACAAGAGAAAAGTCAGTCCCAGTGAAGACTTCAAAAAGTAGCATGAGAAATTGGAAACCTCTGCACACAAATTGTTTCCCTGCATCAGTAGCATTTTCACTGTAGAACAAATACAATACATATTAAAACAACTTCAATCCATACTATCATTTGTGTGAACATATGCCATGCCAACTTGTCTACAAAGATTCACATTATACCACTTGGAAGACTTAAATACCTCCTCAGCTGACATTCCAACAACTTATAACATAAACCATCATATTTAAGGCAGCAGAATCAATGAAAATATCAAGCATCAGTTAGGCAATGATACAAAGCATTTAGGCTAAAGATGAACAGCAATTTTATCTCAGAAGTGGTAAGTTTGATTCTAAGTGAAGTTAAAAAGATTTCTTCTGATTTCAGACCTCATTTGCTGAACTTTTCCAGTAATCACAACCTAATGTCATTTTTCGCACTGATTTTATACTCAGAGGCAACTTTATTAGATATTATAAAAAAATCTAGAACATAATGTCATACTAAGTGTTGAAGCAGTTATAAGCATTTCAAGTGAAAGTACTTTGTAAAATGAGATGAGCTTGATTGTTTCCTTAACAGGAGGAAGACACCGAGAACAGAGTGAATGATACAGTGCTAGAGAAACCTGAGCCCAGGTAAGAAAAATTACACTTCAATGTAGCAATTGATTACAAGCTAAGAGTAGAAACAGAACCAAAACCTGTGGAATAAAACCACAAGAACTCGAACATCATTCAGTGACTATGATCGCATCAGACATGTGTTTGCTCTGCTTAACCTTTGCCTTATTTGCTCTGTCTTCTCTTACCTGGACAACAATTTCTGATGAGCTCTCTTCAGCTTTCTTTTGTGATATATTCTGAATGTGTATAAACTGCTTTGTTGTAGGCATTCCTTGTGCATCGAGTTTCCTCTCTGTTAAAGTAGGACCAACAGCAGGAGGACTTGAGCTGGATTCTGTAAGTGTCTGTTGTTGAGGGATGGAAGGTGCCATCATCCCTACTGCAGCCACCCTCAGGCCCTGGGTACAAGGTGACGACTCTGCTTCACTAGTGGGTTTACTAGTGGATGTGGCCTTGTTTGGGGGATCCACTATCGTATGTTCTATGTTTGCATCAATCTGAGCTTCCACCATAGACACTTTCAATATATCTGCTACTGCTGTCTCCGTGGATGCCTGCATGGGAAATAGGCTAGTAACCAGCAATGCCAGTTTGGGCACAGAACTGCCACCTGCTACCTGTGAAACAAGAGGAGGCTCCCGCCCCTCAGAAGTTACCTCTGTAACAGTGGATCCTTGCATTATAGTTAGATGTTGCACCTGAAAATGAATTTTTTGTTGTGCATATTACAGTTAATTTTTTTTTTTTTTAATTGAAAACCTAATCAGTTTTTCCAAGTACAGAATGGCAGAAACAACATACTTGCTATTAGGAAGACAATTGAAACTCAGTTTTTTAACAAAGAAATTAGCAACGATAGGGCAACAGTTAATTGAAGCCTGGGGAAAAGCAGCTTTTTAGGCTGAATTAAGGTAAGAACTGTAGCAGTATAATACCACGGCAGCCTCATCTTCATCTGGCATTTACAGGCCCATGGGATGTTTGCTAACACCTCTAGTTTTCACATATATTCCTGAAAGGGCCAAAAAAAAATTGTACTTTTCTGGAATTAGTCAAAATATTTTTTTCCCATGTTCCACAGTCTCTACCTTTTTCCCCTCACAAGGAAAATCATTACTCCTGTACATGAAAGCCACATAACTTCAGGAAGATGTAAACTACAAAGGAAGAGGAACAATGGACAGCCTTAGGAGACTGCAGTGTATTCATCTTTATTTCTACAGAAATAAAAAGTGCTATGTGAATGGAAATTAATAATGCATCACATCTAAAAATTAAAAGAAAATAATTAGGGACAAATTCCATGCACCAGAGGTGGCTGAAATTAATAAAAACTGTCCAACAAAACACGTTTGTGAGTTCTATGGATTTTTCCCCTCCAACATGTGCTTCTCTCTCCTAGTGTCAACGTTCTGATGGGGTAATTACTACCAGTGGAATGAGGAATTCTCTCTCGCCAGGACAAAACACTGCTACAGCAACAGGGTCGGTGTTTTGTTTTTTTTTTCCTTGAACAGCGACGTGTATTTTGCATGCTATCAATATTCCGTTACCTGGCTTGCTGGCTGTTTCTCTGAAGAGGCAGGTAGCTGCATTTGACTCTGGGGGGGCTGGGGCTGCACGTAGATTTTTTGTGCCGTTGGTGCCTGTTGCAGTTTGGGCAGCTGCTGTGTGGTTTTTACTGCAAGCACCTGTACTACAGTTTGCTGTGGCTGTGCCACTAAGGTAGGGAGTTGCCTTTCTTTGGCCATCATGTGGTGTGGGGGGTGCTGTGCATCTGGTTTGGTCTGTGCTTGCTCTTGCTGCAGGGGGTTTAGCTTTTGATGCCTTATGGAAAGCTGGGGCATTTGTGGGAGTTTGTGCTGGATTTGATCAGCCTGCATGTGGATTGTCTGCTTCTGCTTAGTCTGGAAACACTGCAGAGTTTTCACTTGCAGTTGAGTCTGTTCCAGCTGTGGCTGACTCAGTTTTTGCTGCTTTTGTGCCTGTGATTGTGTCAGGGCAGATCTGTAAAACAGGCCAGTTTGAGGATCTAAGGTGTCCATCTCTTCCACTTCTCCTTCCTCAGTTCCAAGTTGTTCACTGTGTTTGGTAAATGCAGTGTGACTGCTTAAGGCCTTAAGAAGAAGAAGAATTTAGAGCAAGTTAGTAAAGAGAAATATAAAAATACATAATCTAGAATTAATTGTTAATGTTTCAAATGGACAACTAAAACTTATTTAACCATTACAGACTCCAAATTAATGCATAAAAAGATACTCCTATGTGGATATTTCACAATATATAAGTAATCAAGAGCTATTGTTATGTTAAACTGTGGTACATCTTTATGTGAGAACATGAGCTCCACAACTAACCCTCAGTGGTATTGTGTAGATCTGGCTTGTGTCAGACTGAGGCTCAAAGCCCCCTAAGGCTGCCTGGAAGTTGGATAAGAAGCAGCAGGGAGCAGGAGGTGGCTGAAACAGCAGCTCCTCATTAAAGCCAGAGTCTGCACAATAAATTTTTATTCTGCTTCTTGAAAGCCTAGTCATCTTCTCTGTGGTTTCTTCTGCAAGGCCCCATATAACTATAGGCTGTCCTATTTCAGCAGAGACCCTCTCCTTCCTTTCTTAAAATTGTATTGCAATTTTTCTTGGGCATTACACAAACATTTGACTTTTTGAGGGAGTGAGCAACTTACACTTTGTAAACCATGGCACAAACATATTGACAAATGGTCTTAGCAAGATGAAGCAACCTAATCCAACACCTGTGAAAACACACTGCCTGATGTGGGTTTATAACCCTAACACAGTACTGTTCTGGACTGCAGCTGAAGTTCTCACAAGTTAAAGCACTGCAAAGTTGAGGTCTGGATCAAAGTCATCCAAATGGCTTCAGCAAGATTTCACCACAAGCTGCACTGTTTGTTTGTTGTTTGGATCCCCACAGCACTGATCTAAATATGATCTGACTTTTTCAGAGAAGTTTTCCTATTCACAAAATAAAGCTCTAAAACGGAAAAGACACTGTGTACTCTATTTAGTGACCAGATTCCTTTTCAGCCCTCTTCCCCCTACACAACCACCAACACAACCTAAAGAGCTCAGGCCCCTGCAATACTACAACCACCCTCATCATCAAAACACAATCACAGTGGTTTGGGTTGGAAAAGACCTTTAAGACCATGTAGTCCAACACCCCTGCCATGGGCAGCAACACCTTCCACTAGACCATGTTGCTCCAAGCCCCATCCAACCTGGCCTTGGACACTTCCAGGGATGCAGCATCCACAACTTCCCTAGGCAATGTGTGCCAGTGCCTCGCTACCCTTACAGCAAAGAATTTCTTCCTAATATTTAATCTAAACCTCCTCTCCTTCAGTTTAAGGCTACTGAAGCAATATTAAAATCATTAATTTGCCTGTATGCTAAACACTTTGGTGGCAACACCAAGATACATACATTCAGAATAAACCCCGGTCCTACGTAATTCATATAACCTACTGCTGTTTATAGACTGCTGGGAAAATAAAGGGTCCAACCTGCTGCATGATATGGGTAATGGCGCCTGTGGAGGATGCAGGGATAGATTTCACCACAACAGAAGTCTGCGTTGCTGTCTGCGACTGAGCCACGTGCTGCAGCAGAGTCCTCTGGGGCTGAGATGACTGGTGGGGCTGGGATCGATGACTGACTGAAAGTAAAGAGGTCATTGGCACTTCTCCAGAACTAACTGCAGGAACTTCAACTGTTTGCTTTGCAGTTAAGCTTCAACTGAAAGCATACATGAGTGAAAAAGATCTCTGTATGAAAAATGTCTTTCACTGTGCGCTAGCTTCAACTAATGGACAGATCTATTCTGAGAAACCTCTTAATGTAGCAACCTGGGGGGTTTGCTTTTTTCTCTGTTTCCTAAGTAACCACACTTGGTCCAAACCTCCTCTGGCCACCTTTTCCCAATACACTAACTCTGCAAGCTGAGTTAATACTTGATATTCAGCTGGGTTCTTTATAGAGCAACAGAATATTGCTGTAGAACACAAGTTACTCTGTGGCTTTTACACTGTTAAAAGCACCTCCACAATTGACTGCAATTCAAAACAGCAAGCCTTGCTCACCAGATTTCTACTACTGACACAATGCACAAAATACTCCCCAGTACACAAGCTAAATCTGAAAGATTAGCACACAGAAATTGTTTGGGTATTATTACAGCAAGTGAGGCTGATCAGAAATGACAGATCAAGAAATGAAGACCTTGTTATGGGTCTATGTCACCTTTGAGAACAGATCTAGCTTGAGTTACAGAGATACAGTATAGGCCTGTAATAAAACAGTGGATTGATACAAAAACCATGAACTGCTGAGAAAAAACCCAAACAAACCACTCTATATTGCAGTCAATAAGATATGAATCCAAATTACTTTATGCCTATCCATACCAATATGCAAATATTTGTGTTACTTAACTCCTTAGTTATAAAATATTTAATAACTGAAGGAGAACAAGCAAAGTTTAAACTGAGTTGTAATACAACTTAAAATTAAAAAGTTTCTAGTGACCTTCCTGAATGTTAAAAGAAAGGTCAAATTTTGAATTAATATGGTAGTTTTACTTTCTCACTCCAAGAAAGTTGGTTTATATCAATGCTGGCCTGCATGCTGTGCCAGATTTATTCTGGATATCTCCCAACAATTCTTACACAATTAAAAACTTAATTTAAAAATAAAGTTTCTAACCTATATGGTTGTGTAGATACTCTTCCGAATGTGAACCAATACAGTGTTGTCTTCCTGAGTCTGCAGACAGACAAAAAACGGTGACACTAAGATGTGTGAATTGCTCCCTTCATTTCATGAGGAAGCACATGCTGAATCCCAGCTCCCAAATGCCTAATCCTCTAGGATTAGGTCTAGGCCCATGCAGGACATTTCAAAACAGACTATAGATTGCTCATTATCTTACAACTGAGCTTTTAGCAGAAAATACAGCTATGTAGGTTACTGATAAAATCAGAGAAACACAAATTAAACCAAAAAGAAAGACTCAATTACTTGCATTCCCCAGCAATGTTCAGAGAAACTGGGGGAAGGAACAAAATCTAAGAGCAAAACAACCAATTTAGTACTGCAGCAGAACCTGTTGCTGCCAACCCACAGAAGCCTGCACTTCTCTGGTAGATTCCCGCATTTCAAATCAATGTTTACAGAAATCCTAGTATTTAAAATAGTATCTCCATTTCTCCAGGAAATTTTTAGCCTTTGTACTATGTATGGCTTCTAAGCTCCAGGAAAGTACTGAAGTCTACAAAGACACTGACTGTAATTTCCCATCCTCCCTGAAAAAGGCGCTATTGTACATCAACTTTCACAGCAAGACCTATCAAAAACTAGAACCTTGAAGAGAAGCTCAATGCACAGTATCTGTATCAGTGAAGGTAACTGACTGCTAATTGGAAAGCATTTTAAAACTATTTGTTATACTCTGGAGTTCATTTTAAGAGATCCAAGGGAATATGATTCAAACATTCAAAACTAAAGACAGATACAGTAAGTGCTATTTAAAAGAATAACAATAACATCCCCCCAGCTCCATTTCACACAACTATAGGCCATTCAAAGGATGGGAGCAAGGGGAGGAGGTACAGAACAAAATGAAAGTATCAGATTAGACATTTAGCACTAAAACCACTGGAGCGACAAGTATGTACTTATACAGTTTAATACAATTAAGTTTTATTTCTCCTTTCCAATGTGGACTTTCAACACACTTTTGCTTTCATTTTCCAAATCATGTAGGGAGACCAACAACGGAGTCTTAAGAAATTAAAATGGAAAACATGTAATCTGATCTTCTCATGTATGCCTGGGAAATGGCTCACACCTAGTGTCCTGGAGTAGTAGGGAACATCAGAGAGACAAGAGAAAGGACTTACACAAAATGGATGTCCAAATAGGAGGAGTCAAGAATTTAAGAGCTGAATTTGAGTAACTTACTTATTTTAAAAGTGCAAATCTATGAGTCCAAAGTTTTCTAGCAAATGAAGAAACTGGGGCTACATCAGCATGCTAAACAGATAGCTGGTTTTAACTCAGGACTAAATGGACTTTAACAAACTCAATGTCTGACTCCTTTCAGTACATACAAAAACCAGGCTACAGCTCCTGTAGCTTAATTTTTCACTTTTTCCTTACTGGACATTTTCCTTTAAGACAAGTGGAACATAATAGTGGGACAGTTTGTCTTCTGCATCTAGGGAATGGAAAATCTATTCACATGGGATATCCTGAAGCAACCACCCTTTGCTTCAGTTAGAAATGTTTTCCCCTATGGCCCAGCAAAGCAAATGCAATCCTCTGTCCCTTGCACAGGGTCTCTGCAATGGAAGGAAAGACTCATTTTCTTTACAGAAAATTATACCAAAAACACAAAAGTGAAACCTATGATAAGAAAACTCCAAATTTAAGTCTTCAGACTCCAGCTGCAAAGCCACCCTCACACTACCTTCACCACTTACCCGTTGTGATATATTCAGCAACTAGTTCTGACTCTACAACAGCGATTGAAGGGCTTTCTGGAGAATGTCTCTTTTCTTGAGTCATCTGGATTGGGACAGCCATTTGGCTCAAGTCAATGGTAGGCTGCCTTGGCTTTGATTCCAACTTTTCCTTCACTGCTTTAGAAGAAAAGAAAAACATAAAATTAACCTCTAATATCTATATCTTCATAATAAAATAAACCTACAATATAAATGCACCAGTTTAATTGAATATAGCGAACACTATAGAATGCATGCAAACAAACTGATACAGGATAAGAAGAAAGGAATCAAGTTGATTCAAGATAGGTACTTTTTAATTATAAAACTTATTACGAAGGGCTGCTTAAGCAAAAAACAACCTTTAAAGTTATCCTAAACAATCTCATGGGTTTTCAGACCTGTTGTCTGCTGAAGTTCCAGCAAAGCTTTTATTGTGGAAGTAGCTGACTGAGATTCACTGGATACGTCCTGGTAAATTATTGTAGGGCTTGTATCTACAGCAATTTCATGTTCTGACCAATCTTGACTTCTTGAAGCAATCACATGGACTACAGGCTGAGAATCTGTTTGCAAAAGAACAAAGGCACATCATAGAATCATGGAATGGTGTGGGTTGGAACGGACCTTAAAGCTAATCTCGTTCCACCCCTATGCAATGGGCAGGGACACCTTCCACTACACCAGGTTGCTCCAAGACCTGTTCAACCTTGCCTTGGACACTTCCAGAGATGGGGCAGCCACAGCTTCTCTGGACAACCTGTGCCAGTTCAAGTCATCATAGAACTATTTTGGGTTGGAGGGCTCTTGTCCAACTTCTTGCTTTAAAGCAGGGTGATAGTTCAAAATTATATCAAATTACTTGTTAGTTTTGAACATTGCCAAGGATACATACTCTTGTTCTACAACACTTCAGTTTTTATTACAATTGATTCTTGAAGTAAAACACTGTTGATGTTACAGTTTCCAATAAAAAAAAAACCAAAGTTCTGTATCTTAGTTTTTTGCAAAAGATTTGTTTGAAAAATCAAAGTTCAGGAGGTTTCTTTGTATGTTGAGTTTGCCTTGGTTTGAACTTTCTTTTCCAGAAGGTTTTAGCAGTTCAGGTGATCCGCATGTATTCAGCATCCTGAACTAACAGCACCTAAATTTTGATAAGCTGTTTGAATCTTCAGAACCTTTCAAAAATTTACTTAAATGGCAGTACAGACCAACAGTTAGAAAATTATACAGAAAAGGTACAAAGGTTTCACTGAGACATTTGCTTTTATTTTTTGCAGTTATACATCCCATTGTCACTCCCAATCAAAGGCTGTGTGTTGTTTATGCCTCATTATTTATGCTCCTCTTCCACACAAAGAGCTGCATATGTATCATGGCTTGAAGCCACGGCAGAATTCCCATCAAGATTGCATGTCTGATATGTGTCCTGATGCACACAAGCACGTCTATAAAAAAGAACCAAGATTTGTGCTGGTCCCATGGCAGCTTTCAGCCATGCAGCAGAGAGATGCTTCAATACACTCAGGAGAGACAGTGGCAGAGCATGCACTGCCAAAATAACCTCCAAAACTTGCTACCTTGCCTACCTCTGGCAGACTCTCCAAAAAGAGGGAACAGGTTTCATTGTAATAGCACCCTGGAGCTCAGCAAGACATCTTTATCACCACTTTTCAGGAGAAATGAAAGCATTTGTAAGTAGCTCAAGAGAAAGAAAAACTTAAAAGTAAGCGAAAATGGGACTTCACTGCAAACAGAAGGGATGAAACCTGTGCTAAAAGGAGACACAGAGCACTACAGAGCCAGCTTGGAAGACTCATATTATGTGACACCAATACAGACCTTGAGAGCTCTGGGAAGACTCTGTAGAAGAAGAGCTGCTGTCAGTGTAGGTTTGTGGTTCTTCTTTCACTTCTGGGAGAGATGAGTTTCCTGTCTCTGCTACCCTTGATGCCTGCTGTAATGTTTCAGTCACCAGCTGTCTGGTTTGTTCACTCACAACTGTTGCTTGAAACGTCACTGGCTTTGGTTTTATAAGGACCTAATTAAAAAGGCAAATTTTGTTTATAGTAAAATCACTCAAGAAAACGGATCTGAGCAATCAGAGCACAGAGTTCCACTCAGATCTATGTACACCACATACATAGTATTTTACTTTAAAAGTCTATCTCTAAATTCAGCAACTATGATTACTAAACCACAAAGCCCAAGTAAATGGCAATGCACAAGAACGTACTTCTCACTCAGTAATTTGAAGTACTTCACACAATATACCACTGAACAGTCACTTTTCAGGACTAGATAAAACTAGTGTGGTAAGAGAAAGCTATGCAAGTGAGCTGGAATATGCACTGCACTGATAAAGACAAGCACTTCCACAACAAATACAATCTTAAACAATCAACACACACAAAATGTTACATCTGATGAAAGTTTAGTTCTTTCAAATACTAAGTGCAGCCAGAGATAAAGCTGAAATAGAAAGTATCCAGAAATAAGCCAGATTCTCTGTATACAGTCCCACCAACTACACAAGGTTGCAGGGACAGCCTGAACATATATTAAGCAGAAAATAAACTTCCATAAAACCTCAGATTTGATGGATGACCTACGTCCAGACTCTGCATCTTTATTTCTCATGGTCTAACCATTAGCTGTAAGACATGAACAAGTATCTGGAGCCATGGCCAGACAATTTCAGGTACAGGAAAGGCTTAGCCAATCCTTTTAGCTTGCTCTAGGCCGCCAGAAAAAGCTAACAAATGCAAATACTGTGCTTGAGAAATCAGAATCGAGGCCACCTCATTATACCACTAAGTCTCATTCCCCACAGACATATATTTAACTGGCAACAAATGAGGAAACACAGTGAAAAAGTATTCACTTCCCATTAAAATTTAGGGGTACATTCCAAGACAGAAATGGGTCCTCACTGTACCTGCGTTTTCCCTTGCTGACCATAAACAATTTTAGTTGGGATGATTTTGGTGGCTGGCTGGACCGTGGACCCTATTCCTTTTGGCTGTGTAACAATCATTTTTGTGATGGGTCGTGTAGCAGTGATGATAGCAGGTTTTGCTCCTGCTGGCACTGCCTGAATAGTTTTCTCCCCCTGTAGAGAAGTCAAAGTTTACAGGTTAACTTAATGAAATTGTTCAGTGAGACCCAATTCTCTTAAAAAAAAACAAAAAAACCCAGTTATATGTGAGTGTGTGTACCATGAAATAAATCTGTTGCTACAACTACTTTTATTTGATCTAAATTACATTATAAGACCAAGAACAAAAGGCCTATGGCTTTGAATAGAAAAAGCTACCAAAATCCACTTTTCCATTGCTTTACCTTTTGGGCAGTTCTGAAGGGGTGAACAAAAAGGAAGTAACTAAGACATGAAGTTTTTTGAAGTTGCTTCAAAGAGTTATTGTAAACTGGAACTTCCTTCAAATACTTCACAAATGTTTTTTAAGACCACCAATTTCTATTAACTTTGGCAAGACATTTAAAAATTTGATCTGAGATTCTAAAAAAAAATTATTTAAATATGGATTTTTATATTGTCTTCAGACCAAGATATTAATTACATATGGACTTTTCTTAAACTAAGAGTTCACTTCATCAAAAAATGCAGATTCACAGCTGTTTCACAGGAGTCATTTGACTGTGGAATAGTCTGACAAATGTCTAGATTCCTGATAGCTTAAGAAGAGCAAAGACATTAAGCATGCTTTTTCTAAGCTCTGCACAGTAACAAACCAAGCAAGCAACAACATTAGTAGCCAGTTCTCCCAATATTCCTACCAATATTCACTGGATAATAGGAATTGCAGAAAATAGTTGGAAATCCCACAAGCTGTATTTGTTTCAAAAATACCGTCCCATCCTGGTAGCTACTATGGTGTAACAACTCAAGATTTCCACTTGTCTGCAAATACACCTTTAATTCTGAAAACTAGGAAAGTTCAAAATCTAAAACAAAAATTGTAAAAGGTTTTAAAAAACCCTCAGTAGCTCTGCTACTCAAGCAGCCTTTTAAATTTTACAGGACTAAGGCATTAAATCTCATAGTTTATCTAGGAACATAGATAATTTTTACTTACTAGTACTTACAGATAACCTCAGTTGATGCTAGAAACTTGATTTTATTCTTAGGTACACCTCAGGTTATCCAAAAAATATTTCACCACTATACAATACTCAGGCACAGGATATCACAACGTTACACACCACATAAATTGAAAGTGGTTCCCCTAGCTGTGAAGACACAGTTTATTTCTGCCCTTTATATCCAAAAGATAAATGGTTGGAGATGAAAGTTTATAACAGGACCCTGGCTCTCACTGGAGCAAACAGGCTAAGATTCTAGTAATTTTCATCTACATGATTGCTTCAGGAATGCAAAACCATTAACCATGGAAAAAGAGCAAGTCCAAAAATTTCTATTTTCCTTTAACTTTGAAAACATCCCCAGTTTGCTTTAAGCATGGAATCATATTCTGCAAACCACAGTCACTTTTCAAACATCCTTGACATCAAGGCTGAATCTGTTAAGGAGCTCAGGCAGCTTGCTTTTAATTGAGCCTTTAGCAGAATGAATGCAGCAGCCATCACACAGCCTGTCACTTGGCTCTCCATTTGGAACAATTACTTACCCCAGCATTCAACAGTGTTGTGACAACATTTTTTCCTGGAAGCCCTTGAATTGTAGTTCCTTTTCCAGTAGTCTTCTGCACAACAATCACATTGGGTTTTGATGTCATTGGAATTGTAGTGATTTTGGTTGTAGTTCCTAAATTTTTGTGGGAAAAGGAATAACATGCAGTTTATCACATTTTATGTATTTCCTTTCACCGCAGAAGTTGGTAAGCTATAGAGGAATCATCATATTTAAATGTGACAGCAGATCAAGAAACCAGAAGCATCTGGAATGGGAATTCACGTCACCCAACTCAGCATGGAAAGATTAGATGCCAATTCTATAAATTTTTCACCTACAGTAAAAACAGGTGGGCCCAGGGGAACATAATGCATTCCATATTAGGACAGACAACCCCTTCTCACTAGTTACAAAGCAGACTAACACAGCTTTTTGAGGCAAGCATGTAGAACTTTTCAAAGGCTGGGGTTAGGGTGGGATAAGGACACCACTAATACTCAACTCAAGGTTCTATTTGCACAGACAAATACTCTTCTACAGACAACCTCTGTAAGAATCTACGTACCAAGGATGCATCTCCAGTCAAGAGAAACACCAGCTCTTTCTGTTGTAATGTAAGTGATGGTAGTGGATTGAAAGAAGGAAAAAAAAACAAACCATGCTATTGTTTTACAACCAGTCTGTAAAGTTAAATGTGGGGCTTTTTAAAAAAATTTTTTTAAGGACTGCCTTGGCTGTTTCTTCTCCTATGTTAGTATTTAATTAGTTCCATTCCCTGTATCAGGTTTTTAGTTACCTGCAGTGACAGGCAATTCTGGTCAGCCCTTCACAGTCTACAAAAGTACATACAGTGGAATCAGTCACAGTGTTATCAGACTGCCACAGCAGTAGGTACTCAGTCAGCTTTTTATCAACAATTCCTCTCCTTTCTCCAGAGGAAAGCACCATTTAGTCACAGCAGAGCTGTAAACCCAAGGACTCCCTTTACTAGCTTCTACCCAGTAGTCATGCCTGTGGATACTTCACAACATATTTCAGATTAACAATTCTACTAATTCTGGGAGAAGGAAGACATGCTGAGACAAAATTACAATTTATTTAATCCTACTGACTTCAGAGGCATCTAAAGACTGCTCCCTTAGCAAAAACAATTAAGCAAACAAAAAGAAAAAAGCAGGCATGCTTTCCAAACTTGTGGTCTTTCAGGACAATCATTATTATCCTCATCAGGATCACTCACAGGTTTCTCCACAGCAGTAGCTGCTCAGAATACTCCCCCTTGTGTATAATTCATTAAAAGACCGAGAAATTGTCTTAACAATTCATCATACCAACAACAGTCTAAAAAAAGTTACTTGTTCCCAAAGAAGATGCTGTATCATGACTAAATATAATTTTTTTGAAATCAAAACCTGAAAAACTCTACCAGATTACAACCCAAGAGTGGGTTTACGGATAGCTTGTGCAGCACCTTGCAGTAACCAGTGACTGGAGCTGGCTGGTACCATGTTAGGTGTTTGCAAAACAAAGTTGAAGTCCCAAACATATACTAAGAAATTGTAACTGGTATAAATGTGCTTGGTCCTGGTCCTAAAGAGACCCTATCTTTAGAGACAATAAAACCACTGAATGTTTTGGGTTGGAAGGGACCTTGAAGCTCATCCAGTTCCACATCCTGTCAAGGGCAGGCACACCTTCCACTACACCAGGGTGTTTCAAGCCCTGCCCAACCTGGCCTTGAACACTTCCAGGGGTGGAGCAGCCACAGCTTCTCTGGGCAACCTGTGCCAGCACATAACCAGCAGGGAAAACCAGGGCTGGTCAGCAGACTAACAAAGATAAGCAGCAGGGTCTGCATGAAGCTAGGAGGGAAAGCTTAAGGTAGAACATGGGTTTAATGAAAGACAGGCTAACACTGATAACAAAATAAGGTGGAAACTGCACAGCTGAATTTAACATATACAGTTAATTTTTAATCTGGTTCTTTGGACATGCAGGGGAACACAGAAGGGCAGCATTGAGATTATAATGTGTTTTAAATTGGGGCCAATAGCATTTTCTGATCTTTCTGGCCTCTGTATAACACACTAACCCCCACCCGACACTTCTCTTTCCTCCCAGGTTTCCTTCACATTTGCTGTTTCCTTCTTAAACACAAGAACTACCACAATCCTTAAGAACACTTCACCTTCAAACTTCTATTACCTTCTTCTTCACGCTCAACTGTTTTTCTTCTGAATTCTCCAATAAAGGTCCTAATAACTATGTGAGCATGTAACTCACAGAAAAGCCCTGAACAACTAAAGCAAGCCCAAAGTTACTTCTGAAATAAAAGTCTTAACATCAAAGTACTCATACGCCTACCAGAAACAATATTACTGCTGATGATCTTCCCTCCTAGAGTAGCCAGTGATTTTGGTACTACAGTGATGATGCTACCACTTGTAGTTTTCACGTAAGTAGCAGCCCCTGGAGTTCCAGCCATCCGAGTCCCCAGAGAGGGGCTCACTGTTGGCCGTGTATATGTTGCTTGAGTTCCTGTTTTGAAGAGAGAAAAGGAAAGTTCACTATTACAACATGATCCTCTACTAATACTTGTGGAAAAATATGTTAGTTTAGAAAAAAAGTGTCAGATTTATTCAAAGATATCCCACCCTGTAATCTATTACTACCCTATAAAATTCTTCTAGTAATTTTTAAACCCACAGAGCAATATTCAGCTATATACTAACTTTAAGTTAGTAAGTCTAACTTAAAATTAGTATATAGCTTTTGAGTCTTTTGAGTATTTTAACCAATGTTCCATGACTCCCTTATTTTAGTTCATGTCCTTGTGCACGAGTCTGCAATTTTCAATAGATGTTTAGATTCTGCCTGTAGGTTTGCCTCTTGCCCCCTCAGATGCCCAGGAGTCAGGCATCTGACAGACATGACCAGACATGACCAAGTCAGACATGACCAGAACTCATTGCCTACTGTCACGGAAGACGCCTCTATACGACAGATTGTTTATAATGAGCACCACCAATGAGTGGTCTAAATGACACCCTTAGAGAAAAATATAATTTAAAACAATGATGCAATTGTATGGGCTTAGCATACAGCAGCACAAAAGAAACCTCTAAATATAGTATAAATACTGTTTTTTCAGAACTAGTACCTTTATGGATGGAAAGGGAACTGAGTCCACAAAAGAAACTTGTTCAAAAATAAGAAGTCAATAGCTAGGCAAACACTGAAATTCCATTCTGCTTGTACTGCTGCAGACAGCGCCCTTAATTGCTAAAGATCACAGAACAAAGCATTTTGTTTTGTCAAGAAAGATATGTTTACATCCAAGAGAGCACAATGAAGATGTTACTAACTAAACAAACTGCAAAACTTCTGTTTTTTTTAACGTACTCAAGAATGTATTTATTAAATACTTTAAAAGCTATAAATAGAATATTAAACATTAGTTTACAGTAAGAACAAGAGGAGAGAGCCTCAAGTTGTGCCAGGAGAGGTTCAGGTACAATGTCATGAAAAAATTGCTCATGGGAAGGCTGGTCATGCATTGGAACAAGCTGCCCAGTAAAGCAGTAGAATCACCATTCCTGGAAACATTCAAAAGCCATGTAGATAGGGCACCTGGGACAAGGTTTAGTGGTGAACATGGTGTGCTGGGTTAACGGTCAGACTTGATGATCTCAGAGGGCTTTTCCAACCTTAACAATTCTATGGTTGTAATATTCCCAGCCCATGCTAAAAAAAAATTATCAGGAAATAAATAGCTTTCTGAAAACCTGGATAAAGCTACATTTTAAGTTTTCCTCATACAAGTTTACAATCTGAACAGTCTGCATTATTATCAATTAGAAACCCAAATACAATTAGATGCCCAGAAGAACACTAGGAGCTTAAATTACAATTTACTGGTCTTTTTATAAATTCACTGCAGGACTATGAGCAAGTCACCTGTCCTTTGAAGTCCATATATGTAAAACAGAAATGGTGCTGACCTGTCTGCTTCAGTTAAATCACCATAAATCATGTAATACAAGGTGCTACAGAAGTGCAAAGTATCTGTATAAGTTGCAAGAAAACTTCCTTTAAAATAAACCCAGTGGGAAAGGAACAATTATATTTTTGTGTACCAATTCAAACAGAGGAATAAAAGAGCACTCAGTGCAAAAATTCTGATCTAGAATAAATAACAACAGGACTGTGAATATGCTGTTGTGCCCACTGTTCAGAAGAGGTAAGTGCCTTTTCTTTAACCCTAAAAAACCATGTTTGATCACCTGTATGCTGGGTTTACCCTCCCCTTCTCAGAGCCATAACTTACCAGTGGGAGTAGTGACCAGTTTAGTTGTCATGATAGTCCCATTACTGCTAACCACCATAATAGGTGAATTGCTACTGCTGGGCAAGGTCGTTGTAACTGGTTTGGGAAGGATTTTACTGGGTTGCACCTGTTGAGTGATTATTTTAACACCTAGGAAAGGAGAAAGGTCACTGTTAAAATACAGGCACTATAAGTTACTTTGTGAAATGCTTTCTCAGATCAAAGCCTAGCGGGACAGTAGCCCCACAAGGCTTCAATTCCGAGCCCATGTATTCCTGATCGTGAAAAAAGATTTAATTTTTGGGACGCTTTGTTTTTGTTTTTTTCTTGGTTTTGGTTGGGCTTTTTTGTTTTTGCAAATACTAAGAAAGTCATCATCTTTGCCTTTCACGTGCCTGTTTCAATTCCTAGCTACTCCCACTGTCCATTCTATCATTTATTTGTTGATGTAATTTTTAACTTCTCCTGGTCCACAATACAAAAAAAACAGAGTGTTTCCCAGGAGCCAACAGGTTACAAACAAGACTGAACTGGTTCATATACAATGAACCATCTAGAAGCAAAGTAATTCTTCATCAATTCAGTCCATAAATCCTAAGCTGTCCTAAGTAGCCTAGACAAATTTCACCACACTGAATAAACTAAAAAGTATTTCTGCATAAGGAGTATTAGTGACTGCAAGGAAGCAACTGTGACACTGCCTAGGAAAGGTTACTCTAAGTAAAATGCTCTCTTTCCCCTTGATTTACTGGTCATCTTAAATCCTCAAAGAAATTTGGCTTGAACTATGAGTAGAATAATAAGAATGAAGGATGAGGACACCTTAGTACTGCCAGGATTCTGCTCCCTCTCTCTCCATTTTGTGCTGGGGAATGGGAACCTCTGTGAGATTCACTTCAGTTGCAAACCAGCAGATTCACATCATCTGTTCCAAAGTACATCCACAAGATGTGCATCTTATGATCTGTTCCATGATGAGGTAAATGCATTGCATTGTGCTGGCCAAATGCCATGGAAAACACAGCCTGGATGAATCCCATCTAGACAAAGCACTTATATTTGTAAACAAGTATTTCTAAGTGAACAGTACTGTCCACTTAAGAAGTGGAAAATCCTCCAGAGATGTTTTCTTCTCTCTACATTGACTATAAAAGCAGTACAGAGCAAATAAGCTCCTACCTGAAAGAGAAATTCAAGTCTCTACATCATCCAGACACAAAACTGGATAAAAAATAAAGTCTCCATGAAAACTGATTCTCATCTTCCAGAATGAATTGGTATCAGATGGTATTTCCAAAAAAACATTTAACTAAAAAGCACATTGAGCCTAAATCCATTGTAGAAGACAAGGAAATGAAGCTCATATTGATACTGTTCAGTGGCTGGAGGCCTTTTTTATGTCTTCATTAGTAGCTATTATATTTCTTAAGCAATGGTCCTATAATAAAAAATGTAGTTTTATCAAAGGACAGGAGTACGGTTGTTTACCTTTTCATTCTATGGTCTATTTTATTCCTTTGATGTAAAAAGTATGATATAAAATAATATTTTTACTGACACGATTAATACAAAATACTGATTTTATATTAATATATATAAAAATACTTTGCACTTTTATAGCACTTCTTTTAGAACTGGATAACTTTGCAAGCTTTATTTCTTACTTCTTGCTGAGATAAGAACTGCGTGCTACAGCAGAGAAATGTCAAGAAAGAAAGATTACATGACTTGCCCAAAGTCACGGAACGAATCAATGTCACAAAAATAATCCAGTCCAACTTCCAGATCTAATTGTATTTGTTTTGACATGTACCTCAAAAGTACATTTTGATTTGTGGACCAAAGAAAATAACTAAAACAAAGTAACTTCATTCTCCAGTTGATATAGCTGAACAGCTCTTGGATCTTCAGAAAACTGGTGTGTTTCAGGTTGCCAATCATGTTACTTTTGAAGTTATTTACATACCTCTCAACCTCCAAGATAAAACATATATACTTAAAGCATGGTCTGTAATACCTGAACCAAACAAGAAGAGTGAAACAACCAAATTCTTTAATTACTGTTACTTGAAAACATTAAAACATCCTTCACTATCAACTTATATTCATATTTAAAGCCAAATCTTGTACTTAAGAAATGATGCCTTCATGACCACTCCACCAGATACATCTTGGGACAGAGTTCTGCTCTATTTTCCTGAGTTGCAGTTAGACCTCACCAATGTGACCCAAGACCAACTCCAACTACCTGATTCCTGTTTGATCTGAATGGTGGGCTTGATGCCAGCTGGCAGCTGAGATTGCTGTGGCTGCTGCTGGGCTACAGAACATGGCACCAGCTGCTGCTGCTGCTGCGGTTGCTGCTGCTGTTGGGCCTGTTGGACTTGGTTCAGCTGCTGTTTGGGAGACTGCTGATGCTGTTTGGGAAACTGTGCTAAGATCTGAGTTGGATTCCCAACCAAACCTTTTGGAGAAGGTAGTCTGGTAGAGGCAACTTTAATTGCTGATGTAGACACACCTGTGAAAGAGAAAATGGCTTAAGATTGAACAGTGCAATGAGAAAGAAAAATATTATAATTTCTTAAGTAATTTTGCATTTCAACTATCTTTCCTACTGAAAAATACATTTATATTATGTGAGGAAATAAAGCTCCCACGTAGCTGAAGCGCTCTGTTAGGAGGTGAGGGAGCTTCATACAGATTTTCAATGTGACAGCAGAATAGCAGCTAATGGAAAGACCACAATCCCAGTCTACTTCTGCACCTTTTGTACTACAAATAACTCAATAAGATTTTCAAAGTCTCATCTCTAAGCTTCAAGACAGCAAAATACCTATAGTGAAAGTATTTTAAATATATATGTACATATAAATATTTATAAAAACCTAGTTTAGTGGAAGGTGTTTCTGCTCCTGGCAGGGGAGTTGGAACTAGATCTTTAAAGTCCCTTCCAACCCAAACCATTCTGGATTCAATGATTCTAAAAATCACAATGACAAAGAGCTGGAGATGGGAGGATGTCAACTATCAAACCCATCAACAGCGGAAGGGAGTATCTGTTACCAAAAGAGTTGGCATTTTAAAAAAATCAAGTAATGGTATGTAAGTTATAAAACTGTGGGACACCTGTTTTGTGCTGTTAGGTTTGGTGACCTTACAAGTAAAAGTGATTAAAAGAAGTCTGCAGTAAGATGGAAGGACAAAGTTCCCAAATAAACCTTATTACTTATTTCTGTCATCCCCCTACATACCTGTCACAACAGAAAAATCTGGCTTTGCATATAACTCTAAACCGTACATCCATAAGCACCGAAACAGACAAAGTCCATATCCCACTGTTAGAGGTTGAGGGGTGTGGAATTTTTCCCCATTCCTGGCGCTAGGTTACTAATAGCTGGATACTTAAGGACTATTAGCTCCTTTTGTAAGAGACAAAGAGCTGGCTTGGGTGTGGGGAGGGGAGGAGAGATTTGGTGATCCTGATAAGACACTCTGAACCACCAGGAACAGCACAGGACAGCAATGGGGAACTGCGGATCTTCTCAGCTGCCAGCTGCAGGAAAATCTCGGATTGTGCCATTTTTCCTTTCCTTGGTGAATGAGCTTTTTGTTTGGGAAAAAGGGCGCGTTCCTGAGGTGCACATCTCCCCGGCTGTGCTAGCAGCTTCTATAGAAGGGGGCCAGCCGCTGCCGCCCCATGCTTTTTCCTGCCAGAGAGGATTGAGGAGTCCCTGCTACCTTTTGTCAGCAAGACTGGGTGATCCCGTCTCTGCCGCCCCTGCTCCCTGCTCTGAGTTCCTCCACCACGTCTGCTGCACGCCTGCCGCTGCCCTGCCTATCCTACTGGGGTGTCCGCCTGCCTCCTGCTACATCGGCATAACCCACATCCCACAGACCTGACCACGTGCCACAGCACCACCTGCAGCTGTCTGAGAGTCATCGCACCCGCCCTGCCTGGCTGGGAGCTCGACAGCGCCCCTGCCGACTCTGACCGTAGCGGCACCAAACGGGAAAAGCGCTGGGCAGCCCAGAGACTTCTGTCACTGCATCTTCTGGTTTTCATTTGTTTGTTTGTTTGTTTGTTTGTTTGTTATTGCTACTGTTGTTGATTGTTTGCCTTGCTATAGATACTAGTAAAAAACTGTTATTCCCTTCCCCGTATCTTTGCCTGAAAGCCCTTGATTCCAAAGTTATAATAATTTGGAAGGAAGGAAGTTCACATTTGCAGGTTCTAAGGGAGGTTCCCACCTTCCTTAGCGGACACCTGTCTTCAAACCAAGACATTCATGAAGGCAATTTTTAACTAAATCCCAGTTGTAGTGGAAAATAGAAACAGATGGCAGTGATAATGACAGAAATCATAAGTAAATGTACAGTTCTGGCAATCTAAATAAGCAACCCTTTTCTCACTGCATCATTTAAGATGGTTACACCATTTCCTTGGGCAGCTCTTTTCATTCATGAGTTCAACTTTATATTTAGAGAGATTTCCGTTCATGTCACAAAACTTTTCACCAGCATCTTCTTTAATGACACTGACAGTCTTAGGAAAAAAAGTGTTAGAGCGATATTCCACCTAATGTACTTCGGCATTAAAGTCTCTTCAATGATGAAACCCAATTAAAAATCAACAGTTCAAACAATATGAAAGCCTGCTGTAAGCCCTTCTGCTCCACAGATTAGTAGCTGATTATATTAATACAAACAATAGGGAAGGAAAATACCTCCTCAGCCCTGATATGGCTACCCAATGTTTTGCGGAATGGAACAAGAATGGAAAACATAGACCAGGAAAAACTGTGATGTGGCACTTGTCATTGTCAGGCAGTTTTCTTTCAAGTGCTGCTCACTAAGGCTCATTCATTCATTCATTCATAGCTTCCCTTTCAAATGCTAGCTGGGGGCTGTGAAGCTGAAACAGCCAACCTAGCATACACAGTTAGAATCTGAAATAAGAAACCTAGGAATTTTAATCAGGCCCACTCAGGTCTTAATTATAAAGGACTTTAAAACTGACATGCTGATAAAATACACCAATTAAAAGGTGTAAACACTTCTCTAATAATAAGTTGTATTTATTTGATGTTAACTTTGCATGTTTTTGTAAATCAGGTTTTTAGAGATGCAATCACCTTCACATATTGGAAATATCCATTTTCCATGCATCAGGTAGAGTTCTTAAAACCAGTCATTTTGAGGTTATATTATTTTAAAGCTAGGTCACACCACCTCACCACATCCTTTTTAAGAAGAGGATCTGCACATTAACTGTTGATGTAAAGAGGAAAAGAGTTAAAACAAGAACTTTTGTGGAGTCTCTTGGATTAGTTTCATCAGCAGACTCTCACATGTCCTGTGCTTTACTCATCATATGTAAACACAAAGCTCATCTCCCCTATATACTCTCAAAACAAAGTCCAACTCCTCAGTGAAAAGAGCCTTTATAAGAGAATTGCCATACCTTGTGCTACTGTTGACATAACCACTGACGGTGTGGACGACACTACAGCAGTCACAGCAATAGTATTTGCATTGCAGGAGGGAGTGGAGCAGCTGCTGCTGCCCACAGAGGACTGGGAAGCAGTGATAACCACAGGCTGCTTTTGAGTAGTTGAGGCAATGACTGATGTTGGGACAAGCTTTGTAACTGCTGCATAGTTGTGGGACTTGGAAAGGATGTTGGGTACAAAAGTTGAGCTTGGAGAGGTGGTTACTATTATCACCTGAAAAAAGAAAAAAAACCAAGAAGAAATTAATTCATTCTTTGCATTTATTTAGAAGCACAAAATTTCAGTAACATGTCTGTCTGTGTATTTAGTTTTTAGGGATACACGTTTATTAAGAGCTTTTAAGAGTGTCAATCACATCTGCTTGCAAGAAAAGATTTCAATTATTTTGAAGAAGTGGTGATTAACATTTTCTTAAAATTAGGAGGATTTTTTAAGGAAAACAATTACTATCCAATTAAAGTAGAATTATCTCACATCTGAAGGCAAACAGACAGGAATTAACTTGAATTCATTAAATTGGGCCAGGAAGCTTGAAATCCATTTTAAGAGAAACTGAATGGATTTCCAGCAAGTTTTAAGCACCATTCTCCCAAACCTTGCAAAAACATCAAGAAACAGCAATGAGAGTAGACTTTTTTCTCTTTAACCATTAACAATACTTGCTGAGTCAGTAATGGGAAATGTTTTTGATCTACAGGGCTGTAAAAAAATATTTCATCAGTGAAAGAAAACTGTTTAGGTTTGAAGCAATTTCTGCTTTATTTAGTGCTCTCAATAACAAGAAATTATTTCTGATTTGTCTGAAAACGATTTGTCTGAAGAGAATAAACATCACTCAAATGTGAGTTACAATCAAAACTCCATTAATCTGATCTGACACAGAAAAACACAGAATTCATGACAGCATTAGAAGAGGTCTGTCCTCATGCAACTGACCTAGAAAACTAGGCATTTATTAAGTATTAAATATGGGGACTGTTTACATACAGAAATTCCTTTTATTCAACTTAAATGTCTCTTCTTGTACTTACACAGTTAAAATAGAAAAAGAAGCACAAAAATACAACATATTTTCAGTTTATCATGCAACAATATTGAGAAATTATGTTAATAATGCTATAGTTCCAACAAAAATTTTGTCCATTAAAACCTTGAAAATTTAAACTTACTAATGATGCAATGTAACAAAAGCCTTTAGAAAAAAGAAAGGTATAAAAGGAGCAAAGAAAACGTGCGTCAGCTCACACACACAGTCTTACACTGCCAGCCAAGCACTACTGAAACCTTGCCTGATAAAGAAATAATATGATAATGGCACCAGAAATAGACCTAAGTGACAGATCAAGCAACAAGAGATTATGAGTTTAGAATTTGTTTAAAGAAAAACAAAGCAATTAAAGAAAAATTAAAAAGGGAAATAGCCACACAGATGGAAGAAAAGCAGCAAATTTCACCACCATGGCTGGTTCTGCCTCTCCTTTTGCCTCAGTTCTTAGTTTGATGGTCTCTGCTGCTTAGCTAAACCTTTAATATCTTGATCTAAGGAAAATCAAAACCTTACCACCCTCACAAGTTACAGCAGGTTGACCACAACTAACCAGTGTCTGAAGGACAAGGTTTCCACATTCTGCTGCTTTTCTACTTGATTGCATTCTCTGGTGTGAACATTTTCTCTGCATCAGTCTTATTTTTGCGTTCTGCCTAATCTTGATTTAATCAAAACACCTTCCCCAAATTGCTCTTAGGCTACAAACATGCAGACAAGCTGAATATGACAGAGCTTGTTCTAGTGTGACAATCAGCAGTGAAAAGGTTCTACGATATGCCTCCGGGGTTTCATCCTGTTTTTTAAACGGACAGTTAACACTAGAAATACATCCCAACTGTCTGAAGTTTAGGGTCAGCTCCATTCCAACCAGGATAGCTAATTAAGGAATACAGTCAAAGTACAACTTACAGTTAAAAATGGCAGGTTATAGATTAGTGCAAATATAAACTATACTGCAACAGGGCAAGTTCAGTATCACAACTAAGTACAGATATGTAGAATGAATCTGGGCATAATCACAACTCCTGTAGACCATTGCATTTACTTAAGTCCAAGATTATCACTTAAAACCACTTTATTTAATCATGCAAGGAATAAAGCATGTAAAGCATTACAGTTCAACAGTGACTACTATACTATGTCTAAGCAGGTTTGGGTCTGTCTGTTCTACCTCATCTTTCAAAATTAACAGAGCAGAGCAAAGTTTAGTAATCTTCATATATGACATATATCCAGAAAACATAAAATTCAGGCAAAAATCTAAAAGTATTAAAGTTCAAATCACAACCATTATATTTCCAAAATACTATTTCCTCATAAGTGTTGTAATGATACCAAAACTACATCCCATGTTTAACAGGAGAGAAACTGCCCAAGTTTAAAACATACATACACACACCCACAAAAATCAAGGTGGTAATTTTGTTGTTGTTGGTTTTAATTGTTACAGTAAAATCTAATTCCCAACATGCGCTGAAATTAGTCCTGTGAGCTCTATTTTGAGAGATGTCAAAACTTAGTCCCTGAAAAAATAAAGGCATTATAACTGCCAGACCCTTCACTAGATAGATTCCTTCTGTGTCCTAGACAGGTGACTTTCTTTCTACACAGGTGACTTTATTTCAAGAGAAGCCAGAAACTGGAGCTATGACATTATTAGTTATTATGACAAATCTTCCTCCAACCTATTAAAATGTCAAAACAATTCAAAGAGCTGGCATGCAGAAACAAAGAATTTCACTCATATCCAACAACTTACACTCAAATCGGAAACATGTGGTTGGATATGAACGCACAAGACTGGCATTCAATTTAAAACTACTAAAGGGGATTTCTCCCACCAAATGATCCAGTTACATATTTTGGCATATCTAAATCCAACAAAAGAGAGCAGTGTGACAAATTCAGATACAAATGCTACTCTGGCTGCCTAACGAAACAAGCACTGATTTTCCTGTCACTGCACATTAGTAAGACAGTAAAATAAACATAATGCAAAGCAAACTCTAAAATTTCCATGTCAGAACAAGCACAGGCACAACTGTAGGAAAGGCCCTATCAACAGTCCACTCTTTTGGAGACTTAGTACAGTCAGTCTTTAACTTCCATTATATATAATGCCCATACTTAATCAACCCTATAATATTTAAGGCAAAAAATTCTTTCTGCACAAATGATAACCCTAACGTGAAACAGGATGGATAGGTTAAGTCCTACAGTAGCTGTGGATTTGCTGCACTGAATGCATAACATTTAATTTGATGGTTTATGCTCACTCATGGATTCCTCTTATACACTCATATATTCAGAGATGAAATTTGATTAAGGACACTGTTGAAGAACAGTGAATCAAATGAAAGCATCCAAGAGCCCTGGAGTGGGAAGAGGCCAGAAAGTAAGAACTTTATTGCACATTACTTCAGTAAATCTTACTTGGTTTTAAAGTTTCCAAAAATCAGGACACAGGAACTCTGTTAATCCAAAAAGAGTCATAAAGCAATTAAGAAGACTAGTAGAAAAAATACCATGCTCAGTAGTCAAACTCTCACAGTTGGAAAAAAATGCTTGTTAGCAGCCAGCCTAGTTGAAATCTGTCAGTGTCAAGGCCAAATTAATTCCACAGAGAGACTCCCCTCCCTGAAGTCTGCCATAATTCGTAACTGTACCACAAATGAACTTGGTCTGAACCATGCATCTTTTTTTTACATCTTAAGAACAGAAAAAGACACAACTGAAATGCCTCCTAAAGAATGGGAAAATAGTCATGCTATAGATTAGGCACTTAAAAATCTAAGTCCAAATCAAAATTTAGACAAGGAAAACTTTTTCTGCACACTGCATTGTGGTGAAAGCTAGGCACACCCAGCTGAAATGATGCAACTGATTTTCATCACTTTAACACTGTTAATGTAAAATGAGAAATGGCACACTAGTACTGAATGGAAAATAAAACCCCTTGGTCTTTGGCCAGCTCCAAGAATAAGCTTTTCAGAGCCAAAAAACAAATGTCTAGATAAAAGGCTTGGCAAGGGAAAGCCCATGCCATCTCTCCTCGAATTCTACTACCACAAAGAATAATTATAAACAAGGAAAATAGAAATAAGAAAGATTACCTTTGACCAATAGTTGTTACCATCTGAAGGCTGTTCAGTGGCCTATGTGATCCAGTTCTCAGTGGACTAGTGTCCATATCACAAAACCCAACACCACAAATGGTACTAACTGGTAACCTTGTTGGCAGTCTCACCAGAGAGGCCAAGAATTGAATGAGCATGGAGACTGAATCCCCTCTCATCCCTAGAAGTGGTCCCTTCAGGTCAGGGTTGAGGCACATTGGTGGGGCAGTCTGAGGGAAGCTTGTACTCCCGCTGCCTGTGCTGTACCTGTTCTGTGGATAAAAAGAGGGCTTCAGTCTCCACAGCTGTCAATCCAGGTCCTTTCACACACAGGTGAACTAAATTCATACAAGAGTTTGGTTTTGCCTTTGTTTGTTTTAAAGAGGGATTACCTTATCCCAAGTGCAATCCTTAAAAAACAGCTAGTCAGATCACAGAAAGAAAGAGTCAAACATCACATCTTATTCATTGATAAAAGCAGAATAAAGTAACATTTGGCAGCTTCCCCCACATACCTTCTGTGTTGTGGTGTTTGTTGTCTGTGTTGAGGGCTTAGTGAAGGTTATTTTCACAGGCGACATGTGCGGTGGTAAGGAGTTGGCAATGCTCTGCATTATATTACTCATTTTGGGACTGCCACTTACAGGCACTGTGATAGTTTTAGTGACGGGAGTCACTGCCTTTGGGACTTCTTTCAGGAGAACAGGGGAAGAACTAGAAGAATTTGTTCGCCGTCTTTTGCGGGGCTTTTCATCATCATCTGAGCAGCTGACGCCTGGAAAAGAAATACTTTTTCTAAATTATGTTTCCCTTGTCTGCAGATCTCAATACTTGCTGAAACAATACACCCTTTTTGAGTCTTACACCCTCTTTCAAAAAAGATAAAAGGAAATAAAGGATAAATTACATCTCAGGGTCACAACCAACCTGCATCACACCTCAAATGCTTAGTCCTTGATACAGGCCACACTTACAATACCAGGAATCAAAAAGACAAATCACCCAAAACCCCAAGCTATTCAGTTACAGGGTTACTTCACTCAGTTTGACAGATTAAAAGAATGTAAGAGCCAGTACAGGGTGTTCATTCTGTCTCCAGAAGTCTGACTAGTCAGACTACACACACAAGGGAACTGGGATAATGTCGTGCACATTTTAGTTTAAAACTTCACACTACACTGTTTATTTTAGTGGTGGTTTTGTTTACAATACCTGGACTACCAAGTTTATCCTCCTCCAGTCTTCTTGGACTTCAGCTTTTGCAGCTACTTTTCTACCATGTTTATCCTTACACTACCCTTCTGCCTTTCACCTCAATACAGCATTTTGAGATAGAACTTTTTTTTTTTTTTATTATATAGTTTAACTGTGAAGGTCAATCCTTGTTTTACCAGCTTTTGCCTTCTTTGGTGCATTTTGTGTAACAGATATAAAATGGCACCTAACACACAATCACGAAAAACAAAAGAAGTCTAGGCTCAAAAGAGTTCATTCTTCCTCACAATCATCTACTGCACACATAGAAAAAAAAACTCTGCTGCAATAGTCAGCTCAGCAAAGGGTAACAGCATGATTAACAGATCTTAAATCCAAATCAAACTTGCCAAAGTAGCCAACAGGTTCATAAATTGGTCTAGGTTACAGAAAGACACAGTTTAATAACCTCACAAACCTCTTACAGCTACCGGGTAGAGCTGAAGGCAGGAAGGCTCTACAGAAGGATCTGGACAAGCTGGATCAATGGGCTGAGGTTCAACGAGGCCAAGTGCCAGGTCCTGCCATCACAATGACCCCAAGCAGAGCTACAGGCTGGGGGCAGAGTGGCTTAAGGGCTGCCCAGCAGGAAAGGACTTGGAGATGCTAGTCAACAGCTGGCTGGATATGCGCTAGGTATGCCCAGGTGGTCAAGGATAATGGCACTGGGCCTGTACTAGCAATGGTGTGTCCAGCAGAACCCTGTGCTGGGCACTGCTGAGGTATCTCCAGTCCTGGGGTCAGTTCTGGGCGCCTCCTGACAAGAGGAGCGACATTGAGGTGCTGGAGTGTGTCCAGAGAAGGGAACGGAACTGGGGAAGGGTCTGGAGCACCAGGAACAGCTGAGGAAGCTGGGGGAGCTCAGACTGGAGAAAAGAAGGTTCGGGGGGACATTCTTGCTCTCAACAACTCCCTGAGAGGAGGGTGTAGCCAGGTGGGGGTTGGGCTCTTCTCCCAGGTAACAAGTGACAGACCAAGGAAATAGCCTCAAGTTGCACCACGGGAGGTCCAGATCAGATATTAGGAAAAAAAAAATTCACTGGATGAGTAGTTAGGCACTGGAGTAAGCTGCCCATGGAGATGACAGCCTGGAAATTTCAAGAGGTAACTGAATGAGACATTTGGGGATGTGGCTTAGGGGTGATTATGATGGTGCTGGGTTGATGGTTGGACTAGATGATCTTGAAGGTCTGTTCCAACCTTGACAAATCTGCAATTCTGTGATTTATGCTTACCATGTTAACATGTGTTAAACCACTTAAAAACAGAGATAAGCTAAAGAGATGCAATCCTGCCTATGCAGAAGACGAGTGAAAATCTTGTCCCATATGCCTGGGGCTTAAAGAACACCATCACAGCAAAATGCAGCCTTGCTGGTAATCAAAGCCAACTTGGTTGGTAGTCAATCTCTAAATAGGGCCAGGATCAAATTAAGGCCAATCTCTAATTAAAATTATTAAATATTCTCGCATTTAAAAAGTGAAGGTGCAAGAACTAACATGGACAAGAAACTGCCCAGTACCATGATAAGCAATATCTGAAAAATGGTATTCTCTCTCAGTAGAGTAGCAGCTCATTTGCAGGTATGCTTGCAAAGGCAGCTGTATCCACACAGAGAGGAAACTGAACCAGGGAAGAGAAGCAAAGGCTCAATTTTAAGTTTGCTTTGGACTTCAAAACATAGCTTTAGTTGACTGTAGCAGTACAAGTGAAGTGTGAATCTACAAGACCAGATTTCAAGGCTCTAATCAACAATTTACTTTATGGCCCTGAACAAGCCTTGGGGTGATCTCCCTCTATAAAGCAGAGGTTTGATTACATAACTTTAACATTTATTATTAACAGGCTTTTAAGTATTATTGTGAGTGCACTATGCAAACTTATAACTGTGAGTGTACTAATCATATTGAACATGTGCAGGAATTAAAAAAATCTCAGAATCAATTTGCATCCAAAATCCACATGCAACTAGCATGTTAGGATACAGTTGTTATGTTGTTGGGGCACCAAGAAATAGAGAAAACTATTTGTGGTCCTCATCCACAAAAAAAACCCATCAACCAATCAATCAAGAAGTAAGAAAGTAAGATTAAACTAGCAGAGAATTATTTTATGTTAAGTACAGCTCATTTCACCTTCTGTTTTCACTGCTGGGGTTTTGCAAGAACATTATTCTTATAATTTCATGTTAGAAATTGCATTTGTACAAAGTTTTCCACAGACATTTAGTTAAAAGGCAATACAGCTTGACTGTAACTCACACTTGATAAGTAAGGAAGCAGAGCCATGGAAAGGTTAATGGCTCAATCAGACTGCGACTTGGAAGAGGTTATACCACAGATCAGTGGCAAAGTCCTGACTGTAACTCAGATCTCTGCAATTTTGCTCCTAAGCAGGTCTGTTAAAATAAATGTAGCTGATATAACATAACCTGAAAGACACACAATTCCTTAAAAAAAATGTAAATAAAAACAATAACAACAAAATGCAGTACATGAAGTAGGGAAAACATGAAATCTAGGGACAGACAGCAAAAATTATGATCCCTCTATTATGTGTCTAGACTGGTTTGATACTCATTACCACCTAATAATTTAAGAATGTCTATATTAAAATTTTAAGATGCTAAGAACATTCTCCCGAGTCTTTAAACTATAGCCAAGTGATTAGTGCAGAGATCAGAAAAATGGAAAACCTTAATGTAATGGTTTCATGGGCTGACAGAGCCATTATTGATGGTTGTTTGCAGGTAACATTATATTTATTCACTATGTGGCATTTTTTACTAGCTAGAAGCTTATGCAAATGTACACATATAGCATAAAGACTAAAATAATTTTTAAAATATTAAAGGTATCCAGAACAAGCATAAAAATAACATTTATCTACTTCACTGTTAATCTTTATTTGTTGTTTTGATAGAACCAAACAAGAACTGAAGGAAACATTTTAATAGTAAAATACAACTACCCTTGATGAAGGCATATATATGAGAATATAAACTGCTTTTAGAACTAGCTGACTTACTAGCTAAACAAAGATGGGGACACCCACACACTCCTCAAGAAAAGACTGTTTCTAGAGTCTATGCCCTGGATTTCCAGATTCAAATACATGAAGATGGGTATCTGGTAGGAATTCATATGAAGCTTTCCCAGCTGCCCGGGAACACAAGCCTTACTGACTTCCAGATAAATCATAAAATGGCCAAACATAGCATGTGAGCACAAACCCTTGCCAGACTGCATCGAAAAGAAACAAGTCGCTGTGAACTGGAAAAGTGGAAAAGAGGGATATTTTCTAACTCAAATAAGAATTTATTATTAAAGTAGAAGGAAGAGGGAAGTTCTCTGCAGATGCAATGAGCAGAGTCACCTTAAAGACAAGTGCTCAACAAGATGGATAAGAAATCCACGAATATACAGAAATTTCTGTATTCAATTTTCAAAGTATTTTTCAATTGTTGTCCTTTTAGCTTTACTGTTCCTTGCAGCATTTTGCAGTGAGTGGATTCATCCTGAACATAATTTCTCTGGAAAAGGGAAGCAATAAATTCATTCTCTAGACTAAACAAAGGCCTTAAATTACTTGCCCAAGGTCCAAGTGTTTAACATAATCTATGCTTCAGCCACACTGTCCCTTTCTTTCCCTTTTGTCAGTTTCTAGTATCACTTACTTTTGACGTAAACAGTACTTCCACTTGGCAAGACGACTACATTGGAGGCTGGACTGGCAGGTCTGGGGGACTTCACTGTTGCTACACTGCCACTTGGAACAGGGGTAGATGTTGGGGTTGAAGTGGTACTTGTGTAGGAATAGCAAACCACCACTGAAGAGGAGAAAAGACACCTTCCATATAACTGAAGTGCAGAATCCCATTATTCTATCACTATTTTTACAACTGAAATGGAAGCAAAAAACTTACTGGGTCCTTATCCCTGTATTTCTCTCTGCAATCCTGTTGCTGTGGAATACTCCTCAGTTTGAGCTAAGTATGGCCATGGAATTAATGGTCTTCATTGCCATTAGAAATCTAACCTCCCCTCCTCCCCTCCCCAAAAATCTGTGCTGCTAATGTGAGATTTTTTTTGTGTTAATCTGATGTTTTACTTCATAATTTATTTTTAATTTTAGCATTAATTCAATACATTGATATTTTTGCTTTTCTGTAAATGACCACTCCCACAGACTGCAGCAGAATCCCATCTTCCTCTCACCTTCTTTGCTTCCAGTTTCTGCAGGAACTGGAAGAGATGCATTGTGCTGAACGGCTGCATTGGCAACAGCGTTTGCGGTAACAGTAAAAGCTGTTTGTGGAACAAGTCGTGGCATCAGTGGCACCAGTCGACGACCTTCTATGGACCACTCAGAAGAGCTGTTTGGTCCAGACATACTAAAAAGAAATGCACATTCTGTAAGTATTTTGACAAGTTTCCAAATCTCAGTATCTTATTTAACTATCTCTTTTTTTCCAAAAGTGCAAGTCTAAAGGGCAGTTTAAGACATACTAGAGCACTCAACTTCCTTTATTTCATGAGAGCCCTTGCATTTTTATTACCTCATATACAAAATCTGCCACTTTAAATTGAAGAGTTGATTCTTCTTTTGTTGTTTTGTTTTACAGAGCTGTTCATGGGCCAGAGGTGTGTGAACGCCATATTCAAATCCCCCACATTAGGTTAGCTACTATTCAGGTAGAGTTCGTACTCCCTTTACTTCTGGATTACAAAATTACCCAGAAAGCCCATAGATTTCATAAAAGACTATTGAAATGGATTATGTTACAGGGAAAAACCCTCAGCTTCCAAGGCAAATCTTGTTTTACCTGAATGGAAGAGTTTCTGACACTTATTAAAGTTGTCCCAAACAAGGTGAAAGAACATGGAATTATTTAAATACACCCTGGGCATCTTCCTAAACAGAAAACAGTTTCTGCCCTAATTTGCTCTTAACCTTAGTACTTACACCCACACTAGAATGTTTCATAAAAACATTGTTCTTATCTAGATGAAGTACTTTTGACTGTTTTATCATGTAAAACATTTGTCAAATCAGCAAAACCAAAATGGCAAATTATTTTTAATGCTGTAATGTTCTTGAGCAAATCAACCCATTTAATGTATTAATATATTCTAAAAAATAACTTCACATGAAATATTTGAAGCAAGTTGCAGCAAAAGCTACTACAAAGTAGTTTGTAAAATGCAGAGCATCTGCTCTGTTGTTAAATCTTTATATGCTTCAGCATTCCTCATACATATGCACATTGCATAAAGAGAGCTACATAAGCTGAGGTAAAAATACATCGTAAAGACAAAAAATAAAGGGTACAAAAGCTAGCAAAGTAGGCTTTCCTAATGAGTTAGAGAATTATATAAGTCAAATACTATATTACCAACCATAATCACCACAGGAAAAATAAAGAAAAGCAGCACCTCAAAACTGCACCTTGTCTGGATAATAGTATTTAACTGAAGTGCAACACCACAGGACAAACTATTCATGTTCTGCAAAATGCTAAGACCAGAAGTACTACTAAAAGGAAAACTTGATTCAGGAAAAGAATCCTGATTTGACAACTAAATGCTTTCCATTATTTCCCTTCTCCACCCCACCCCCCCACCCTGCCTTTCTTTAAAGGCCTGTAAGGACGTTGGTGGGTTTTGTTTGGTGAACAGTATACTTCTAAATTTTTAAACTTGAACATTAAAACACTTAAATGTCCTTCTACAGCACTAAACCAGTATGCTGATTTTGACTAGTCTTGGATCAAACAATTGCTAACTCCAAGTATCTTGCTATTCCTATGATTTTCTTATTTTCCTCCTCACAACACTTAAGCTAAAACAGTCAAACTTTAAAAACCAACAATTGTAACACAGAAAAAAATACAGACACAATGCAGCTCTGTTTAAAGACTGTTGGGGATCGCTGGCACATCGCAGAGATTTCTACAGCACCCCAAATCCACTACAAAAGACAGTCCTTAATAGTAAGATTGTTAAGTAATTATCAAAGATACATAACCACTTGATCTCTTACTCCTCCCACCTCTCAAAATCAGGTGGAGCTTGTGAAAGCAAATGCAAGGAGGAACCAGCCCAGCTGATGCCAGCACAGCAGCTGCATCGCAGAGTGGGGGACACTGATGCCATCAGCTTGCTGCAGCTTTTTCTACTCTGACCATTCTTTCCCCTTCTTATACACTGTTTTCCACTAATCTGCCACCTCCTTCCCTCTCTTTGTCTTTCCTATGTAGTTTAGTTCCTCTTAATACAGCCTTACCAAACTGATTAAAATAAAACCAAAACAAACAAAAAAAAAAGCAAACATGTTCATCCTACTTAGGAGCTTCTCTAGTTTCTCCACTCTCTGTTTATTCTGGTCTACCTTAAAGAAAAGTCTTCATGCCAAAAAACTGTATCTTACATTGTACTTGTACAGTGAACGGGATGGCCTCAGATCCAAAAATGTAATGGTCCTAAGTAACTGTTTCTAGGCCCATGAAGTAGATCTGATACAGTAATTCCTTAATCTGTACAGTGTTTTAACTACTATTCTTTAAACCACCATCAATCTTCAAAATTCTACCACTCAGTTAAGGCATAATGGATTTTCCAAAGGCTACTTTTGGAAATCAAGGATAAAATGACCTGTAACTTACTTGTGTGCAATCGTTGTTAGTCGCTCATCATTTACTGCTCTCCGAACTTCAGCGCGATGTCGCTCTGTTGAAATACTATTAAAAAAAAACCAAAGAGACACATTTTGATCAAGAGGAAGATATGATTATTTATCTAAAAACTCCAGCTAAGATTTAATTTAATAATAATCTAAGAAAAGAAAGGGAACAGGACTTTACATTTAAGAGATTGCCACTTAACTTTTGCTATCAGTGAGAGAAAATGAATTGTATTATTGCTTTGCTCAGAAATATTACTATAGAATGAAAAAAACATTATTGTTCATAGGGTATCCCTGAAAAACAGCTAGAATCCAACTTCCTAATGAGAGCAATACATTTAAAGATAAAGCAGAAAAATTCACACAGGATATGCAGCATTCTTTCTTGAGGTACCTTGGCCTCAAAGACCTTGGAGTTTTACCTTGACAAAACCACAAGCCCATGTACATTCATGACCTGGCTCTAATCCTTCTAACACTCAGCATCCCACAAACCAGTAAAGTTTCTACCCCAGAAGCATGGCTGTTTTCCTTATTAAAAGCTCCAAGCAGGACAGGAATGAAACCTCTGCAACATGAAGAATTACTTCTCCAAATTCAGATTTACTTTGTGATCCTGGTGAAAGAAAAAGCATGCAACACCTTAAAAGAAAACAGGGTCATGGTTCTTAGCTTAAAAAGTTCAGGGTTACCTAAGCACTTTAGAGAGTTCTCCAAGAAGATCCTTCTTCTCTTTCGTAAGGTCTCCCTGTGCACGTAAGGCACTGATGACACCTGCATAGGCCTCCAGTTCTAAAGAATTAGAACAAATAATATTTCTATTTAATGCTCACAGGAAAGAGGAAAAAAACCCATGTTATTTTCCATATTACTGACAGTACTCTATTAATTTTCAAAATCATTAAGAGGAACATGTCTTTCAATTATTTAGTGCTTTTTCAAAAGAGATTGATGATTTAGAACTCTCTCAGTCAATTACTCTGCAGCATAGAGCATTTCTATGAAGCAATTGTCTCATCACAAAGGTTTATCTAGTTCATAAACCAAAATGAATGTGTTAAGCTCTCTCTGACCTGACAGTTCAGGCAAAAAGCTTGAAGAAACTGTTTGGAGAGTAGTTCAGAATTCTCTTAACACGTATCATTTAAGAGTTCCATGGAAAAGCTTGGCTTGGAAAAGAAATACACTATGAAAAGAGCAATTACTTTTTTTCATAATGCCTTTCCTTAATTATCATGGAGAACATCAACTCTAGTCTGTTAAATATGATCATCATAATCCTTTACGCTTATTTATTTGATATGGTACAACTGCTTGAATCTGAAAGAAACGCAACACACTGAATTAAACCTGCTCAACACAAAAGAAATAATCCAGCTGTTCTTAAACATAGAGCCATCACAAAGATTAACTCACAAAAATGCAACTCTGATCTACCAGAAATGTATAATTCTAGGTGACAGTGATGTTATGCCATCAGTGTTTTAAAAAATGGAACTGTAAAAGGCTACTGATACTTTTGAATTTTGTCCTAATAAAGAGGGTGAAGATGTAGCTAATGCAAACAATGGAGCCTGCTAATTTGCCAAAGAATGACTTGCTACTCTCAGCTTCACAAAGTTTAGGGAAGTCGGAAATACAAACTCTTTTCATGCTTTACATAGGTGCCTTTCATTCGAGACCCCTATTTCAGCCAGCCCAAACCCACACCCAAACCCCACAACAGCTCCCAGTTAACCAAAACCAAGAAAAAAAGGTGCAGGCCAAAACCCAACATCACTAAATTTTGCTGCAAAAGAAAAGACTGATGCTATTCTGAAAAGCTTTCTAGTTAGGATTCCAAAGAGCTAATTTACAAATTAAATCAAAGAATTGTGCTGAAAAGAACTCCTGCTCTCCCGTCCTGATTAAGCAGACAAAACAAGAAGCAGAGTCACTTTGGTTCACTCTGTAGCCTGCACAGGGATGCTGAGTGACATACAGAAGCATTTACAGCTTCAGTTATAAAACATTCACCAGTAATTGCAATGGTTATTACTAATATCAACATTTATTTAGACAACCATGTTACAATATTTATGATACAAATTATTTTCCTCTGTTAACAACTTAAAGTAATTCTCAAATGCAACCATATAATTATTTATCAAGGGTAGACTATTTTTTTTTTCTGCATTCTAAATAGAGATCCTCTACATTAGACCTTTAAAAGTGTACGTTCTGGTCTTTTGGAAGCTAGTAAGGATTACAGAACAGCTGCAACTTCCTCACCCTTATGTCTATGCAATCACTAACTGGTGCACTCCCTTTCCAACAAAACACATTAAATAGCTAAAATGAATTTGGCAAATTAGTACCATTATTGCTAGTGTTAGGTGCTACCATCACCTCATTCAGTAATAAACCACAATCAACATCAGGTCCTGCATACCTCACCTATACCCCTGCACTTCACTCCTGATGGAGTACTACTGCTGAACCATCAGCCAAATGAGATGTTGGGCTGTGAGCTGGAAAAGCAGGACCCCCTAAAGCAGTTGGCTATTGCTGGATGTGACTGTCACACAGCTAGTGCTCCTACTGCCTGTGCTCCTTCACCTCCCAGTCCTGTGGTGTGCCTCCTCTCAGCTCACAGAGGCACTGCCTCCACCTCGTCTCGCCGGCAGGGCCCCCTTGTGGGGACACAGCTCATGCCAGCAAAACAAAAATTACTATTTTTAAATTTTTTTTTCCTTCCTGTCAGCCTAAGTTATGTCATTGAAGGAGGTGTAGCTGCAGTTCTGTTTGGCTGAGCTGCACCAGCAAGGTTCTGCCAGCACACCACCATCAGCTGGGTAGAAGTTTCTTTTTCCCCACACTTCAGCCAGTACAGCTATGTTAATGAAATTTAGTAACATAGATCTGGTCTAAAGCTTTTGGCATTATGCACTTCCTCCTAGTTTTTGCACTTCTTGAGCCTTGCTTAAGACTTAGGGCCGTCACCTTAACAGATGCTACAGCTTGTTGCAATGTTGTGTGAACACTGTTTCAACAGAACACAAACCCCATTTTCCCAAGAAATAAAATAAAAAGAGCAAAGGGAGGGAAAATAAATTCTGAACTCTCAAAAATTAAACTGGGTGGCTTCACAACACATGAGAACCTTGGCACAGTTAAGAAATACAGCGTATTATCTCTTAGCATTCAAGCAAAATGAGAACAAGGAAAGCTACCACTTGATGGTCAGAGGAAGTTAGAGGGAGCCTTGGCTTTCTTCCTGACATCATCTCCTAGATTATGGTCCTCAGAAGAAAGTCTGAAAAGAAATCTAAAGCTTTTTTAATATCCCTTCTAATATTATGCATCATTTAACTGGCAAAAACCCAAACCCTTAATTACATGAATTCAGTCTTAAGTTGGTTCAAAACCAACTGTGCTGGATCAGATCAAAGGTCTAACAAGTGATTCTTTCTCCTGCAGTAGCCAAAAACAGAAGTGTGAGGAAAGAGCAAGTGGTTTTATTCCTTTCCAGAATACAAAAGCATCTCTCCTCATACACTTAGATCTACAGGGACAGAGCACAAAAATATCTCCCAGTGTCTATCTCTTGGGCAGGGGCCTCAAATACTGAGCTACATTTGAAACAATGAAAAAGGCTCCTATGATTATGGCAGTTGAGTGAGGGCATGGTTTTCCCACTTCCCTGACAACCTGTGTAACTGAAAACCACAAACCAGCATTTTTTAAATCCTGTTTTGTGTCTTCACAATAGTAACTTTGATGCCTCAATTCAGCCCTACAGTGCCAGTCAAACCAGGATTCCACCATATTTTTTGGGGGTACAAAAAGGTGTCTAATACAGAATTGGAGGGGAAAAAACAACAAAAAACCACAATAAAACAAAGTGAACCAACCCCAAAGGCTCTCCTTTCAGAAAGAATCTTGTTGCATGTTAATAGTGACAGAAAAACCCAGCCCTGCAACACTGCAGCTTGAACATCCAAAAGAGATTTGACCAAACCAAAACAGCTCTTCTCTACTCATTTTTCTGAGGCTGAGACCATCTGCCAAACCTAATTTTAAGCCAGGGCTGTCAAATCAATGACACATGGAAAATGCAGGAAATTACTTGCAAATTGCCTGTAGACATATTAAAGTATTTTATGGAAGCAGCATGAAGGCAAATCTTAAAAGGGCAAACATACAGACCCACAAATTGTATCTTACTGTACCCAGTTTGCGAAGGATCCTCTTGCACTCATCCCTACTGAGGTCCAGAAGAGTTGGCCACACCACAGGCATCCTTTCCTTGTGTGTGTGCTCCCACAGAGCTCAGCCTCACTGAAAAAGGAATATAAATGGTCAAGCCCATAATTTATTGATTTCCCAAGCCGATTAATGTAAACTCCTCTCAGCCTGTTCACAACTCCACTGACACATTCGCTCCCATCCCCACCCCAACCTCTGTAGTGGCATGCAGGAATTCAGCAGCTTCACAAGGGCATGGACTTCCTATACTCTCCCTCAAATGTATTGCCCAAGTCTTTTTACCGAGTTTCCTACCTCCTCCTCAAGCCATTTTTTTCACGCTGAAACGCTCTCCAAATTGAAGTTCAAGTCTCCTCCCTCTATGCACAGAGTACCTATTAAAAGAACTCTTCCATCGAACCGCACGCTCCCCCTTCCCCTGGGGAATTTTGCGTCAGCCTATAGTACATGACAGGATGGCAATATAGGCGTGAAAATTTTCTCTCCCTGTACCAACAGCAGACGCCTCCACCCAAAAAATAAGCCAAACACGGGAACACCTCCTTGACCGATCCCAACGCGGCGAGATTCCGAGGGTACCGGGGAGAGAGGGCGCATCTCCCCACTGCGACAAGAATAAAGGAAAAAGAGCAGCCATAGGCGAGCTAGGCGAACGGGGCTTGGGCCGGGCAGGGAACGGCACGACGAGGAGGGGTAGGGAGGGGTGGGCACTGGGAACAAAAGCTCTGGCGCCGCCGCAGCTTCCAGCGGGGGACTAGAGGGGGGGAGGGTCTCCCACAAGGACGCACGAAGCCACCCGCCACTCGGGCACTCCCCGCCCGCCCTTCCCGGGCCCTGGGTGCGGGGGACCGGCCGGAGCCAGCGGCGCTGGGTACCCGCCGGGATCGTGGGAAGGGAGAGAGCGGGCCGGAAGCTGGTGCTGCTTCCCCACGTCGGGCGGAGCGGCAGCGCCGGAGGGTGGGGGCCGGGGCTCTGCCCCGAGCCGGTGAGGGGGCGGCGGGTCCCCGCCGTCCGGGGAAGCGGAGCTGCCCCTCTCCCCGAGGCGAACCGCCCCGGGCAGGGCGGGGAACGGCACCCACCTGCCCGGCCGTGCCCAGCACATCGAAGACTCCGCAGCGACCACACCCAACCACCTCCTTCGCCGGTGCCGCGCTCGGGTTTGTTTAGTGGCGGCGGCGACGGCGTTTACTCGGGCCAAGATGGCAGACGAGAGCGGTACGCATGCGCGGGCACCGCGAGGTGCGCTAGGAATTGTAGTCTCTACCGCAACTCGACCGTGAGGAGATGGGAAAAACAGGCGCCAAGATGGCAATCGGGTGAGTACTGCGCATGCGCAATAACGCAGATTATGCCGGGAATGGTAGTTCTCTCGTTGTTTCTCGACTCGCGGGAAGTGGCGCCCACCATCCCGCCATGGGTTCGGCGGGCGGGTACGGGCGGCCGGAGTGGACAAAGCACCGCGCGCGTTCTCTGCCCGGGCCGGGGAGCTCTGGGTGGTTCGAAAGCAGCCGCGTACCCCGAAATCTAGGAATTAACAGCTGGCCGCCGCTCCTCGAACTAAATCTTGCAGGGGAGAACATCAGCCCGACGTCATTTTGCCGTTTGCAGCTTTCTAAGTTATAACGGACGCCGGTGGCGTGCGCGGCTGAAGCGAACCGCGTGTAGAGAACAAAGAGGGAATAAACTCCGCACCTGCAGCCCCCTCACAGCCACTCCCGGGTGTCTGTTCCCCCGAATACAGCAAACAGCTGCATCTCAACACCGCGAGTGCCACTGTCAGAACCCCGGGCCTGGCCCCTGTTTTGGATATTACAGCGATTATAACTTTATCCTGAAGATTTCGATGAAAACCAGTAAACTTTATCTGTTTAAAAGTCCTCAAAACAAATTAGAAATAGAAAATAAAATGTCTCTGCGGTGCAGCAGAAAAGCAACGCATCCAGGTGTGGCTGCATATTGCAGCGAGAAAGTATAAAAAAATCCGATCCATAAAACTTGCCTGCAAAGAAATCGTTGGAAAATCACACCCAAACTCCTTCAGAATGAGGCTTGCTCCCTGCTCTCCCATCTCACAGGGCTCCACTTTTGCAGCAGGCACTTGTTTTCCACCCTTCCATCTTGGACGAGTTCTGGACACGGGCGCCTGGGGCCAGGTAGTTTGAAGAGTGTCATAAACGAATCAGTCAA
>VZTX01019282.1:241370-299372 GCA_013400915.1 Pardalotus punctatus | reverse complement strand
CAGTATAACACGCAGAAGAAGGAGATCGTGGTCAAGGGCGACGAGGTGATCTTCGGAGAGTTCTCCTGGCCCAAGAATGTCAAGACCAACTATGTCATCTGGGGGTGAGCGACGCGGCCGGGGGAAGCGGCGGGTGGGGGAGAAGTTGCCCCGAAGTTGCCTCTGGGGCAGCGGGGACGGTGGTCCCGCCGTCCTTGGCCCCCTCACAGCCCTGCAGGGAGCGAGGCGGACCGGGGCGGAAGGGCTGGTGCCGCCTCCCGCAGGGCCCCGCGGCCGCGGCGCCCTGCCCGGGAGTCCCGTGGGCGATTCGTGTCCCCCGGCAGCCCGGCCGGGCAAGGAGCGCTCTCCGCTCCCTTCGGGAACGTTCCGGGCTCCTGCCTTGGGCCACAAGAGCCGCGGCGCCGGGGCCGGGCCGTTCTTCGGCTCTCGGCGCTCCCGTCCGTGCCGCCCGTCCTGCAGACTCATGCGATGAGATGGCAGGAGGCAGCTTCTCCCAAGTTTTTCTGGGTGTTTGGTGAAAAAGAGCCGTTATTTTGTTGTTTGGACAACGCTCGCAGGCACGTGGTGGGATTCTTGGGGGGCCAGGAATTGCGCGGGGCCAGGAATTACAGTCGGTGATCCTGACGGGTCCCTTCCCACTCGGCATAGTTTCTGATTCTGCTGCCCTGGGTTGTCGGGGCTGCTTCTCTTCTGCTGGAGCTTTGATGCACCAGGACAAAGCCTGCGAGGTCCAGACCGACGCTCCCTCAGATGAGCTGTGCAGGTGCTCTGCCCCCACCTGAGGCCTCTTCCTGGGCAGGACCTACTGCAGGCAGTTTCTCAGTTGGTCTTATCGTAATAAACCAGTAGTCAGAGTGTTTATGTGGCTTAAATGATTATACTGGATAAACTGCTTATTTTTGGAATACTTCTAGAAAATGAGAGTTTGTACCTGTTGAATTTCCTAGTATAGTATGGATTGCTTGCATTGCAAGGGAGATTTTTATTTGCTTTTCTTCAGAATTTAGCATCTGCTTGCTTTTTAAAGTCCTAACTAGAAGAGTTCCAATGAATCTCTTTTAAACCTAAGAGGAAAAAAAATGGTTGTTGTCAAAGCTCAGGTACTGATCAGAGAGAGCATGTTATCCTGCGAAGCTTCATGGAGAAGCGGAAGACTTTGCAGATCTCTCAAAAATCCTGAACTGGCAGTTCTGTCTGACCAGGAATTATTTTTTTTTGTTTTGTTCTCATAGTTATGATATGACTGTTACTATCCTTAGATTGAGACAGAGAAAGGAAATAAACCCATTTGTTTATCTTCTGTTGTAGATGGCCTTTTTGTAGCTGATTTTCCTTTGCACTCTGCTTATGACTAGAAATGTGCTTTTTCATTACCTGTTTCAAGCTTTCAGAATCTAATTTTGGAGTTATTTGTGCTTTCTGGCTGAGTGGGGGATAGTGGTAGCTAGACTGAAGAGGAAGAAAAATACTTGAATAAGCAGTTAAAAATCATACTTATATTTTTGCTGAGCAGTGCATAGACATTGCTCATATGTGGTGGTTTCCTTGCTACAAGCTGCTTTTCCCAAGCAGTGACAGGCAGTGGTTAAGTAGACAAACGAGTTTCATTGCCCTTCTGTAGGGAACAAGACACTGAGATACCAGCCCAACTCTGCTGCTCAGGAGAGCTCGAATTAGACCCAGAAATTGTTACCAAAAGCCAAAAAGGCAGCTTTATCTTGAACTTCATTTATCTTCCTGATCAAGAAGAATGTGGGTGAGCAGAGGATTCTCTGAGCACAACAGCAGCAGCACCTTGTCAGAGCTGTGAGTGCCCGCCTGCTGTGGTAGAATTGGAGGGGTTTGGTTCCTTGGTTTGTTTGAGGTGAGTTAGTAAATCTTGGTTTAGACCAGTGGCTTCTGAAATTTTGATAGGATTAGGCTGCTGTCAGTTCACAGCATTTCTTGTAAACCATTGTGGCGTTTTGCATGCCTCAGCTTTCAGTTGGAGACACTGTAAGAATGAGACCAGTTCTGCAAGCTGTGCTCAGCAGCTTGAACACCACACTTTAGGAGCTGCTAATTTAGGTAATTGCCACGCTCATGTGGGACATTTTCAAAAACTTTCAAGATTCAAAACCTTTTATATTCAGGTCACTAGACAGGATCCAAATGTATGCTTGCACCGAGCAGGTGTTGGTGGCTTAGTCTTTCACAGAGCAAACCTTGAGTTCTGTTTTAGGTGTCCACAGCACGGTTGCTGTAATTGCATCTCCAGCCTGGAGAGAGTAATGCCAGGCTGAAGAGCAGCAGTGGCATTTGTCCCTGCTAGAATTAGAAGTAGTCCCACGAGACATTTAGCTCTGGCTCCTCGAGCAGCTCAGCTGGCAGAAGTCAGCAGTGCTGCCCTGCACTGCCTTCTCTCTCTGCTAGCACAAGTGGCAGCCAAACAGGGAATTGGTCTGAGGAACAAAGCCAAGTTAAAAGTAACCTGGAGGGAAAAAAAAGCCGGGGGGGGGGGGAAGTAACTTTAATGCAGGTTAGTTTTGAGATCATAATTACAGGAATATTCCTGGTGGCACATGAAGAAGGCTAGGTGGTCTGACATTGAGTGGTTTGTGTGTTTTGACCTGTGGCCCCCCGAAGAGTAATTATTGGATCTGTCTCAAAACCAAAGGAAGGAATCAATCTACCAGAGAAACTTATTGCTTTGTTTGCCCAGCCGAGGGGCTTGAATATGCAGCTGAGTTTTTAAACAGTGAGCAGCTGGCCCTGGGTATTGTCATTTGTGTGATACTCAGTGTGTTTAGTCTTGTGTTTTTTAAGATTTCTGCTTGTTTTTGTGGATGAGACATAGGCCTTTAGTACCTCTGTAAAACTTCAGGCTTTGAAACAGGAAACAGGAAATAAAGGAGTTAAAAACAAATAAATTCCTGGTGCCCACAGGTGGAAAGTGAATGGATGAGAAGGAAGTAAATTTCTGATGTAAAAAACAAGCAGGTGAAACTTCCTTTCTTGTATTATATAAACATTTTCTGCATTTTTAAGCTGGAGTTTATTTTGTTAGAGATGCAAGTCATCCTTATATTTTGTTTTAATAATTGTTACTGGGTTTGTTGAGGTCTGCCTCCTAAGATTTTTTTTTTTTTCCCCTTAAGTAATTGGTTACATACCTGAATTTGGGAAATAAGAGAATTAATTTCTCTTTTTACTTTGGGTGTTTGTAAATTGGATGAAGCGAGCTGCCCTCAGATCTGCCTGTTTTTAGGTCTCTGTTTATTCAGCAGGAGCATACACTGATGTTGAAATGTCAGTTTAGGCTTAGATTTTCTCCTTGTATGCAACTGCTTGTCCATCTGATGATTTCCCATTGATGTGCAATATCTTGTCCTCCTAATAAAGCATCCTCTTAGAGCCATAATGAGCACAGGGAATTCTTCTGTGTGTGGTTGAAGTGATGAAGTACCAGCTGTGCCCTGCTGAGCTTTGGCAATGCCTGTGNGATTTCCCATTGATGTGCAATATCTTGTCCTCCTAATAAAGCATCCTCTTAGAGCCATAATGAGCACAGGGAATTCTTCTGTGTGTGGTTGAAGTGATGAAGTACCAGCTGTGCCCTGCTGAGCTTTGGCAATGCCTGTGGCTTTGTAATAATGTATTTTTTTCGATTAATAGTTAGTGGTTCAGTATTTGCTTGTTTGTTTTTGTATTTTGTCATTTATTGCTAAATATTGTTAAAACTTGAGTAGCTGGCCAGCTGGACTTTTCTGTCATGCTCCATGCATATGGCACACTTTGAAGAAATAGTGAGTTATTCCAAACTAAGACAATCTAAATTTGTTTGTTTTAAAATGAAGTGACAACTGCATCATGTGACATCATGGCTTTGCTTCAGAGCCAAGCCTGTGTGGAGGAAGCTTTTGTTTCTGCCAGTACTCCCAGTATGTTTAGATACCACCTTATCAAAGACCGTTACTGTTTTGCTGATAACTCAAACAATTCCTTGCTGAGGAATCCAGTTCTGGTGGCTGACTGTAGTTGTGAAGCCAAGTTTTGGCTTCTTATAGTAGTTGAAAGATCCTGTGTGTACTCCTTTTCCTCTGCAGCAGCAGAAATACAGGCACCCTCCACCCCATACAGACCAAGTTTTCAGAGGGAAGAAACAGTGGTAGAGACACCCTTTATTCTACAAGTTCTGCTGGTGTCTTCAATCCCTTTCCTTTGCATGTTATTCATATATTGGTTTTCTCGGGTGTTGTTATGAAGGTGAGGTTTTGAACTTTACTGCTGGTAATGAGTTTTGAACAGATTGTTGGACACTCGTAGCTAACTTCAGAAAAGTAATGGCAAGCAAAGCAGAAGGTGGCATTAAATCCACAGTACTGAGAAAACAGACTTACACTTCTGTTGGTTTAGTAGATTTTTGTGTGGCTTTTTCAGGCTCCATAAAGTAGTGAGTATTTTTTATTTCCTCTCCCTTCCCCCAGTGAGGTTGGCACTTCTGTGGTGTGTGTTTTGGTGCTGATGATGAGCCATGAGTAAAGCCACTGTACTTAGAGGGAAAGGTTTCCCTTTTTTAATGAAAGGGTTTCTTCCTGAAGTCTCTTGTTTGTTGAAAATTCTCTGCTGGTCTTAAATTTATAGCTTTGGGCTGGTTTTCTGGTGGGTGTTCTCGTAGGGCCTTAAGGTGAGCCAGCTGGTTAGGGACAGGACTGGGCAATGTGGAGGAGCCCTGTCCTGTCTGGAGCCGGGGTCTGGCAGGTCCTAGGTGTGGGGGGGCAGCAGAATTGCTGCTCGTGCTGCTTTCCTGGTGCAACTGGCTGCCAGCTCTGTTCCTCAGAGCAGTTGGAGTGTTTAGGGAGTAGATTTTGGTTTGAAACTGGGACCCGCATTGCTTCGCCTACAAAATTTTGTAGGAACAGCATAATGGGTGAGCATGGCTGAGGGGGGAAATGATGTTCAATGTACATGGAGCCAAGCTGAAGCCAGGGGTTTATTTGGCCTTGTTTGGTGTTTGTTTCTTTGGGGTTTTTTTTGTGAATAGTTGCGCAGATCAAGTCTTAAAAGGTGTATCTTTGAAACAAGCTGTTTGAAAGCTGACATTGAACCTGATGCTGTTGTATTGCTCTGATGTGGTCTGACTTCAGTATGGGAGCTCATGGTGATTTTGTATCCTTCGGGGTTTTGCTGGTTTTGTGTGCAATTAGTTTCTAGTCATGCCTGATTTTGATCTTTCCAGCGTTGTTTTGAACCCATTGCTCCCTAGACTTTGTGGAATTTATATATCCCAAGCTCTTGCTGTGCTTTCTCTAGTGCTGAAAATTCTGGCCTGTTGTACGAGAAGATCACAATACATTATTCCATTTGCAGTTTGGTTCTGTTTCTCTGGCAGCCTCACATAAGATAGACAACAGTTCCTTTGATAATCAGAATAAATGGTGTGAGAGTGGGGGAATGTGTACTTAAGGTTTCCCAAGTCTTGCTTGTTTATTTTACAGTGCAACCACCTCTTATTTTGGATTATTTTAGACAGTTTTTATAATTCATTCAAAAGAGGCTGCAAGAACACATCTCCCTCACCTGTGTTTTTTAGCACAATTGAGAGCTCACTAGTTTGGCAGTAGCCAGATAATATTAACTGCTTGCTTTTCATGCTATCATTTGGAAAGAAAAGAGACCTTTTCTAAAAGAGGGTGTGCTTGAGACAGAGATGGAGAGGTTAAATGTTACACTCTTTTCGTGTTTTACAGGACAGGGAAGGAGGGCCAGCCCAGGGAATACTACACATTGGATTCAATCTTGTTCCTGCTCAATAATGTGCACCTTTCCCATCCTGTGTATGTCCGTCGTGCTGCGGTAAGTGGACCATGCAAGATGGGATTTTTGTCTTGTGATATTAATATGTGAGTAGTTATTTTCAGGGATAGGAGCACTCATGTAGGAATTTGGCTGGGGAAAGGGAGAATGATATGCAGCAAAGTGTGTGAGTGTGTGTGAGTGTTTAAAAGCAATCACCTCTACAGAAGGATCACATCACAGTTCCTGTCAAGGTGGAGTGTTTTCCTTGACAATTCACTTCCAACAGATTATCCCTTCAAACCACCAGGCTGCATTTGCAGCAAGATTCTGTCAACCAGTTATTAAAAATAATGGCAACATTTGTCTTGATGGTCTGTGGACCCTGTTTTTTCCAGCACTATTTAAAGAGTACATTTGTCCATTTATTGTGTGGAGTGATTCCCATCTAGGTGATCCTTTAGTGCCTGAGATGGCAGGGACATACAGAATGGAGAAAAGTACAGCAGAATAGCTTTGGAGTGGACTCAGAAGTATGCCATCCAATTAAAGAAATTACTGGTTAAGCCCTACAGATAAAGGCACAGGAATTTTGAAAAAAGTCCCTGTGATTTTTATTTGACTGCTTTCTATGAGGCCACTCTTGCAGTTCCCTTGTTCTGCATGGTTACCTGGCGCAGCAGTGCTGTGTTGGAGCAGCGCAATTGCAATAATCCGTTTCTATGTATCAACACAGACTCCTGGCAGGGAAGTGTGTGTGTGTTAAAAGCTAGCTCTTAATCTTATTTGCAAGTTTGAAGGGAAGGAGGGAAAAGGCAGAGAGGGCACTCTCTTTCAGTTTCATAGCAGATAGAATGTTTGATTTTGTGTAGCTGAATGTCCTCTAGGATGTGGTTCCACTTCAAGCTTGATAGTTAAGCTTTATTGTGTGGTCGTGTCTCTGTGTGAATGAGGAGTTTTCAGTAAAAGTGAAAAGCCTTCAGCAAGAGACTCTGTGAGGGCAGAACAGTTTAATGTCACATCTGCTGTCTTTTCAGACTGAAAACATTCCTGTGGTAAGAAGACCTGATAGGAAAGACTTGCTTGCATACCTAAATGGGGAAACATGTGAGTGATGTGCTCTTTACTGCTTCATATTCATGGCACAAGTGAGGGCTAGGAGGGGAAGATTGGGTAACAGTAGTCAGTTTGCATCTTAACTGAATATGCTGAAACGTCTCAAGGTTATTATTTCTTGGGTTTTTAAAATTTTGTTGTGAAATTAACTTTCTGGGATGCTTAGGTAGGAGCTGCATTCCTAAGTGCATGTTTAGAAGTGAGCATTATTATTACTATTATTATTATTATTAATAGACTTTAGTTAATAATTAGGTGTTAGAGTGCTTAGCATGTATGTTTTTTCCTTCTCTAGACTATGGGAAGCTTTCAGTAGTACGTTGATCTTGAATGGGAGAAATGTGTGGGATGAAAGCTTCAGTTTAATAAAATATATCAAATCACTGCTTTGTCAGTCTGGCAGATTTGCCTGGTATTTCGTAATCTTAAATTTTTTGTTAATGACAGTGAAGAGAGATTTCTCTCTGAGGAAAAAGATAAATATCAGCTTTGTAAGCTGTTCTGTTTTGTAGGTGGTCTTAAAATTTTAAGTATCCTGGAATATGAGACTATTTCTGTAATATGATGAGTAAAATCACTTTTATATAAATTTTAAAGAGATCAGCAGGTTGTCTTTTTTTAAAAAAAATAGACAAACTGGTAGATCTTGATTCCAGGTTCTGGTGATCATTGTGACTCTCTTTTCTTTTATGTGGTATATAGAGATGATAGAATCCCTGACTAATTTCTGTTGGAAGGGACCAGAAGAGGTCACCTGGTTCAATCCCCTTTTCAAAGAAGGCCAGATGACCCTGAACAACCTGATTTAACCTTTGCATTCAGTCAGGTTCTGAATATCTCCACTCCACTGGTCCTGGTGTTTGACCAACTTTGCTACTCTAGTTGGAGTTTCCATTGTTGCAGTTCATCTGTTGTCCTTCTTTCTTTTAAACCCAGATACTATTGTAAATATTTTCTATTTAAACTGAATGTTCTGTTTGATTACAGCAACCTCATCGAGCATAGACAGAAGTGCTCCACTTGAAATTGGTCTTCAGCGATCCACTCAAGGTACAATTTAACTGAAAAACAACTTTTGAGTTTTATTTTATAGAAATCTACTGTAATCTTGCATTTTTAATGTCCTCTTTTTCTTTTAGTTAAAAGAGCAGCAGATGAAATATTAGCAGAAGCAAAGAAACCAAGAATAGAGGTAATGACAGAAACTGTCATCAATACAATTTGAGGGTGGTGGTAAATTACAGTGTTTATCTGTTTTTGTAGGAATTCCATTGGGTTACCTGTCCTTTGGTGCACACAGTGCTTCTGTTAGCTTGAATGGGAACTGGAAGGGGTTAGAAGTTAGAACTGAAGAGTTGTGGATCTTGAGAAGAAATTTCCCGTAGCTCCACACTTAATGCTAGTGCACAGATCAGAAATAATTGGCAATAAAGTTCGTCCTTAAAAAAGTGGAGCAAATACTTCTGATTAACTTTCATTCTAGCTGTATTTCTTTTTGCAAAAGCAAGCCCAAGAACTGAAGCTTGACTGTTCTTGCAGGATGAAGAGTGTGTGCGTCTGGACAAGGAGCGCTTGGCGGCTCGGCTGGAGGGGCACAAAGAGGGTATCGTGCAAACGGAGCAGATCAGGTGGGCTTGCTTCTCCTTGTGGGTAATGCTTAGTTACAGGATGGATAACAGTTCTTGTGCTGTTCAAAGCAGCCAGTTTTACTTCTGTCCAGCAGCTCTCAGTGGAAGTTTTCCTCCTTTTGGTACTCTAATATTTGAGTAGTCAGACTTTGAAACACTTTTGTCAGCGCAGATTGGAGGCATTAATGAAATCCATAATTAGACCTAACCACATGAAAAATACATATTTTGAATGACTTCTTCCTGTCCCTTTTATAGGTGTACTTAAAAGGAAACTATAGGAAAAAAAATAATCTGTTTGTGGCATGATTAAAAAGCATAGGAATAAAAAAAGAATCAAAAAGTGCATGTGATTTTGTATAAACTAAGAATTTGGATGCTACCTTGAGTGTATCACAACTTTGCAATGCTGCAGTGAGGATCACTAACTATTGTCTGAATTACTTTGTATTCTCTACTAACCAATCTTTTTAATGCTGAAGGTAAAAGACTGCCTGCCCCTTAAAAAAAGTACAAATATTTACAGGCGGTGAGTTTGAGCTCCATGCTTGACTCTGCTGTGAACCAAGAAGCACAAAGAAATTCCCTTTCCAGTAACTTAGTTATAAAGGAGAATACTTCACAACCAGTACTTGCATTAATTTTGTCATGTATTCTCAAAAAAAAAAAGTCACATAATAGTGAATTTGGTGTGGACAGTTAGGATTGTGCAATTCAGTCTTTATCTTTCTTTTCTTCAGCTCATCTGCAGAACAGCAGGGCTCACTGACACCCCACTGCCGTGTTGACAGTTAAAAGCAAACACACATAGGTGTTGCACTCTTGGGCTCGAGGGAGCTCTCTCAAACCCAGAATAATGTGCACGAGGTCACTGCCATCTGTTGTTTGCTGGCCTGCATGGTCTGAGAAGGTATCACATCTTCCCAGTGACCAAGTGCCCATAACTGCACCTCAGCCAGCATTTAGATCAGTGCTTTGAAAGCCTCAGAGCCACCAGGGGTTGGTTGGCCGGACATAAAAGTTATAATCCATTAAAAATAACCGGGAACTGAAATTCAGATGTTGTTATAAATGAAGCTGTTGGTCCTGATGCTTTATATTTGCATTCTTTATTTTGGTTTGCTGTAGTTGGGATTTTTGGATGGTCTTTGTTCTAGTACTGTGAGTCTTTTGTCACAAATTGCATTCTCATGCCCAAAACAGAAATGCCGAGCCCATATAATCTTTCAGCGTATAAATAAGGTGACTGTTTTGTGGTTTATAGCATAGCCGTAAATTTCAAGCAGGATGAAGTTACTCATTCACAAATTCTTTCAGAAGACTTGTTTGTGCAATTATTCAGTCTCTACTGTTATTTTTGCTCATTTAGGTCCTTGTCTGAAGCTATGTCAGTGGAAAAAATCGCTGCTATCAAAGCCAAAATCATGGCAAAGAAAAGATCCACTATCAAAACTGATCTGGATGATGACATAACTGCTCTTAAACAGAGAAGTTTTGTTGATGCTGAAGTGGATGTAACTAGAGATATTGTCAGCAGGGAGAGAGTATGGAGGACAAGAACCACAATCTTACAAAGCACAGGCAAGGTAATGCTCTGGATACCAAGCTGGGTTTTATGATCCCTGCGGCAAACTGCATTTTTATTTTCTGTATCTGATTCGTTAATCAGACATGACAGGGGGATTGTGCTCAGTCTTCCATGTAAAGGTGGGCTTGCAGGGCTGTTGGCACCGTGACAGGAGTTTGTCCTTATGGTGTTATAGCAAATCTAAATTGTATCTCCAAGTACCTGCTTCAGCCATTTAAAGGATACTAAGTAATCACTTAATTCCTCTTAAACAAAGCTGGCTTGAGCCCTACAACGGGAGGGCTCCATGACAGTACCTGTGGATTGGAACCAGACCAAAGTGGGGAGTAACTGATAGAAAGAGCAGCACAGGTACATTGACAGCCCAAAGGCTGCTAAGCTGTGGAAAACACCAAGGAAGCAAGGAGGGAAAATGCTGGAATGAACAAAACCACGAAGTGTTCCCATGAGGAGGCTTTTGTGTGTTTTTGTCCCTTTATACTACTTTTGGCTTCACTTGGTTGTATGCCATTCAGCACATGGTTGCAAGCACGGCTGACAGCTTGCTCTCTTTGGACAGTTAGGCTTGCTTTACTGCAGAGCTACTTGGCGCTACATTTCTCAAGGAAGCAGTAAGTCAATTTCTAAAAGATTGCAAGGGTCTGTTTTCCTGAGGTTATTGTCAAATTGCATCCCTTGCCTTCACTGCTTCTTCTAAGTATTGTCACAGGAAAATAATGTTTAGAAGTAAATGAGGTCTCAGTCTTCATTTGTTTTATTTCTAACAGTATTTTACATAGCTCTCAATTTCCTAGTTTTGTCCCAGGGCATTAGTGGTAGAATAATTTAATTCATGACTTATGGGGTAACTACTGGGTATGTGGCACATCCCTGTGTGCCACCTACAGAATGAGTGTTGCTTCTTTGAATCTGAGAGATTTGTGGCAGCCTTGCTGCTGAGCAGCTGATAAACCAGTAAAAGTTCTTGATGTTTTAGTCATGGGAAAGGTTTGTACTGAAGGAATCCACATAGCTCTTCTTCCTTTTGTGAATCATTCATGGCACTCCTATCTCTACTTTTCTTCCAAGTGAAATGGCAAAGACGTAGGGAAAGAGATGAATGTTTTATTGTCGTTTACTTGTAGTAACAGTGAGATGAGGTAGTGATTTTAAGCAAAACATGACACGGGGAGAAAGGCAAGAAACACGAGATGAAGTTTGTTCTTGGACTCTAGCATGCAGTTACTGTGAGCAGCCTGATGAGTGTAATGGGCATAACAGCAAATCTTCTATTTCGGTTTGTGCAGGGTTGCAGGAACATTCTTGATAGCTTGGACAGAAATCATCGAGTGTTAATGTTTATATTTTCCAACAAGTAACAGTGAGAGTAAGTAGATGGGGAAACATTGCATCTTACTGACAGCTGTGATTTATCCCAGAACAGCTCAGGTTTTTGATTTGTACATTGGTTGGGAGGGTTTTTTGGTGTGTGTTTGGGGGTTTTTTTGGTGGGTTTTTTCACTTTTTTTTTCACTGTTTTTTTCCCTTTTCTGTTTCAAGAACCTTTGTGAAGACCTTCTCAAAAGTTGTGAAGAAACTCAGATATGTTGTCTCAGGCAAATAATTTCTTCCCTACCTCCCTGTTCCTTTAAATAATTCTGATCAGGAAAGCATGATACTGCTCTGCAAATGCTGGTTTGACTCTTCTGTATGATACTTGAATTGGTGATGTGCCTGATAATTCTTTTTGTTGCAAATTTTCACTATCTGCTTGGTATGGGTTTATCTGCAGCCTCTTGAATCCTCCTAGAATATTTAAAACCAAAATTGACTTCAGCAGTGCATGCCTTTTTATTATCTAAATTCCTTTGGAACTCTTGGGTGAATGGTAACAGTGAGCACTCCTAAATGTAAATTTTGTTGTTTCTTTCCAAAAGATTGCTTCAGTCCGAGGCTGTTTCTTGGGCTCCTTTCCATAGAGAAATGCTCTTGTGCGTGAGTTTTCCCCGTGTTCTCTGCAGCAAACTAAGATGCAGAGACAGCTTAAAATGCAAAAGGGAAACATGAAGAAGATCAGGGCACAGCACAAAGAAAATCTCTTGAGCTTTTCAGCTTACTGGCAGGTTTCCTCTGGTTTTGATATGTTTGAAGAAAATACTGATTCCTCCAGCAATATGCTCCTCCAAATTCTTCATAGATGGCAATAATATTAACTGTATTTCTGAAGCATTTACTGTTTCTCCTTTTGGACACACCTCCCAGTTCTGAAGTTTGCTTTATAGGACTGTTCCAGGATTTTTTAAATCTCCAGTGATGTGGTGTTCTTTTTTAACATCTTAAAAAGTTCTCATGATACTTGCATTCTGTCCTTTCAGCTGCTGCTTTCGTTGCTAGCATCTTTGTTGCCACATAACTCCCCTTGCTGAAAAGACAGTGATAGATTTTTTTCCTGGCTGTGGGGTTTTTTTTGTTCATGAGAATGTGTTATTTGAGTGCATTGATGCCCCTGTTGCAGAAGGTACTTCAGCAGCTGTGCCATTCCCAGTTTATTTGACTCATAAGATTTCTGTAATGCATCACAGGTCCTTTATCTGTATGACCTCCTCTGTTACCCTCAGATCTTGCATTGATCCCTGGATGTCTTTTTACTGATTTCTGTGAGGTTCCTGTTATTTGTAAAATCAGACATTTCACTTCACCTGTCCTCTTTTGGTTTTAAGATTTCTAGAATTTGCATTAATCTGCTTGCTTGTTTTTATGTTTTGCTTAAAACTTTCTGTTGAGTTATTTTTCCCTAGTTTTCTCTATGATTATTATGCAGTTCTACCTCTTTTGGAAATTCAGTGTTTGATTTAATTTCTAGTAGATGAGTCATCCTGCTCCGTCTGTTTTGAATATCTGTTGGCTTTCCCCAAGTCTGTAGTGTAGTCTTCTAGATTTTTATGAGTAATGTGGCATTTTTATATGATCACTTTTCAGAGCCAAATTGCATCTGTTTAGTATAAGGATTTTTTTCCTTCTCATAGTAAATTAATTTTAGAACTCTTGGACAGTATATATTGTTTAAAGGAATTTAATTTGAGGAAGAGTTTTGAATCCGTACACAGACTATTTACCATTTTAAGTTTTTGAAGCGTGAAGTTTTGGATCAGTGCTCTGCACAGGTTTCAGTTGTGTACATGTTTTTAGATAAATATATGGCTGTTTTGTAAAATGAGCACTTGAACACCTAGAAGAAAAAGCTGTGTTTATACTGAAATTGATTCCTTCCTCTAGCCTTCCTTCCTCAGAATCCTTTGGTTTTTATAATCTCCTGTTGCAGGCTACACCAGTCTTTTCTGAAGGATAAACCTTATTTCATCTCTGCTATAAATGTATTTGGCACTTGAATTTTTCCTGTGGGAACAAATTAGACTAAGCAGGAGTTTCAGCATTAACAGGTGTATTTGGAGAGCGTGTTTTTGTCTGTGACTGCTAGTGTACTTGATTTATATTTAGTTATTTATTTTTAATCTCCCAGATTGCTCAGACCTATTTCTTGAGCTAAGCAGCAAGGTAACTGGGTGGGCTGTGTTGAACATGCTCTACTTGCGTGTGGAGAAATCTTAAAGCTGGAATTTTGGAAATGCACTAATACTGGCCTTGTGAGTTTGTAACTTTTTGAAATGAGCCAGTGTTCTGATATGAACAGTGAGCTCTGAGCATTTCAGATGTGCTTTAAAAAAAAAAAAAAAAATCCTTCATCCTTTTCTTTGTAGAGCTTGATGGATTGACCATGGCTGGGTGGATGACAGGTGCCCACCAAGCTGCTCCCCTCCTCAGCAGGATGGCTGGGAGAAAATAAGATGGAAAAAAGTGTGTGGGTCAAGATACAGGCAGTTGAATGAAAGCAAAGGATGTGTGGGGAAGCACAGGGAGACAAAAGATGTATTTTCTCTTTCCCATCAGCAGGCGCTCTCTTAGCCACTTCCCGGGGAGCAGGGCTCGGCTACCCTTAGCCGTTGCTCCAGAAGACAAATACTGGAACAAGAAATGCTGCTCCTCCTGCTTTCACTGCTGAGCAGATGTCATGTGACGGGGAATATCCCTGCACTCAGCTGTCCTGGCTGTCTGTCTGTCTGTCCTCCCAAGGTCCTGCCCAGCCCCAGCCGACTGGTGGGAGGGAATGCTGGAGGCAGCCTTGGTGCGGGTCCAGCAGGGCTCAGCCGCGGCCAAAGCGCTGCGCTGTTATCAACACCTTCCTGGCTGCCGCTGCACAGTGCAGCCCTGGGAGAGAATTAACTCCATCTCAGCCAGGCTCAGGACGTGGGAATATGTTACACATTATGGCTAAAACGTCACATTTCAGCCAGCACTCTTCAGTGGTGTTTTCTCACAGTTGCAAGTGTATTAGAATTACCTTTTCTCAAGTGAACTCTAACCCTATGTACAAGGCAATAACATAATCCAGCCTGTCAAACATTTGGGAAGTCTTAAAGGTTATAGCACATAACCTTTCTAAATCTCTTCAGCTGAGAAGCTGAACAGTGGCTACACACTCCTGCTGTGGGTGCATTGTCAGACAATTTACAGACACATTTACACATCTGTGAGCAGCTGGCCCCGCTGCTGCTTTGGTGCATTTCTCAGCTTTTAGCATATCTGTAAATACTTTCTCCTCCTTGAGCCTTGTGCAAGTCTTTCGAAGACACTGCCAGGCACTGGGAGTCTAGAGTGACCTGTATGGCATCTTAACATTACTGCCTGCTTGGAGACAGCCAGGGAAAAGCACTGGAGTAGAACCACGTAAGCTGGACAGGAGAAACTGGAATTTGAGGTAAACATACTTCTAATGGAGTTAGGTGTGTATAAAATCTAAGAATGATGGCATTTGGACTCTTTTTGCAGGTATCTGTTCATAATGAAAAAGCTATGAAGACTTGGGATGGGATTAGAGTTACACGAAGCTGTGTCTCTATTTTCATAATCTTCACATCTTGAAATTGTATCTTTTTGTCAATGTAACATTGTGCTTGCTAGGTCAAGGTTGAAATGTTGAAGCAATGGTCTGGTTTTTTCCTTCTGTTGCTTCACTGCTGCAGACTGGTGAATTCTCTCCCAGTCTGGGTAGTTAAACTTTCCCTGCTTAATATATACAAAAAATTTAAGAATATATTCTACATTACAACTTTTTAAAATATAAGAATTGTTGTTTTTTCTTTCTAATAAAGTAGGAAGTAAGCCTGAATAAAATGTTTTCTCGCTTAATCCTTTTATTTATATATCGTCTGTTCTTATTTGATTTTCTTAAGTTTTATTTTGAAAGCATGGGAATCTTATGTTGTATGACAGGCAATTTGATTAAATAAACAACTTTCTTTTTTAAAGCTTCATAGTTTTTCAGCTTTTATATCTTTAGATTTTGCAGCCCATCTGTAATGTACTGGTTATCCATACTTTTCTTTGGAAAAAAGTTACTTGTGCCCAATGTATTGTTATCCATGAAACAAGATGTTAGTACAGAAGGGAATAGACTCACCCTTAAGCTCCAATTCAATATCAGAGATCTTGACTGTGAGTTTTATGTATTAAATTTCATCATCTTGATTTGTATTTGCCCGCTGTGCCACCCCCAGCTCCTGGGTATTTTTGTGTGCGTGGTGAGAAGACCAGAACTGAGTGAGCTGATGGGAGTTTACAGCTGACCTAGCTTGGAGGGATTGGCATTTTCCTGCTGTGTGGCATTTACCTTGGATGGAACCCACAACTGCAAATTTATCTAATACAGCATCTGAACTATTCCAGAATGTTGTGATTTTGTGGTTTTTGTATTCCTGTATGTTAAGTATGAAATAGCATAACATTTTTTTCCCCATATGAACCTCATCTTTGGGGTTGTCATGCATTTTGTTTTGTTGTTATCACCTGCAAAATACTGCTACTGCAGTTAGTATTTGCATGTTTTATTTTTTAAATTAATGTATTTTCTTCGTGGGCTCGATCCTTTAACTGCCGTATTTTAAGTAAATGTGAGAAATTGTGTTTTCAGTTTCTTCCAGTTCTCATTTTTGTTCTGATGCTACTTGACCATTTTTACTAGTGAAGTCACCTGTGATGATATTACTACTGTGGTTTTAATTAGTTTCGGTAAATTATTTTAATTTAACTGGAAAAATATTTAGATTAAACCATTTTGAAGCAAGACTAATAGCATGTTCATCACTTTTGACAGCTAAGAGCTCTGAGAGTAAAATTTTGGGTATTTTAAAAGAAATTGATTGTAAAAGCATCTTGATATGTGGGCTCTAGGTGGCAGAATTGTCCCACGTTTGTGAAATTCACAGTAGTGGGACCTTTAATGGCAAATTGGAAAAGGAGGGGTGTGCCAGGCTATTAACAACTAATGAGGTGCTCCTCATTAGTCCTGTAGGTGGAACAGGAGGGTGGGTTGGGAGTGGCTGTGCACCAGTGCCATGGTACAGCTTGAGTGCCCAAGCTCCCCCCAGGATTGGCTTCCTTAGTAAAACCGGGCAGACTTTCATTGCTGTCAGGCACTGCTGCAGACTTTTTGAATGTAGCATTTAAAGGAAAGATGGGCCAGATTTTAAAAACTGAATTTGTATTGAACAATAATAAATCTTGTTTTGTCTATAGGTACCCTGAATTTGACCAAAAAATCTGTAGAATAAAGCATTATGTTTCCTGAAAGAATATTTCGGTCAGCTATAAAGTAACTCCTTAAACACTACTGTAGCATAACTATTAAAAAATTATGTATTTCCATATACTGCATTCATAGGAGAAGTATAGGATTATGTATCATGGGGATTGGCATTTTTGACATTTTATGCTGTGCTGTATCTTCAGTGTTGCTGCTCTTTCACACTTCTGAATTAACATTTCAAATTAAATGTTTCAGTTGTCTTTCATATAATATTCTTGCTGTAAAAATTTAGTGAAGATAACATGGAATGAGTGAGAAGTGGAACTTTTTGCTGAAAACATAGTCCACAAATATACAGGGCTCATAGCTATGTTTTCAGTTCAGCTTTAGTAATACACAGTGGAACATACAGAAATGGCCAGAGTAACTTTTGGTGAAAGAGAGTGTCTGGTTTTTATTTTTTCCCCCCAGGTGGTTGTTGTGACAATCTGCTGTGTGGCAGTGTGCTTGTTGTGTGCCCCAGCGTGGCTTGTCCAGGTTCAGAGTGTGCAGAGACCAGTTTGAGAGAACCATAGAAAATGCAGTACTTTAAGACTTGTTCTGAATTACAAGAGCAGGGAGGAGTGAAAATCGACTTCGAAGTTGGTGAACACTTTGCAAATTGAAGATAGATATTCTGAGGCATAGGAGAGTGATGCCTTAAATGATTTTTTACTTTTTGATTTGAATTCCAGATTTAAATATGTGCTTTAAATTTAGATGTGCAAAATATTTTCTTTTAAATATACAGTTTATCACTTCATGTTCCTTATGAGCAGTGTTTTAATTTCTGCTGTACTTTTACAAGGCCATCTGAATACTGTTTTCATTTTTCTTGTCATGCCATATATAGGGATTACTGAAAATGTGTGATGGGAATATTGCCTTTTTGGTACAGCATCATGCCTTTCAGTCTGCCAGTGGCTGCAAAGGATTTAGCAGTATGTCTGAGCATATCAAGCAAATATGTAAAGAAATGTAGTAGGGGCTCAATTCTTCCTTCTCCAGCCCTGCTCTAAGTTGGGACAATGTTTACAGCATTCTGCAGCTCCAGATTTTCCTGGGATGAATGTCCAAGAAATCCTTATTGTCAGTTCAAATAAGAGTTTATTTGAGTTTATATGGTTTTTCTTAGGCTCCTCTCTCTCTGCAGTGAAACGCCAGAATGTAAATCTGATTAAACTTAGCTACAGGAAAGTTTTGAAGCACTATAAGCCATACTGTGTAACCGTGTATATGCTTCTAGTTTTACAGGTTAGATTTAAGCTTTTATTGTTGTCAGATGGAGATGAACTTTTCTTCAAATTTTTATTTCCTCAGGAGTTGTTTTCTCTGAAGCTGAAATCAGTGTTTATCCTTGGTGATCACTATTAGAAAAATATTTATTTTTGCTAGCATGCTAAAGCTGCTGTAGTGACTAGAAGTCTTTGTTAATGAGCATTGGGTTATGGTGAGCTACAGAAATTAAAGACTGCAAATTTTTAGAATAAACTGTGATATATTGAGATGGAAGTATTTTTACTACAGAAGAAATGTAGTTGGTGATGTGACTTCATGAAGCCTTCCTCAGCGGAGCAGTCTGATCTGACTGGCCCTGGGATTTCTCCACAAACACCCTGGCATTAAATTAACATCAGTGATAGTGACTTGACTTGGGTGTGTTAGTCACTATGTTGGCAAGGGGTAGAGCATCTGTGCGGAGAAACAAATATTTTCATGTTTGGATTTTTTTTTCCTTTTCTTTTCTGCTCTGTCCCCCAGATCAGAAGTTTTTGGTAGTAAAAATGTTGCACTTGATAATCAAGTTTAACTAAATCTAGGGCAGAAGCTGAGGGATATTCATATTCTGATCTCTGAAGGGATGAACAATGAAAACCTAGCAGTCTGCAACTCTGCAGGGCTTTCCAAATCAGCTGGTACCTGCAGTGGACTTTCTGCTCAATCATTTTTCTGTCACAGTAATGTAATCCCACATCCCTGACCAAGCCAGCAGCAGCAAGAAGATGATGTTAGTTTGAGTGCTTGTTAAAACACTGCTGTTTTTTTCCCCTTCAAAACAGACATTAGTTGTGGCCTTGGGGGACTTGCATTTTCATGCTGTGGAAAAAAGACATCAGCAAGAACACTTCTAATTCCCTGCTTATTAGTGGCTTGTTTTCAGCAGATGGGAGAAAAAATCCTGTGGGTTTTTTTACCTGAGTTTGGTCCAGGACATGCAATTTAAGGCAATTAAAATCCCGTATGTTTAAAGGCCTTTGAAAAATTCATAAATTGAAATTCAGACTCACTTTAAGACTCTGTTAACTGTAGGTTTTATGAGTAAAATATGGATGTGAAACTTGGTTGTAACCTCCTTGTGACTGGAAGAAGATTTGGCTTCTACATGGACAGTCACTCTTATAACATTGCTTGTCTTGGTAATTAGCTCCTCCTTGTGAGTTCAGAAGATGGAAGTAGCTCCTTGTTTCCTAGAGACAGTGTGTGATAAAGCACAGCAATGACAAGAATTGTGATTGATACACTGCCCAGGCCACAGTTAGGGAGAAATCTGAATTTCCAGTAAAAGCCTGGAGTTTAGACTTTGGGTATCCTCTTATCATTGATATGTGCATGACTTGCAGCTCTTTAAATGTTTTTTTTCCCCAGATTTTTCTGACTGAAAAGATCTTTAAATAGAGTTTTGTGTGAGTTCTTTCAGACTTTGTCAAAAGAACTGGGTTTGCTCAGGGGAAGCCTTTGCCTTTGTAAGTGGTTTCTGGTGGTCTTCCAGTTCCTGCCTTGCTGGCTTGGAGTGGATTGACAAGATGCTGACTGAGGTCAAGTGAACAGGCTCAGGGAAGCTGTGCAGTTCAGCCCTCTCTAAGTGATTTCTACAAAATTCACCCCAGAAGTCTTTGTTTTGTAATTCATGTGTTTGTTTCATGTGTTAACACCACTTCAGCGTTACTGTACAACACTCTGGACAGAGTAAGCATTTTGTGAATACTTTATGTTCTTCTGAACCAGAAAAAAACCAAAGCTGTTTTCCCCAATTGATAAAAGGTTTCTTTTACTGATGAACCATTACTGAAAATGGATATTAGTGACAGACATTGTGTACACCAAACTCTGCAGTTTATAGATTACAAGTGCTTTGAGAAGAGTTTGGTTTACCTTGTGGTTGTAGTGAAGACAGTTAAAATTAGCAGGTGTGGGCATTAAAGAATAGGGGGTAGCAATGATGCCTTAAAACTTTGTGAATGTTTGGATCCTATCACAGAAAAGGGATCAGAAATCCTCTGTTTAGAAAATTGGTGCACTGCTTTTGGTTTTTGGTGAAACATAAGTTAACCAAATGGTGTCTTCTACCTGTGTGGTTGTTATGTGAAATGCAGATGGGCAGCAAGGTTCACAGGTATCTGATATCTTTTTCAGAACTTTGCCAAGAATATTTTTGCAATTCTTCAATCAGTGAAAGCCAGAGAAGAAGGCCGAGCACCTGAACAAAGACCTGCACCAAACACAGCACCAACGGTAAGAGCAGTGCTTGGATGAGCACAAGGGCTGGGACACCAAAAGTGGCTGCTCTGTATTAGATACAAAATTTGTTTTGGTTTACTTCCAACAAATGCGCATTTTCCAAGCATTGCTTCACAGCTATTCTTTGACTTCAGTTGCATTTATTGGTATTTAAAGAGTTGAATATATTAGCTTCATTTGTTCAATATGCTCTTGTTACTGAGAGATGAATCTGCTGGTGCCAGCTTCTGCATCTCTCAAGCCCTAGCTGCATGCTGCATCTATTTGCAAAAGATGTATTTGATGAGAGTGCTGCCATTTCAAATGAAATGTTTTGCTGCTTTTCTGACAGATAGGGTAGCAAATGTTTAAGAATCTGGAGTATGACTCATGAGTGGGAACGACTCAAACTGGCTTTCTTTTGCCTGTAATAAATCAGGCCAGACTTGGAGCTTTATTGTTTCCTTCTATCTAGGTATTAGACAGGATTTGTTTAGAACGCTGGTGTTTACTATTGTGTTCTATTAAACCTAATATATCTCTGAACATGGTGGCAGTCTGCTCTAAAAGCTGCTTAATCATACTTGGTTTTGGTTTTGCTGCTACTGCATTTAACAAAGAACTGAATTTAAATAGCAAGATGAATTCCATCATGTAAATATTTGCTTTGTGTTGAATTTCTTAAATTGTGTATGGCATTATTCAAATGTCCCACTCAGAACAGTTGTGAATACATAACTAAGCCATCCACAAAAATGATTGAATTGGTATTGAGTGTGCCTCTAGATTGGTGCTTTTTAAAAACTTTTTTCCCCACAATGCCTTTTTCTCTCAAAATCTGTATTTTATTTAGGAAAATTTTAGCTTAATCAGGCTGACAAGGGAAATTTTATGTGGCTGAAGCCTTAGTCATGAATTGTTAATTGATATTTTTTCCCTGTTAATTCTTTAAGTAAAACAAAATCTCAGTGATTTCATCAATCTTAGAGATTGTAGTAATGTTTGTTTGCTGTTTGTTACTGTTCGTTATTTTAATTTTGTCTCAGGTCGTTCTGTTTGCATTAAGTATGTGCTTCTAAACTCTGTTTCTGTAAGATTGTAAGTGAATATTGGAGGGAAACATCAGAAGTTTTCAAATGCATTGAAACTCCTACAAAAGTGAACTGGTTTTATACTCGAGTAGTTCTGAGTAACACTTCATGAAATTCTAAAACCATCAAATACCGTTTAGTATGTTTTACAAATCTTATTTAATCTGTTTTAGGATCCCACTTTAAGAAATAAGCAACCTATTCCAGCTGCCTACAACAGATATGATCAGGAAAGATTTAAAGGCAAAGAGGGTAAGTTGATGGCAATGCTTCTTTCAAAAGAAAAAAAAAAATTGAGAACCAAAACTGACAAATCATGAAGTTCATATTAGGGGATTTTCTCTGCTATTATTTCACAAATCTAAGAAAAAAACAAAAAAAGAACTGTAACTATGCCCAAAGATAGCTTTTCCAAGTAATAAAATTGAAAAGTATTATTTCTCAGAAATTATTTCTACCTCTTAGGAAGCAAACTGCAAGCTTAAAACCAGAACCTCGGGCAAAAAGAAAATTTGTTTGGGGAAGGTCCTATGTAATTGATGAAAAAGCACAAATGCAAGGATGATTGTCAGGTGCATAACGTGAAATAGATTCTCTATCCTCAAACAATCACACTTACTTTAGAAGTTGCCTCCAGTAATTCCAAGTAAATATTATGTAGTTGTGTCTATTTAAATTAAAAACCAAACTGGGAACAGCAGTGCAAAATATGAGTGCCCTTCCGGAGAGGAGATGGAAATAATCTACAATATTGAAGAATTCTCACCAGTTTTAAAATATGGTGGAACACTGAACTTGAGTTTAATGATTTGTCTTTCTAATGCAATTTTTTCCCTGTCCCCATTACTTTTTAATCTCGTTTTTAGCATAAGTTCAGTTACTTCACTTTCATGTCTTGCTGTGGTTTTATTTTGCAATCTTGTATTTGTTGTGCCTGGATGGTTTTGTGTTTCTTGCAGGAGGTCATGCAAATTTTGTTACACTGCTGAATTGCCTCTTCTTAGTTCTCAAACAAAACCATTTTCCTCTTTAATGAAACTTCCCATATATGTTTTTAAGGGATTTCTATTCTGCTGCAAGGACTTACATGCTGCTAAATATCATTTTAAACTGTAGGGGAACAATTCAGCTTGCATCATTTAGAATATTTGGCTTTGTCCAAGTTATTACCATTTTTTGTTTGGGGAAACTGTAGCCAACTCATCTCGGAAATTATTTAAATTTTAAAAAAGTTTTGTGAGGATGCATTTACATGTGAATACATCCTTTATGTTTATGGGGGTGTTTGTTTGTGTATGAAACTTCCTGTGGGAAATTTGGTCAGATACTGTATTATATCCTCTTGAAGTCTGTTCCCTGTTGGCCTCGATATGCTTGTATTTCAGTGCAATGCTTTTATTTACTCTGCTCATTGTCAGTTGCATGGTGGGATGGAGAAAAAAGCCAAAGCAGAATGTTTGGTAGCTTTTTTAGCACTGAAAAGTAATCTAAAGCAGCTTCTATAAAGAATTAATTGTTGCAAGAAAAGCCAAATGGAATTTGGGAAAGAAAGGAACAAAGAAAATACAAAGCTAAACCAGCTCTCCCATGAATATTTTTACCAGTACTTGCTCAGTTTCCTTCTGTTAATATCTTAAACCTTCAAAACTCACCTATTTGCCAAGTAGTTTCCCTTTTAATACCATTTCCTGTTAAGATTTAAAAGTAGTAAATATTTAAACTGGACAGGATGAAATAAAAGGCAGGGAAAGAAATTAATGGGCAAAGATAACAGTTCAAAGGTACCAAAGCCTGCACTCCATTGTGGACTCTTTTACAACAAGAAGCTCAGGTACATGGTTCTGGTCAGGAGCTCTGCAGACAGCATCTCTGCTGAACAGCTGGGTGGGTTTTTCGCTTTTACCACATGTGTGTGGTTTAGGAGGGATCAGGAAATAACAGGTTTTGCATGGCAGGAAAGAAGAACCCACAAGAGCAGCTCGTGGAGCAGCTCATCAGTGTGAGCTTCTTGTAGAAACTTCTGAGCAGAAAGCAAAGAGGAGATCAGATGACTGACAGGGAAAAAAGATTGTAATTAGAAATGGTGAAAAATCCATTTCAATGTTGTGTGATTCTGAGAATGTGGTGATGGGGTTTCTGTCAGTGCTGAAATGGGATTGACTGGACTGCAGCCCTTGTTCCAGTTGAAAGGTTCCTTTGTGATGTGGTTATGAAATGCTGAAATGCTCATATTCTACCCCAGTAATTTTCATGGTCACACTTCTTCATGCTAGAGTGTGTTTATGTGCCTTAACTTTCTGGTTACTTATATTTGGTTTTCACATACAAAGTTAATTTTGTATTTCAGGTTTCTAGGTGTATTTAAAGAAATACCTAGGTTAAGAATAGCAGTGGTGTAATACCAAGTTAGCTAAGTGTAGGCTAGCACTGGAACTATAAGTGAGGTGTTGGAAAGAAGGTATTTTAAACGTGAGATTGACTTATAAAGGTACTGGTACATCACTTATGCAAGGTTACATAGAATTAGTAATTAATATCTGGATTTCATAGGAGAGAACCTAGAGATATTTGTGATCTTCCTTGGCTACAAATTAACTTTAGAAAACAGCAAAGGTCTTATTTACAAATTTTAGTCTGACTGGAACTCCAAGTGCAGGTGGTTTTCCAAAGTCCTAGTTAGGCATTAATGCACTGGTAATGTGATTTACTTAAAACTGAACCATGCACAGCACTTGCAGCTCTGTCACATGTGAACTCATTCCTTACAGGATTTTTAATTTAGCTGCCCTCAAAATGAAGCTGTGGCTCCCAAATAATCAGTGTAGGGGTAGAATTACAAGCAGAAATAATCATCAATACAAATAAAATAAGGTGTTTTTTGTTCATTAAACATTGTTTTTTTACAGTAAGTCCAGTAAGAACTTGCAATTACACATGTTTATGGAAAGGTTACAGTATTGGGACTTTTGGGAAAGAAGTCTGAAGGAAAAGAATGATAATTTAAGTTCAAAGCATAATAACTTGCAGTCTCTATGCCACTGTATCTGCATTTATTAGTAATGATGGATGACACCTAAGATCAAGTTGAACCCTGTTGTTTTCTGCCATTCTGAAGGGTTTCCACACCTCGCCCTTTGTGACTGCCTGTGGTTGGCCACAAACTGGGGAAGGCAGAGTTGTGTGATGCTTGTAAACAATGGGCACAGTGGCAATGTCTTTAGGCTTTTGTCCCTGTGTCTCACCTGTTTGCTCTTTCCTCAGAGGTACTGAAATCCTAGCAAGAGTTCACAGTAATCCTCTTCTAGTTGCAGGAGGATTGTGGCATATTGCCCATCTTTAGTTTTGTATGAGACCACAGCATTTAAAGTTTAGGCAGCAAAGAGGTCAACTGTTTTTCTTTGAATATTTGTGTACTTTAATACAGAATTTTTCCATTAGCATTCTTGTCCTTAGCATAAGAAATTCAAAGCTTGTAGAGCTAAGAGTAAATTTAGGAATTTTAACATGCATTAAGTAAACTGTTGAGTTGCAGCCAAATTTCTGTGCTTCTTGTGATGGATCATTATTTGTAATGCGGTGTATCAGGATGCCTCTCTGGTTGAGTGACTTAAAATTCTCATGCCAGATGGGACAGGCTTTGCTGCTCGAGTGGTTCAATAGTCCGTGTGAGGGGGTGGCAACTGTGCTGTTCTTGAAGAGCAAACAATGCAGGCAGTGGAACTGCTCAGGCAGTCCAGGGGCAGGGGGTGGTACCTTTGGTCCAGCAGGGGTCTTGCTCCTGCAGATTTGGCCAGGCAGGGCAGAAAAATCTTTCCTTTGACATTGTTCAAGTTGTGTGATGTAGGCCCGAGGAAATGGGTCAGAATGTTGTTTGCGGTCGCACTTGCGCACGCTGGATATTTCCATGTGGAAGGTGGAAGAACACCTTGCTAGGCAGCAGCCCCATCCTGCCCAACTGCTCAAATGTTTTTGTGCTGAGGAGGTGAACTCGTTGCAATCTCCTTCCTTGGGTGCTTTTCCTTCCTGTTGGTTTTGTTGCTTTCGTGCTGGCAGTTAGTGATGGTATCTTCTCTTCAACACCACAGAGCTCCATCCTCTGCTAAACCTTCTCTACTTGTTACTTTTGTAGTTTTATTCATTTCCTTCATATTACTCCCTTAAGCTTCTTTTTATACTTTATTAATGTGCATCTTTACTATTGGTGAAATTTTTGCATGCAGCAGTCTTATTCAAAATGCAGTCTGACATACCTTCTTAAGCAATACAATTTTAAAATATTTTTCAGGATTTAAAAATCCTGTGCTCAAATGTTGTTTGGTGCTTAGAAAGGTATCTCGTGTCATCACCTGTGTACCTTAATGTTGGATATTTAAATACACGTTTATTGATGTACAGGTTTTGGATGCTCTACCTTCTTTTCGCTGTGTTTTTTGGGTGGCTTTACCTCGGGTGATCCTTTACACATGCTTGTTTGTTCTGTACTTTCAAAGTGTGCAGTAGTGCTGCGATGGTAATCTTGAAGATGTAGCATTTTTGTGACCCATTGAGTGCATCTCTCAGTTTAGATGGCAAAGTCAAGTTTCCCTGTGCTGCTCCAAGGTTAGGTCTTTAAGGTTTATTCCAGGAGCATTCCTGTTTGCTTGTTCCTGTTGCTCTCAAGGTTTCAACACAGCAGAAGCCAATTGCTACTACTCCCCCCACAAACAAAACAAAAAAAACCCCAAAACCTCCACCAATATTCAGTCCTATTTAGTGTAAGTCAGAGAGTCTTGCTGTACAGCCATGTGATTTCAGCCCATAATGGTGAAAAGAATGTCGTTGTCTGTGTTCAAGTGTTTCCTTCAGGAAAGCTTGCTGTTGACTTTGTGCTATTGCCATTTCATATGTATAACTTGATTGGATTTTCACACATAGCTGCTGATTTCCAGAAGTTTGCCTAGCTTACAATCAGTCCTAAGTACTAAACCCAGGCAACAGAGGACTGTCAAATTACTATGTTTGAGGTGACTCTGGACCATAAGGAAATTCCTTTATAAAGCATGTCTCATTATAAGTGATTTTCTTTTAAATTGTGTGATATCCTTTTGCACAGGGAGAGTAGAGCTAGTAGCAGGAGATGGCAGGTTCTGAAGTTTTACTGGTCAGACTTAGTTTGACCTTTTAGACTTCTATTTATTACATTTATCTCTAAGATTATAGGATTCTGGGTTTTTTTCCCTAACAGACAGTATGTGCAAGAGATGGACATTTGGAAAAGAGTGTGGTGTAGCTGCATTTTGTGGCTTGGTGTGACCAAGTAGTTTGGTAACATTCAGCACTGTACCTTCACTTCTGTGCTGGAAAACACATGTGGATTCATACTGTGATTGTTTTTAACTGTGAGAAACGTAAGATGTTGGTGTTAATTACTGGTATGATTATTACAGAGCTGTTATATATGAACTGTACAGAGAATTTGTAAAGTAATTAGCGTAGCTTGGAAATTTAGATGTGAAACTTTTACTTTCCTGGGTACCAGTACTGTAAAGGAGTGCTCAGTAAACTCTCATGCAGAGGGAATGTCAGGGATTAAATTACTGGGGCTGAGAAGTGGGGTAGTGAATCATTTCCAGCCAGTGTGCAGAGTGTTGCTATCTGGGGCTTGAAGAGTATACAGCTGAAAAAAGAAGTGGTTATTCAGCCTTATTCATCCACAATTCAAACTAAGTCTTTAACTTGAGCTCTTCAGTGTTTGAGACATGCTGCTTTGTTCTGTTTTTATTTCTCTGGACTTCCTTCCAGAAATTCAGGTTAATTTGAGTCTTTTTAAAGCTTGTATTCTTCTGCTAATGTAGCAGAGCTCAAGTTTATACTGGGATTGGATGACTTGAGCTGCAGCAGGTGCAGAATCAAAGTGCAGAGTGACCTAGATGGATGTGGAGCAGTGGTTTTAAGGAAATGGAAGGCACTCTGAGCATTAATACTTGTTTGCAAGGAAATGGAACATGTACCCAAATGGTGATGGACAGTAAAATCAGTCAAAAAAGCTGATGCATTAGGGTGCATATTTTCATTTCCAGGTCTAATTATTTTAAATAAGAAGAGGCACTCAGATTGATATATGGTGATGCTAGAAAGGTAACTAGTGATGAACCACACTGGAAATGTTTAGGGTTCTTTTACCAGTCTTTAGGTCATGGAACTGTGACACTGTGACCATAATACAGCAATGACTGGGGAAAAAAGATAACCCCTGGAGCTAGTTTATGTTTTTGAAGCATTAGAGTTGTTTATTCAGTTCTAGTTACTACGTTTAGTCTCTCAAGATGTAGTTTGTAAGACATCTATTGATGTTGGTGTTTTTAAGCATGCATATATTTCTAAAATTGATTATATCTGGCAAACAAAAGGTTGCAGTACACTTTTTCATGACAAAATTATTGTTGGGCTTCGCTTGCATTGTTTTTAGTCCTTAGGGTTAGACCTGGGATTGAAGCATTTAATATGGACTGCTCTTTGCCTGAAGGAAATGTGTATCTTAACTTTGTAGTAACTTTATTGAAAATTCCCAATGTATTGAAAACCCTCAAGTAAGTTTTTTAACAGTTTTTCTGCATCTAATTCCAAGTTTGAAAATTAGGGTCCAAAGTCTTACCATCATGGTACTTTTATTTAGAGGGCTGTTTTTTTCTTAAATACCTTAGTAGATGGTTCATCATTTTAACTGCTTCTATTACCACCAGTGAAGCTGGGATTTTGAAGCTGGAGTTATAAACTAATTCTTGGCCAAGCATTACCATTCCATCTCTGTGCTGGTGCATGACTCAGCAGCACAGGTTGGAGCTGCTTTGGGAGGAGAGGAGAGGCATTGCTTTTGTGTTCTTGGAGGGCATGGCCCAGCACCGATGCTGATGTTGCTGAGGGTGCATCCCAGGGGACACCTCCGGTCACTGTCTGCTCTGCTCTGCTCTGCTCCTCTTTACTGTGGCCCATGGTTCCTTTTGTATGCCAGGTCTGCTTTTGAGCAGCTGCATCAGAGCCCCTGGCCTCGGACAAGGCTCTGGAAGAAGTGCATCTGCTTTCTGGCCTGGTCCTTGAACATCTTTTGCAGCATTAACCTGGCTGACACCGTCAGCAATTCTTGAAGTGGGAATGAAGCTGGAACTGTGGAGCCTCTGACTTGGATTTGTTTCCTGCTTTGCACAGGCTGTGCACAGTGAGTGGAGCTGAAGGTGCTGCTGGAAGTGGCCAAGTGTACGAACTGTTGAGACCTTACAAATGGTACAAACATGCAAGGGGCGGGGCTCTTGCTTGTAGCAGTGTTTATTTCTGTGAGAGAAGTGCTTGGCTGGCAGGTACAATATCATGTGGTGCGTGTGAGAGGATCAGATCAGCAAAGCTGTGTTCTGGGAAAAGTGTCCATGCTCTTCCTGCTTCAGGGGGGTTGGCTATGGCCCCCTGGAGCTGGAGATGCTTAACTCTAATTCAGCAGTTGCTTGAGAGTGTGAGGCAGGAAACTGGAGAGCTGGTGGGCAGTTTGGGAGGAGGTTTCTTCTACTGATCCCACCCTACTGCATGGGCCTGCAGGAGATCTCGTAGTGGCTGCAGTAACTGTTTGCAGGAATGTGAGTGGGCACCTACATTGACCATTTAACGTCTTACGTTTGTATTAGTAAAGAAAGCTACTATGCCATTATTTGCTGGTTATCAGAGCTGTTTATTTGCTACCTGAGTAGCTGCTAAATAGCACTGAGGGCCCTGTGTAGCTGCTGGGAACATTGATCAGGCAGGAAACTGGAGTTTGCTGAGGCAACAAGTTGCTCTTCATCCAAGTTTATTCCTCATCTTAGAAAGAAGGGTCAGGACCAGGCTGGGAGCAGGAGGCTGATGAGAGCCAGAGCTGTGGTTTGTGACTCTTGTGGCTCATTAAATGAACCAGGACAGCTTTTATGAGAGACTTGGGAAGAATTCTGCAAAAGATGAAACCAGTGGCAGTTGAGCAGAGATTTGTTCCCTGCCAGGTGCCTCTCTTCCCTTTGATTTACTTTCTAACTGTGCTTCTGGCTCTGTGGGCCTTTATTCCCTTTGCAATGCTGCTGGACACAAGGAACAAATATGGAGAACTAATTACAGAGTCAGGATTTGTGCTGAGAGGAAAGCAGCCATGGCAGACAAGGCACAACAGAGGATGGTGCTGTGCTGGTCTTGCTATGGGGTATCTGTATTCTTTGGAGAGAACATCTGACCAAAATCATTGGAAATGCTCTGTGTCACAGGCATGAGGAGCCCATCATAAGTCAGTCTGGAAAGGATAAAGGTTCTCTTGGTGCTGATGTTCTGAAAGTCACAAACGACTGTCAGCCTAGGTTAGATACCTCTGATTTCTGTCACTCCAAGTCAGCAAAAGCATCTCTTCACCTTAGGGAGTTCTACCAAGTATCTACAAGGCTCCAGGCACTACCTGAAATATTAATATGCTGTTTGCCCAGCAGCAGTGACCTATATAGTCACAGAGCAAACTGTTCTCCATGGAAGTGTTTGTGCACTCACATCTGACCATCTTCAGCTCAAGCTCAGCTGTGTGACCCCTGAGCTGAGACTCAAGGCACAGTTACAGCCTGGGCTTCAGGGGAAAGGTGGGAGGGCAGTATCAATTTATATAGGCAGGTTAGACTGCTTTCTTTTTTTTCTTTTTTTTTTTTTGGTAGTAAGAAAGACTGGATTCATGTGTGTCTGTACCTGCATTTTATTTTGCCAGAATCATGTCTGTAGTTCAGAAATGTTAAAGCTGGCAGAAGGGGAGGGGTGGCCTTGAGAAGTGAAGCTCAAGAAGATCTAGAAGTGAGGTGACTGTGAAACAAAACACGGTCAGTGACGCTGGACATCTCGCCTTGGTAGTGGGTGGTAGGTGTGGTGTAGTGTGAGTGAGGGAGTGGGGGGGAAAAGGTGAAACTCCAAACTGTTCAGAAAGTAGATAGCTGTCTCTGTGGTGAGAGGAGTATGATCAGTTTCCAACTCTGGAATATCTTTTTATAGGCACTGGAGAGTTCTTAAATCTGGGAGACTTTTCTGCCTTGTTTCCTTTGAGTGTCTGATGATCTTCCTGGGCGAAGGAAGAAAGGATGAGCAGCCACAGATGTTTCCCAGAGCGTGGGCATTGCTTTCAAGGTTGTCTGGGTTTCAGTTTAAGTTAATTTACTAATGATGAGAGCAAGAAGCTCTAACAGTTTTGAAAATGGAATATTTTTCTTGGACTTTTTGTAGGTTCAAGTAGGAGCCATGCTTTGGTTCTTCCTTATTTCTTCATCTATCATGTTCTTGTGCTGATGCATTGTATGAAGAGGGTGTAATAAATGACAAAAACATACCAGTTCCAAATTCTGCACAGTATCAGTTACCTTTACCCAACTCAAGTTGAAATAGCCCAAAAGTTGCTTAGATACAGACAAATGCTTGTTTCTCATGGTTCGATAGGTGATTATCATGCCATTTTAGGTAGGAATTATTTGGATGGTTGGGTAATGGGATCAGTTGATGGTAGATGCATGAGGCTAGGGAATTTACAAAAGGAAAAATGTTTTCTTGTGAGTCCTGGTGGCAGTATTCAGGAGCTTACTTTGATCTTAGAGCACTGAGAATAGGGGGACAGAGAAGGAGTTTTCAAAAGCAAATAGGCTGCTGACAGCAGGTTTAGTTTTGGGCAATTGCAGGCTTCTGGCACTTAGCATAAATTCAATCTAATTAAAACTAATTAAAAACCCCCACCCCAAGAACCCCCCTTTAAACATTTAGTCTGGCATTGTGTATTTATGCAGATTCTATCCTCTGCATCATATGACAATGGCATTGTTGCTGTTCAGCACTCCAGAAGTGAATTTATCAAGTAAAATGGCCCTGGCTTTAGAGTTGGCATGTAAATCGGTTTCTTAAGTATATTTTTCCATTAATACAAGTTGAATATGTTGCATTCTAATGTATTCTGGGAATATGAGGTTGTTCTCAATTTTGTAGTGAGGGGAATTTCTAAGACCCCATGCAAGTTTTAACATACTCTCACAAAGATTTAAGTTTATAGCCTTTCTCTGAAGTGCTTTCAATTATTCCATGCAGCAGCAAAAGCTTACTCTGGTTACAGAAAGCAGAAATATCAAACTGACCTCTGTCTAAAGAAAACAGATTTCCTGGTGACTACCCAGGTTTTGTCCTGGGAATAGAACCTAAACCACCACCAGTAAGATGTGTTGTTTGACAAAATAACTTCAGAGATACCTCCAGTGTTGTCCATTCAGACATGACACTGCTGTGTTCACAAGGATTTACAGAAGGGTGTTTTTCCCTTTGCAGAAACGGAAGGCTTCAAGATCGACACCATGGGCACCTACCACGGGATGACTCTGAAGTCTGTGACGGTGAGTGGAAAGTCTTTGCTTAAATGTTTTGTAGACATGATAGTGTGCCTATATATATAATATATTTTTAGAGATTGAGGTATCTTGTCCTGCTGGCCTAGGCTCTGGAAGGTCATTTAGGCTGAGTAACAGCCTTGGTGAAAGTTGTTCTCTTGAAAAGACTAAAGGTGTTTTGTTGGATCTGCATGTTTTAGAGGGCTGTGCTGCAGGGATTTGTCTGCACTAAGAAAGTGTGCTGGGAAGGCTTCTTGTGGAGGTGCAGCCTTTTTCTGCTATATTTAACATAGCCAGGTTTTTGCTAACCTTTGGGGTGTCTGGGAAGGACATCTTTCATAATCCTAAGTGATAAAACTATACTCAGAAAACTGAAGTAATAAAACCAGGTTTTGAAGTATTGCTCTATTTCCCACCCTGCATTTAATAAAATAAACTTTGTTGATGGTGGAAGAGTTAGACCTCAGCAGTGCTGTTGAGGCTTTCTAGCCTGGTGAGATGGACTTCTATTGTATGGCTGGACAGTGCTGTCAGTGGGAACTGCAGCATTCACAGAGGAGAAAGAGAGACCCTCAGATTCCCTTTTCTTTCTTTGGCCACTGTTTGTCTGCTTTTGTGGAAGTGGGTTGAATGCTCTCAAATAAATGCTGTTTTGATCTGCTGGTAAGTAGGACAGATGCTACAAAACTGCTGTAGTGCCCTCGTTAAGGTTTTTCCCATGTGCATACCTGTGTCAATCTGATGAATAGACAGCAGGATTACAGTAAAGCAGCAATGTTGAAATGTTTTAAGCTTATCAGTGTAAAACCAGTAAAAGTAAAGTGATGTACAGTAACTCTAAAAAAATTTTTTTAAGGTCATAAAAATAATGAAGGTTTTTTATTCTAGGAATCCTACCTCATGTATTGAGCATACTGCATAGAGTTTCAGGTTATTAAACTGTCTTTGGTTGGTTTCTTCCATTTAGAAAGAAAATATAATAGATATTAAGTTACAAGCAAACCTTTTTTTAACATAAACTAGAATTTTTTTAAATAACTATTTAAGAGGTATTGCACGACGGCACATAAAGCATCATCTGGTGTCATGAGAAATATTAAAACTCCATCTGTCACTTAGCTTTTGTCTGAGAAAGAGCTGGTAAGGGATTTTTGGAGCCTTATTTTCCACACTATTAGAAAGGTGCCCTAAATGTTTCGCTCATTCATAAATTGCAGTGACATCCTGGCTTTGTGTTTCAGATGGGGGAGAAATAAATCTGTTAATTATGTTCATCTGTTTTTGTCTAAACTTTGTCATGGATGGACCACGTAGTTCTAACCCATGATCTCATATCGTATTTCTGTGTAGAATAGTTAATCTCCTGCCACTTGGCGAGTTTCACATTTTGCTTTTACTTAGGTTTTTTGTGCTTTGTTTATTTTTTTTTATGCTAGACAAAATTCAGGAGGAAATGGGAAGGTGATTGCTTCCCCTAGGTGTTTAATGGTAAAGTACATTATAGTCATTGGCTAAGTCACAGGAATATGGAGGATAGCATTGGAATTCATTCCACCTGCATGATCTCATCTGCTGTCCTCATAGTATTGGTATAATCCCTCTACAAACATTTCAGAGGAATTGGAGTGTTAGGTAGCTCTTGGTTAGAGGAGCTCTTCAAACTTCAGCCCTCTGATTTGCAGATGAATGCTGACATTTGGAAGCTTCATTTTTATGCTATTGTTCTCCTTGACAGGGTGGCTCCTCCATTTCTTCTGTGGCATTTCCTTCCATTAATGTATTTCTAGAGGAGCCAGGTTCCCTCAAAACTCATGCTTCTTACCTGCAGTGTAAAGTGATCCACTGTTTGGAGTTGCCTACCTGCTTCTCTTATAAAATTTGTAAAAGGTTTCTTTGTTTTGCGTTATATTCCCTACACTTGCACTCTGCCTTATTGTAATTCTCTGTAATGATTTTTATGAAATGTGCAGAACTTCTGTTTTGTGTTTGTTCTTGCCGAAATGTGAGCTGTCCTAGATGCTTGTTCTTTTTAACAGCAAAACAAAAACTTCTTCATCTTGACTGCTTTCTTTTCATCAGTGATGTTGGAAACTTTCTTAGCATTCAGAATTTGTGCCAGAACAGATGGTGAATGGTGGGCTTTTTCTGAAGTAATGTCAGCTAAAATAACTTGTGCTGCTGGCAGTTCTTCCCTGTAACAGGGTTTTTGCTTAATTGGCACACTTTCTCTTAGGAAGAACTGACTTATTTATTGAATTTTTATTGTGAAGGCATGATCTCATTATTCTGGACCTGGAATTGTTTATAGCAAGGCATTTTCCTCAAAAATATTTTTAAATTTTTTTTTGTTGTTGGTTTTTTTTTTTTTTAATACCTGTGGCACCTTCTGTTCGCCTGGATTGGTGATGCTTTGGAAAACTAGTAAGTAAGCTGGTGGTGGTAGCTCTTGCTATCTGGTTATCCAGCAGTTCATGTAGTAAACTGTCCAGCATGACTTTTCAAAACCTGCAGCTCTCCCTGCAGGCTTCACTTCCAAGCATCGTCCCCTGTACAGCAGAACAACTTCTGGTTTTTACCTAGGATGGTTTGCTGTTTGAAGTGGAACAATCTTTGGAAGATAAGGATGTTTGTATTTCTGTACCACACAGGGTGTGAAGGAATGCTGAGAGAGAATCTTAAACTGATATGCTGAACATGTTCTTCGTTACCTGTGTAAATGTGACATGTTTGGGGCATTAGCCTTCTGCTTTTCTAAGGGGAAATGTTATCCTGGAGCCTAGGCCAGTGTCATCTAGTGGAAACCTAGAAAGCGGGTCTCTCCTTGTATAAATAACAAAACTGAAGTTTGGACTGTTTGTTTCTGTGACTAGAATATGTGTAACAGCATTTAGCTGTTAATGTAGCTCGAGATGTCTAGATCAGAACAGACCAGGTATCTGTGCCCAGGGCAGGATTGTCAAGAGTTGCTTGTTCTGTGAGAACCTGATAAAGCTGGCTGTGGGTACAAACTCTTCCAAGCTGAGGGCATGCTTTGTATTGACTGTGCTCATGCAAATAAGATTTGTTTATCTATTACAATAATAGTTGTGGTGATGCTGGTTTTACTCATCTTGGTGCTTCTCGTGGCTTTAATATGAAAGAAAAGAATAGCACAAAAGCCTGTGCAGTTCTGTGGGGTGACTTCTCTGAGTTCTTGGGGACCTGGTTGGTCAGGAGCTGTGATTCAGGGGGGCTGTGAACTTGTTCCAGTGAACAAGAACTGCACAGCACTCTGCAGCAGGCCCTCAGAGATATTATTTTGTTGTCTTTCCTAATTGCTGGAAAGCTCTGCTGTTTTCAGCTTGCAGTTTCTTTTAGCATTCAGGGCTGCTGAAGCTTGGGATCTCCCTTTGGTTTTTGCTGCTGGTAATGGAATCTGTCATTGATCATCTGCACTCTGAGCAGCCAGAGCTACTGTTGGCATTTCTTTCTCTTCCTGTTCAGTAAACAGGCAGATACAAGAGCTCTTGTCGGGACTGAGCTGATGGCCTTCCCAGAGAGTTTGGAGCTACACTGCATGATCAGTGTAGTTAGGGAGGGCTTCAGCAGAGGCACTTCACTTTTAACAAACTCACATGCACATTTCTGTGCTGTATTCAAGTTTTGTAACTAAGAAATTCTGTGTAAATTTTCAGTGCTTCTGAGTTCAAGGATGTTTTTCCTTCAGATTGACAAAAGCAACATCCCTCTTTCCATTGTACGCTGCCAGGCCTTACAGCAGTCTCTGGGTAAAAGTACCCTGAGTAAACATAGGAGAATATCAATAATTAAAACAAATGCATTACATTTCAGTTACAACAAATACATTTCAGAGTCCCAACAGAAAACAACTAATTAAAAAGGAGTCCCTATGCAAGCCACAGTACAAGCAGGTGTAATTTGAGAAGAATTGAAGACTGGTTCAGCATCCCTAAGGTCAGCAGCATTTTTCATTAGTTTGTGGTCAGTATCAGATTTGGGGCATTAATTAATCGAAGGATGTTACTGTTATTGCCCTTGAAATGTTTTGAATTGGATATAATCTCTATAATTTTTATTTTTTTTTATTTTTAACTGAGAGGTTGTTTAACCATCTCTGGTGTATTTTCAAAGAAATAGTGTGCAGTATAATGAAGGGAATTGCATCCGCTTTACAGACTGGGCCATTGGAAAGGAAGCAGTTGGGGTAGAAACAATCAACATGGTGTGTGCATGTATTTTATATAAAAGACTTAAGATAATTGATATACTTCTGTGTGAGTAGGTAAATCCACAGGAATTTATAACGGATCATGAAGAATTAAGATTGTTATTCAGTGCCAAAACTCAAAATGACTTTACAGAAGCATATGGTGAAGTTCAACATTGTCTCTCAGTGTTCAGATAAATAGCACTTAACTTTTAAAAAGATATAAAAACTTAATACATCTTCAATATTAGAGATGGAGGAGAGGTACCTACTTATCCACATCACCAGTTTTCTGTGTCATGTCCCAGTCTCATTAAAATGTTGGAGGACAGTGGGATTGAGGGAGGAGTCAGCAAAACAACGAACTCTTTGAGATGTTTGAAACACGCTCTGAAGTGCAGCATAATTTTCATGCAGCCTGTGCATAAACTGGTCATTATTCCCAATCTGAGTGGAACACCAGCCTGCCCACAGCCCCACTTCCCTCTGCAGGCTGAGCAGCATTCTGTGAATTCCCTGTGTGCATCCTTTTCAGTTTTTAACCAGCAAGAGGTGGTGAGGAAAACTGTAATAATACAGAATCATAAAGTTACACAGATTTGCATGGAAGGCAGGTTTTTTTAGAAAGGTTTTCCACAGATGATACTGGAGGTAGAGACTTGGTTTTATTAGGTTTGTACATTACTTTTTACCTTAAGTGTACTTATCTCTAACTAATTCAGACATACCCGTGAGGTCCTCAGTCCATGAGGGTTAAAGGCCAGGACATGACCATGAACTCAAAAAGCCCTTGTGCTGGAGAAATGGAAGCTGCTCCAGAACAGTCTACCAGCAACCTTGCTCTGAGGTAGCACACAAAAGGGCTTTGTGTGTCTGTATTACTCTAACGAGAGTGGATGAAATGCAACCAAGTTTCCTAAGATCTATTACTGTATTTTATATTTAAGGCCCACACCAGAGTTTCAGTGGTTGGCATTTCATTGCCTCAGTCGTGTTTCAAATACTAAACTGCTTTTCCTTAAAGAGTTTAATGTAAATAGTGAAGCTGATAGAGACCAAGAAAAATCATATACAAATGCTGCTTTCAAGAAAAAGTGTTAGGTTGAACAATGGTGCACTCGTTTTCTTTGGGATTGTAAATCGTGTACATCTGTGCCAAGATATCTGGCTGTTGTACTGTGTTACACAATAGAACTGCCTGTTTTGTTCCCCATAATAGGTTTTCTTTTATTTTGAGACTAAGAACTGCAAATTCAAGAAAAGAAGGGAATGTTGTGTAACCAGTCATGCCTCAGGAAGTTAGGCATTGCTGTGTGGCACCAATGTGCTGCTGAACAAGAGGGAGCAAGACCTGGAGCCGTGGAGCTTTGCTGCTGAATGAGCGTGCCTGGAGTCACTGCTGTGTGTGAAACTGGATTGTGGCAGTGCTAAGTGTGCTCGTGGCACGTCTGGCAGGCCCTTGAGGGGTTTGAGTGGAGCAGTGCCAAATGTGAGAACCCAAAGCATCCTGAGTGTACGTTCAATTGCAGCTTTACACGTCCAGGAAATTAGGCTTGAGGGCCTCAGACATGCTTGGTGTGAGTTCTGAGGTGACTTGCTAGACCTGCCTGCATCTCAAGCTGAGTGACAGGAGTGTATTTGCTAGCCTAGGGGTATCCCCTGAGACACTCATCTGCCATGTACACTGTGTACAAGGACTGGAATCCTTGATGAATGTTTTAGGAGTTGCTCTCATTTGGAAACATGGCCCCAAATAAAACTGCCTAGGAGACTTCATTTGTGTTCTTTGAATTGCATGTCCATTTTTACTTGAATCTTGTTTGCATGTAATGAAAGTTTTCTAGGGTGTTGCTCAGTGATACCCACTGAACCCGAGCTAGATTTTTATACTTTGTCCTAATTGTTCTGAACAATCAGACATCATGCACTGCACAAGTGTATGTTAAACAATGGTGTCAACATCCTTCCCTCTACAAATTATCTCCAAACATCTAAGGAATGTCTAACCAGCTGCATCTTCACCTGACATTTCTGGGGAAAGAACAACTGCTGTTATGTAGGGCTGTAATTTATTCTCACCTATTGAAGCTGGTGTAAGGGTTTTACAGACCCTGTAGAAATGAGCATGTGTCAGATGGGGGATGAGAGAACAATCCACTTTAACACAGCTTCTTCTCCCTGCAGGTTTTGGGTAGGCATCCTCTTGTCTTGGAATAAGAGTTTTAACAAAGTTTTGAAGGTTTCTAGCACACTTTGCAATTCATGATATAGTATCTAAATCCAAATTACTATTAAAGTATTTAGTGATCATCTAAGTAATTTATGTGACTACTGTGAGAACTGAATAAAGATTTCCTTCTCTGTTCAGTTTTTGAGATTATACCATTATCATTAGGCCCTGTGACACTTTACTGCTTAGGTTTTTGCTTGTAACAGAGTAAGGTAGAATTCATTATTTGTGGAAATAAGTTTTCTGCTTGGAGATATATGCAAGTACTTATATCTAACTTAGTATCACAGTCATTCCTTCCTCTGAGCTTGGGAAGTAGGATCATTTCTTACCCTAGCAATATCCATAGGAACTGCCTCAGAGCCCAGGCTCATGTACATCTCACTCGTGCCATTTACTACTACTTAGTTAAGCCAGAGTAAACTCTCCATTATGATTTGTTTATGGTTATTTTTTAAGCTCTGTGCTCCATCCTGATTGTTGCCTCCTTGAGCGTACTTAAGGACTGTTGTTTCAATATGTGGACTTTGTTCTGGTGTTATTCTTTTAAAGGTCCACTTCCTTTCCTCCTTCTTTGTTGTTTAGTTGGGCTTTTTCCCTTCTATTGAATTCTTTCAGTATGTGGCTCCGTGTGTGAATCCAACCAGAGGATATCTCAATGTGGCAGATTTTGTTCACAGGTGCACAGTTATTACAGCAGCATGGCGTGGGCTGGTGTTCTTTGGTTCTCCACTCAGAACATGTAAGGCAAAGAAAGTTTTCCAAAGTACAGGAAACCTGCAGAGCTCAGAACTGATTACAGAGCTTTAGAGGCAAATGTTGATGAAATGCTGAGGCAAGAGCCCTGGTTCTTAGTGGTTTTGGGGATGGATTATAAGTGATGTCATTGGGTACCAATTCCAGGTAGTACAACATAACTAATGGGAAGATCCAGTGAGAATAGCAAAACAGGACATATATTTAAGCTTTTTTGCCAGTTCCTTCTTGAACCATTTAAGAAGGTAATCGATTAAGACTGACTATATTTAGGTCTTGAACTTTATGAGGTTTTAGTGTTCCATGTATATCCAGGTGTTAATCTGCCTGTGTCTTTTATGCAGCCTCATCCTGTTGCTGTTGAATCAGCATCCTCACCTTTAGGATGTCTGTAGGCAAAGTCCTGATTTACTCAGGTGGTTCTGAATAACAGTCTGTTCAGCAGAGGCTTTCTCGTTAGGGAAATGACTGTAAAGGCCATATAATGATGTGTGCATTAGTTCTGGCTCACTCACCTGGCATTTGGGCAGCACTGCTCATCCCTCCCAGAATATACCTGTGACTGCGAGCTGCTGAGCTGCCATCTGGAGCCGCATTTGTGTTTGCACTGAGCAATATGCTGCTGCTGACACCACTCACAGCACTGCTGCTGCAAGGGTGAGCCGCTGGATTCATCTCCAGCTCACTCAGCTCAGCTCAGGGAGCTAAGGGGAGATGTGTGGGTGTGAAAGTGCACGTAGGCAGGCACTGAATGATGGATTGGCTCGTTTAATTGCCATTCAGCACTTCCTCTGTTGTCCCTCTTTGTTCCCAAAAGGCTTGTGGGATTTTCTGGAGATTTTTGGTTTGGGATTTTTCTAAGTAACACGAACCTCATCTAAACAGGACTTAGCAGTGAAGACAGTGATCTGGTACAAACAAATCTGGTTCCTTACCTTTGTGAGTCAATAAATGCATAGCCTGAATGTAAATTGCTTTGAAAGACAAACACTCTGAGTTTCTTTTAAAATGTAAAAAGTTAATCTTGGATCTATGCATCTGAAGTACTTCACTATTTTAAATAATGAAGGTTTGTCCAATGTACTTAAAATGTCAAATTTATCTAAGGCAGTTGGTAAATGGAAATAAATTTATAAATAACTTTGAGAACAACTGTGGTTTTTACAAATACATCATTTAATTAGCTGGCTATAAAACTGTTGGTTAGACTTGGTACAACATGAATATTAACAAAGCACCTTTTTATTTCACCTTATGCTACCATTGCATTTGGCACATTAAGGTTTAGGAGGTTCAACTATTCAGTTGTTTTCCTGCTTTAAGAAACTTAGGATGTATTTTTGGAATTTAAATCTCTTCCTTTTTGGCTCTCCATCAAGGTATATGAGTAGGTTTTGTTCATGAGCAACAGATATGCTTTTAAAATTCAGTTCAAGTGCAAAGCAAAACTCGGTGTGACTAAGCAAAGTGATGTAGTGATATGATAAGTTTGCTTGTAGTTAACTGTCAACCTAGTGGCTGTAAATTCATAGTACTTTCAATTTAGGATATTGTTATGGAATTCTAAAATGTCATGTGTTTTGTCTCTATAATCGCCTGAGCCTCTCCTCCTCCTCGTGCCTTCCCTTGACCTGGAGAGAAATGCAGCTGCTGAGTTACAGATGTGTGATTTTGGGTGGCTTGGTGCTGTCATTTTGAGGAGACACAGAGAAAGCACTGCTTGCCTTTCACTCCCTGGGAGCAGTAATTCCAGGGTTTAATTTCCCTGGCCAGCAATATTCATAGAAGTTGACAAAGGCAATAACTTTTCTCCAGGTTTTATTGAAATTGGGAAGTAGTTTTAACCATACTGTGGGAGAAGGGAGGGAATGTTACTAAAGCAGACTGAGAAGAGCTCTGTTTCCTGAGGTGGGGAAAAATCCCAACTCTCCTTTGGCTTTGGAATACGGAGACTTGAGGGTGCATTATCCACCAGCCCTACTTCCCAGTTACCTTTGGAGAAGTTGGTGTAATTCAGGCAAACAGATTTACATGTAATTGAAATAAAAATAGAATGCAGTGGACATTAAAGCAGATAACCTGCCTGATTAGCTGTGTTTTATCATGCTTGCTAATTAAAACAAAAGACTTGTGGATGGAGAGGGCTTTATAATGCCTTACGACCAATATTTTGTAGCTAATAACACATATGATATATTACAATCTATGTAGCTACCTCATATTGGTCTGTAAAATCCATTTTGTTTTAGGGTGGTGTTGTGTGCTCTAGCAAGCAACAATTTTTATAGTGGGTTTCACATGTATAATTATGTCTGGAAAATAATGTCAAAAAAAGCATCCAAAAATATCTGGACATGAACAGCAGGTGAAATGCAGATTAAAGTAGTAAAATACATATTAAAATCCTAAATGAATCATAATGCTGTCTTAGAAATTAAAATCTAAAGGGACTCTGAACTGCCTGTGTAATGTTATATCTGATTTTTAAGGGTAGGTTTATAGCTGGCTCAGATTTCATAGGTGAACTTTTAACATGTAAATCAACTTCCTTGTTCAGAGCTGAAATCTATTGAAAACTGTGTTCACTTGTTTATTACAGTGCACATTCAGAATAATGAAAGTGTCTAATCAGGCAGTTTGCTCACCTAAGGTGAGCTAAATATTTAATAAGGTAGCTTGCATATGTGTGTTATTGTACTGCACAACACAACCACAGATTCAATATGTCTCTTATATTCCTTCCCCTGGCAGGGCTCAGCAAGACTCTTAATGTCCTTTTATTTTCTTCTCTGGAAAGCTGCCTGCGCTTGGCTTGTAATACCAACACTGTGAATTGTAATCCTTTCAAATACGAATGTGGGTATTAGATAATTTTAAAGAATGAGTACCATAACAGTAATCCATGTGCAGGGGACATTTTATAGATGGAAATTTGAAGTACCCAGAAAATATTTGCAACCATTATTTTATTACTCCTTTCTATGGAGCTGAGAGGAATAGAATATAAAAGGTAATAAGTACTCAACATCCTCCAGGTTACGATCCAGAATGGATTAAATTTAAACACTAGGAGACTGTGTAGAGAGTATACACTAGTATACTAATATTTGTGGAAGTTCTCAGTTATGAATAAGAATCATACCTTTAAGGAAATAATATCACTTTTTCCGATGCCTCTCCTAAGTGGAATGGAAGTGATTGATAAACCTGACATTTAATCTTTGGCATGCTTCAGGGAGTTTCTGCCTTATGTTCAGTAAAGTAGTGTTTCTTTAGTGAAGTCATATTCAAACTATGGTAAAATGCACAGAAATACATTGATACTTCAGAAATGTGGCATAACTAGTGTTCACAGCTTATGATTTATTCCCCCTCTCCCTCCTCTTTCTTTTTCTCCTTTAAACAAAAGACTGACTTTGGCTCAAGTAGGCTTGGCCAGTTTCCTCTCCCACCGCATTCCCCAGAAGGCAGCTAAATTAATTCTGTCCATAAGAAGATTAAAAGCTGATGGGGTGGGCAGATGTTTTATTTTCTCAGGGGTGAAGGAAGTAGCATGAGCTTCTCTGGCAAGTCTGAAGATAATGGTGGTGGGAGGGAATGGTTTGCTTCTAGTTAAATTGCAGAAAGGCATTTATACTTTGCTGTAATACATTTCATGTGCTCTTTGACATTATCTTGATGGAAGAATAAAGATGTATTCTGGGTTTATGTATTAGTAGTTCATTTAGCCCAACACTGATTTGTAGTGAATCTGTTAGGCTTCAGGGTAAATTTAGGTGCTACTGTGAATTTTATTTCGCTTTTTAATTCTTTGTTTTTCACTGCAAAATGTTGCAAGCTGAGAGCTTTCCTACATTATTTACATCTTGGTTAATTTTCATTATTTTAGTTAGTTTTCAGTTCATTTGCTTAATATTCTGGTATTTTTCTTTTCTGTTGATAAAGCCCTGGCTGCAGTCTGGCTTACTCCTTATGACAAGCTGCTGTAGGAGAAACTCGTGGTGGACCCTGTGTGCTTTCTAGCAGAATTCCCAGGCATTCTCTTCCCGGAATGAACTGATTCTTAACCGCTGAAGCCTCATTCCTCTGTGGTAGCCCCCAGCCTGGTGCTGATCTGGGAGCTATTTAAAAATTTAAGTTCCCAAGTTACCTGCACTTCTCAGCATTGGATCCTCCTGGATTCTGGGCTTGTTAAGGGATTTTGTGACATAAATAGGTTTCTGGAGGTGCCTTTGTGCTCATGCAAAAGATAGTCAAAGAAGAATAGCTGTGTAAAGCTTTGGGGTGAAAAAAGTCCTCCCTGTGTCTGAAACGTGACCTTGGTTCTTCCTGGTAGCCTTGGAGTCTCTGTCAGTCCGTGCCCTCCAGGGTCTTGAAGATCTTGTGGAACTTCCTCACAGGTTTCTCTTGTAGCTCCTGAGTTCCCCAAACTAGGATTTGTTTTAAAGGGTTAAAATCTTAATTTATATTTCATTTGTAATTAAACACATTGGGTCTTTCCAGGGTGGAGCTGTTGCCACCTGAGCATGGCTGGGAGTCGTTAGAAAGTTAAGAGTCTTCAATAATCGCCTGTGTTTTCCCATTAAAGCAAGTGCTTCCTAGTTCTGCCATTCACAAATAACCTTTTCTCCTTAATACAATGGATGATACAATCTAAAATGGCAATATACAAGTATTCCTTAAGGCTATATCTAGATCAAGGCACTCAAGCAAATTAAAGCAAATTACCGAAGTGTACGACATCAACATTCATAAGTTATAATGCATTAAATTGCCATTGGCTGGTGATGTCTTTAGGAATAAAATTAATTTAGTGAGCTGTATGTAGTTTAATTTCCTTGATTTACAGTGAGTGAAGGCCAATTTACTCCTGCATTGGAAAACTCATGTGGGAATTCAATGCATTTAAATTAATATGTTCTGACTTCTCACCTTTCCTTGAATCTTGATAAACCTTCAGATCATTGTTAGCCCATTAAGTTTGGGAGCAACTTCCCCAGATGTGATTGCTGCTCCTCTTGTTGCTGAGGTCCCATTTCTTAGTGCTGTGTGGAGCTCACTGCTGGCTCACATGGGATTACAGATTTGATCTGCACCAGAGCCACAAATAAAATTAAACTGCTGCTCTTCACTCCAGGGAGTAATGGCTGGATTATACAGAGCCACAACAGTATTTATTAACTAACCTGCAAAGACTGTGTGTTTTCCAGAATGCATGGTTCAGGATCCTCTGGAGTTCATGGACATCCAGCAGTAAATTCAGTACCTTTTAAAATTTTCATAACGCACTTTTCTGTGTATATATTTTTAAAAAACCCCAAAAACAACAAAGTTAAACATTGTAGAGGTATTTTTAACTTTTGGTTTTATTTTGGTTGGCAAGCACAAAGGTAATTTGTTTTGCTTTCAGTTTTATGTTTGGGGTGTTTAAGTTGAAAAACGAATAGGAAACTAAATTGCTGTGGATGCTTAATAGACTGTTTATTTTAGGGCATAGTCAGTGCTTTCACACTTTACTTCAATTGTCATTACACAAGAAAAAACACTCATTTCCAGTACTTAAACTGATGAATTGAAGCCTACCACTTAAAATTTGTCACTTATTTACTTACATAAGCTGCTTAGGGCAGAATATTTTCTCTTTTAAGTGCTTGTCCTGCCTGTGTATTTCCCCTGAAGTACGACTTTTGTGGGTTTTGCATCTTTTATCTCCCTGTTTAATAGAAAGAGATGTACTGGGTAACACTTACTGAAGTGTCTCAGCTTATAACGTTTGTAATTACTGTCCATTATTCTAAAGGATTTCTACTGGGTTTTTAAAATATTTTTAATTTAATGTAGTTAGCAGCAGCACAGTAAATGTGCTGATAATTTCTGCTCCCATTCTGCGTGTGTGGAGGATGGGGCAATCCTAGATGACAGCATCCCAGTGGTTGAATCCGTGTAGGTGAATTTCTGTGTTCTGCCCTTATATTTTCCAGTGAATGGGGAAACTTGGGTGATATTTTTGACTTGTTGGCTGAATTTTACCACCTGTTTAGGAAGGGAGTATTGGTAATAACAGGTCCTCATCAACATTTATTTATACTTACTGGGTTTTTTGAAACAAGTCCGTTTGATTCGCTCTAGCGTTATCTGATGCCACTGCTAAGCAAGGAGTTGGTCTGCAATATATGACCAATTCTCTAAAGGACTGAAACTTGTCAGTAAGCTTTGACAATGTTGTATAGCAAATTCAGAAACTGTAGTTTGGTATTTATTAGAAGCAGACAGGTTTGTATCATCTCTTCTGAAGGGAGTCTTAAATTAGGCAGTTAGCATTTGCTTGTTTAAAAGGATTAGTTACAGATTTCTCTGAGAGTAAATGTTTAACATGTTTTTGAGGTGTTTGGGTGAGGAGGGAGATTGTTACGAGGTTTAGAGAATGCTTATTTTTTCATATTGCATCTTGCAAAGACTCACTTCTAGTGGGTTACAACATCTCTGACAGCTTGAGAAAACCTTTAGCTGTGAAGAGGTAGTTGTAAAAGGGAAACAGGACAACAAGAAAAGAAGGCTTTATTGACAGTCGGAAAAATAATTCAATTTTTTTTACTTCCCAAAAGCCAGGGACAAACACATTCCTCTCTGTACTGGCCACTGAAACAAATGAAATGCCAAATATTTTAGTTGGCTGTGGTGGGAGGCAGCCTTTTTTTTTTTTCTATGGCAACACATCTCATTGTCATCATTTTTCCCTTCAAGTAACTGACAAAGCCGGTGTGAAATATATTCAGCAAATATGTAAAGCTATTTTTGCCCAAGTCTTAAAGTGTCACCAAAAAAAAAAGGAAATTGTCCAGCATCTTGGGTTACACAACTGAATATGATGAATAGTTTGAAAGCCCACATGAACCTAATGAGGTTCAACCAGGCCCAGTGGTAAAGGTGCTGCAGCCAGGCTGGGGCAATGACAGACTGGCATGAGCACAGACTGGGAGAAGAACTGCAGAGGAGGACTGGGGGTTCTGGTGGATGAGAAGCTGGACACGAGGCAGCAGTGTGCACTCACAGCCCAGAGGGCTGACCGCACCCTGGGCTACATCTAAAGAGGGGTGGCCAGCAGGTCAAGGGAGGGCATTGCTGCCCGGTGAGCCCCCGGCGCTGGAATCCTCAGCACGGCAAAGACACGGGGCCAGAGCAGGGCCAGAGCAGCCATGGCGATGCTCACAGGGCTGGGGCTCCTGTGCTGCAGGGACAGCCGGACCGAGCTGGGGCTCTTCAGCCTCTGGGGAGACCCCACTGCAGCCCTGCAGGGCTTAAAGAGAAAAGAGGGAGAATGGCTTTTGACAAGGGCGGATGGTGATAGGGCAAGGGAAAACAGTTTAAACTAAGAGGGAGATTTAGATTGAAATGAAATGACAGGAAGAAATGCTTTACAGTGAGGGTGATGAGGTGCTGGAACAGATCGCCCAGAGAAACTGGGCAGTAGCATCCATCCTTTCAGAGAGTGAGCATTGTCCAACTGTGATTTATCTTAAATTTAAACTGGACCACAGCTGTGTGCGCTGAAATGGCTGCAGCTGGAACTGGTGCAGAAGAACTTTGCTGTGTCCTAGCTAGGATATGTCAGCATGGACTGCTTGCTGCAATTCCACTGTTGTGAGAAAAAAGAAACAGCACTTAATGCTCCTGATCATCTGTTTTGTCATGAATATCCTAGGATTTATCTGTTCTGTGAGTAAATCAGGGCCTTACGAATTCAAGTACCATATTAGTGCTTTGGATGCTAATACTCGTAAGTCCAAGAGAATATTGTGATAAGAAATGCGGGAAAAACCCCACTCTTTATTTCATGCAAAATATTTTACTAAAAAAAAAATAAAAATACAAGATTTGTAGGTATTTTTCTTACTGAATTGGAAGAGGTTAAAATATTAATACTTGACTGGCTGCCATAAGGAGTCTTACAGGCAAAAACAAAGTAGTTGTTTCTTAAAACTCTCAATTTATGGAATGTGTGCAGAAGATACTACTTAACAAAAGTGTGCTCATGGGTGTAAAGTTTTTTAATGAATAGGAGGATGGGCAGGGAAGAAATGTAATTGTGTACTTTATTCTGGTTTTTCCATTCTGCTCTGCTAGCATGAAATTTGGACAATAAATCATTCAAACTGCTTAACTTCTACTAGTAGAAAATATGGAAATGGTGGAAGGGAAAAAAGAAAATTAAAATGGTTGAGGGACCCAGGCAGTGCACTTCTTAATGACTAGGACAGCATTATATTTCATTCAGGCTTAAAGCCTCCAAATTATTGTCACAAGGCTGTCATTCCTTTATTAACATTAATGAATGCTGGATATCTGACGTTGTTTGCAGCATCCATTTCTCAACTGAATTTTGGTTAAAAAGAAGATCATACCTTTGATGGATGTAGCAAACAAACTTGCCTGCTTTTTAAAGAGGATAATTCTCAGCTGGATAGTATGAAGTAGGAACTACAGCTCTTAGCTCTGAATAAATTTTAATTTTTGTAAAGTAGAAGAATGGTGATTATCTATCATTGTTGCCCTAATTAATTTTTTTTTTTTTACCATTTTGAGAATTCCGGGAAAAGATTTGGTTGTTTAATTAATGTGGATAACTTCCAAAATAGTTAAACCATGTCAAATTTGGTGAAATAATAGAAGTAAACTGCTGCATCAGGTTTTAAAAATAATTTCAGATTTGCAAGACAGAATTTTCTCATGACTTAAACAGAGGCATTATTGAAAATACTTTTCTGTCGAAGACACATTTATATACCAAAATGTGATTTCTGTGGGTTTGTTGGATTTTGGTTGGTTTTTCTTTTTTCCCTTTGGTATGCCTCACTGTGGGTACAGCATAAGCTTTGTAATTTGCTTTTTGAGCAGCAGAGGTGTTATTTGTTCCCTCAGGTATATATGAGATATTTACCTTTATTTTAGAGTCTCAGGTAACATTAAGAATACCTGTGAATTGCTGCCTCATTTCTTTACATTTTTGGGACATAAAAATGTTACCCTTTCCTGCACTAAAAACCAGTCAATAAAATACAATATTTTAGATTATTTCAGGATGATACAATAGGAAATTGGTTCTCTTCATTCAGAAGGCTGGATAATTGAGTTGAATTTTTATGGCTGTAAAAATCGATGTCTAGGTGGACTTTGGAAGAATGCCTATAAAAAGACTGGCATTTGCATTAAGTAGCAGCACTAAATTTTTGACTGAGTCACAGATGGTGCTTTCCAGTGTTTCATTTTTTTGTTTTATCATCTCGTATCAACCTGTATGTTTGGGCAAAACAGGTTTAAAATGTGACGTAAATTGATGCTTCTTTTGAAGGTGATGACAGTGACACACAAATTCTGAATGAAACCTACAAGAGTGTAGGTTATTCTCAAAATAGTTCTTAGAACTCAGCTTGTTTTAATGCAAGGTATGTTAAATATTTAGGAAAGGCAGTGAGTAAGGTTTTAGCTTCCTTTGCTGTCTTGTCTGGTATTTTATTAACAAAGGATTTCTTGTGGCAGTTGGTTTTTCTTGTTTTAAACTCTGAGCCTTACTGAGACGTGGGAACACTTGGCCTTTCCACAAGAAAAGTTGTAGAGGGGTTGTGGTTTTTCAAGAGTGTGGAGGGATTTGGTGGTTTTAGGATGGCATGGATGTTTTTTATTTTTAATGCAATATAAAACTTTTAAAAGTATTAACAGTGAAAGGACTGGGAATACTTTACCTTCTGAAGACTTTTTTGTGTTGAAAAGATTCATCTCTTAGATCTTTGCAAGCATGACTGTTTCTTCTGAAATCTGAATTTTTGTCATCTTGGGAAATTTTTAAAGATTTCACACTGTTTTCAGCATCTTAATCTTTTTCAGTTGAATATATTGCAAGACATTATCAAAGCTGGTGTCCTTAAAATGTTAGGATGAGAACCGTGTTTCAAACACTTCACTTTTTAATGAGGTATAGAAAAAGGGACTTCACCATTATGCCCACACTGAGCATCTGGGAGATTAGAGCAAGTGGTTTGCAGAATATTCATACTAAACAGTTGAAATGCCACTTTAATATTAGCTAAAGCTAAATGGGCTAAAAGGAGATGGAGGTGTTGCTGTGATGTCCTCAGAGCACACGGTGTATTCATCAGTGCACTCTGGCCTCTACTGAGGTACAGCAGCTTGCAGTGATTCGTTATTTTAGAAAGTACATATTGGTTACAAACTGAAAAAGGTTGTATAAAAACGCCTGTTTCTTCCTCCTTCTCTTTTCTTGAGCAAATGACATCTTGAAGGTCAGCAACAATTCAATCCACCCTTCAGGAAGAGCTGTCTTTTCTCCAGCCTTCCCAGGCGAATGAAAGCCTAACCCAAATCCCGTCAAAGATTTTAGCAGCGTTGACTTCTCCACCCTGCACACCGACTGTGCACAACTTAAGCATTCAAATGGAAACCTTTGAGAGTACAGAAAGCTTTAAGCCATGAGTACTCCCTGAGCTGGAGGGACTTTTTTTCTCTTCTTTGAGTGGTAATTCAAGGTTACTGTCTCGGTCAGAACGTTTTGACCAAAAGTGCAGTCTGGAGAAAAGCAAAGGGAATGGTTCGTACCCTGTGGTTATAGAGCAGTTAGCTCATGAACCAAAATGCATCATTACTATCATTCAGTTAGTGTTATCAGGAAAACTGTCAGATTTAAATGCTTAAGAGAGCACTTGTAACTGTTGCCATGGCAATATCAGAACAGCAACGTGGTAGTTTTCATCCATATCCCATGTTCAGATAAATTCCTTTGCAGTCTTTTAACTGTGAAAGGAAGGTACCATATTGTACTAGGCTTGGTTTCTTTTGAGCTGACCTGGAACAAATGAAGTCTGAAATTAACGCTTTGTGTGAAAATTAAATACAAATCCTAGGCACAAGTGATCTAATTTGCTTTGCTTTTGGTTTGCCCATGCACTGGCAGTCCTGTGTGTAAAGTACCCTCTGTGGAGTTTCTGACCTGCTGTTCATGCCATCGTGTCACCGCTTGCAATTTGGTTCAGGCCTTAATAAAACACATGCACTGCAATCACAAACTAAAAATTTTGGTATAGAAGAATGGATTTACCTCATAGATTCCTATTTTCTCTGGAAGTGCAGAAGTGTGAACACTTACGACTAGAATTCCAGATCCCGCTTTCTAATTCGGCCTCACTTCTGTAACACTTTTCCCTGCCACTGAGCCTGCTCTGTATTTCCAACCTGGGTGGTGTTGATCAGCTGCTGCATTTTGAGTTTCACTCTTCTGTTTTCTGACATCCAAGCTCCTTTTTCACTGACTTGCTACAAGAAGTTGTTTTCCACAGCCCTCCCCCAGCCTCCTGCCCTGAAAAGCCTTCGCCTTCACTCTTGGTACAAAGCAGAGACCACGTTCTGTCCTTGCTGACCTACATTTGCACAGTGCAGCGTTTCAGAGCTGGCAGTGCAGCTTCCCTCCCTCCCCTGGGCTGCCTCCTGAGTGCCTGGGCTTGGGAAGCAGGGCTGGATGGGCTAGAGATGGAACCTGGAGCAGTAACAGCCGGGGCCATGGCCAGTAGGTATGGTCAGCAGGGGGGTGAGACTGTGCCCTGAGTCACATCCTGCTTTGGGAGGGCAATCTGAAATGAAAAGGACAATAATGCTCCTCACTGACAGGTGCAGTTCTCGGAGTGTAACTGAGTGATTGTCCAGTATTCATTTATTTGTGCTATTCCACAGCATAAAAGACAGATTAAGCAATGGCATTTAAAATTGGGAAAATGTTTCAACAAGTGATGTTTTTGCAAATCAGTTACAAGGCTGTTCTTCCCAATAGCACAAATGGAAGAAGTAGTAGCTGCTGTATTAGCATCTTCCCTCTCCCTTTCATCTCCTCCTAGGACGTTTCCACGCATTGCAATGAGCACTCATTCAAGAGAAAAGATTTTCTTGCCCTGTGGGATTATGTAGGTATTTCAGATTGAAGTGTGATGGGGGATTGTGTTTAACGTATCAGGAAAATTAGTGGGAAGGGGGAGGCAGTCTAAAGTAATGGCCTCTAGGTGCTTCCCTCCCCTCCAGTGCCTGATTTAGCACGGGCTTGGAGACAGTTAATGCATGTCTTAACATGTTGATATATTCTGAAAATATTCTGTAAATGAGGACTGACACGTTTTATATTACTGCACTGCAAAGAAAAGCAGATTCTAAATTGCTGCTCTAGTAAGGTTAACCTGAAAGCCAGTCTGTCTCATCTCTTCTAGATCACTGCCATCCCATAATTTAAGTTTATAAATTTAAGTGAAGATCTTAGTGGGCACTGAATTTTCTCTCAGAACAACCACTGAGGCTTGGAAGTACCTTGACATGTAATTTTTTAAATTCAGAACAGATTGTGAACTTTACCCATGAAAGATCTCTCAGTGACTGGGGATGGGATCAGTTCTGCTACACCAAAAACTGTAGTTGTGTATTTTCCATTCTTAGTTCTATTGGTGTGTGATCTGCGCATCTCTGATTTAACTGGAGATGTGGAAGGAACAGTTCTGCTGTTGAATAACAGCTTTTTTTGGTGGGACTTCGTTTTGGTCCTATAGTATCAACGTGTAAATCTTTTAGTTTAAAGTTTAAAAAACATGGGGAAGTGATGGAATTCCAAGTTCTGATTTTTGTTACCAGGCCAGCATTTCTAAGATTTTTCTTTGCCATAATGATGGTACTGATGACGTCATAATTTTTTTCTCCTATCCTAAGTCTGGAGCCATTATGACTTTTTATATTTGTTTTCAGCCTGAAGCAGATGTTCAGAGAAGTAAAAACATTTAAAGAAAATATTATACAAACTCCTGTACTTCTATAGTCAGTATAGTCAATAGTTATATCCTTTTCTCCCTTTTTTTTTTTTTTTTTACTGCATTGCAGACATGTGAAGAGTTTCAGCTATAAGTTTTTATCCTATTGCTAATGAAAAATGCTTTTTTTTCTTGGTGTACAGGGAAGGGAAGTGAGAGAACTGGCCCAAGCTTTTAATGATATAACTAATTATTGCACTATTTTTAATGTGAACAGTTTTTTTATATTCTAGTAGAGTGAGCAAATAGCTTAAACACAAGCTAGAAAACAGTAAAACATTCAGAGAAAGGAATGTAGAGCTTTCCTTCTATAATTGCATATTTTATCATACAAAATGATTCTCTTTTGTTTCTGAAAGCTTTGCAACAAACTGTGCAAGAAAACAGTACTTGGATGTAAATGATTTTAGTGGCATTTGACCATCTTGATAAGGAGTCAAGTATATTGATTGAGTAGTTTCAACTTATACCCAAACATTAATACAAATTTCAAAAATCATGTTGGGCCCTTCAAAGGGCATTAAGAATGGCTTTTTATTTAGCATCTGCTACTCCTCACTAGTCCTGTAACTAGCAGGAGGTTCGCTGTGCTGAACTCGTCGGCGTCGCGCCCTGGTTCTGCCAGGCTCGGGCAGATCAACATTGATGCAGGAGCTCCAAAGCCCAGCACCCGAGAGGTGGTTTGCCTGCCAAACTCCATGGTTCAAGTGCCAAACTGTTTAAGGTTTAGTTATTAACCTCTTGGACTACACCCAGGAGCCACGAACAGCATTGAGGACTAGCCAGAGTTGGTCAAATCGAGTACATCACAGTGGAGCTGGAAGGCACTGATGGCCAGGAGCAGAGCTGAAATCCTCTCCAGGAGGCTGGGCTGCGGCCTGGCCAGCACTGCTTGGGGAGAGGCCACTTATGGGATTGGACAGCTTCCAAAATTCAGTACCCTGCAGCAGCAGCTGGCTTCCCACACTCGCTCTGGGGGTCTAGAGCTGGTACTGTGGTGTAAAGCTTGCCTCCAGTGACCTCCAGCCAGGTGGCTCCAGCTGGATGTCAGCTGTGGCCTGTTAGCTGGGAGCAAGCGGCAGATTGAGTGGGGAAAACAATGGGTGCTGAAAGCACATTCCCAAAGGCCTGTCCAGTGCAGCTCTCTCACATGAATGCCAATAATCATCACATAAACTAAGTGTATGAACTTGCAATGTAGTTGGAGAAATCTCTGCAGAAGAGAGTTATTACTTTTACAGGTATTTGCTTTCCCGAAAACCAGACATTTATATGATTTGAGGGGTGTTGGAAATGCACAAATGTGCAATTAACACACCCCAAATACAGCAGAGGAAAAAATTTAGTGGAGGGTCACAAAAAAATGGTGTTGAGCAAATTCCCATGCCCACCTTCCACAGGAGCTGCTGGGATTGCTTCAGAGGCGCATCCAGTGCCTTGCAGTCTGTTCACGTGTGAGAGTTCCTGCAGACAGACAGCCCAGGAGCTGCTGAGAATATTCAGTAATATGATTTGTCTTTTCATTACAAAGGAGAAAACCCTGCTGTGATCTCTGTACTCTGCATGAAAACCAGGCTTTAAGGACTAGGGAACACTAGAAAAACCAAGTAATGCTAAAGCTAGAAATTTCTTTCTTCCTGAGCAGCTTTCCCATAAAAAGTGATATCTTAAGACCATAAATATAATCAATTTTATTAAATAATAAAAGTACATCAAATATTTGCATTTTATCCAATTAAAAAGTCCCAGTCAAACAGAAAACTAATTGCAGTTTGATCATTTGCTGTTTGATCAGAGGTGGGTGTTGCTTACCCTGGCACTGTGACAAACAGTAATAACCTGAATCTGATACAACTCTGCTGTAACAGTTGGAAAATAGGCTTTAAAAGTTCTGTTTGTTAGAAAACTGGAAACCTGTAAATAGATTTAACCCACTTCTCACAATTTATTTTCAATGGTACATGTTGTGACTTTAAATTGCTTATATTTTGTTCCTGCCCATATTGCCATCCAGAACTCTCAATCTTATTAGGACTCAGTCCTCCCCACCTATAAACTGAAGTGTGGGGCTTAATTTTCTCCAGCAGATGTGTTTTCACTTGGCTGATCCTTGGTTTTTGTCAGACAGGAAAGAGCAAAATCAACACGTTTGATTAGTTTTCTCCCCCTTGCACAAAATGAAACTTTGTCAAGAACAGTGCAAGACTTGAACTTAGGTTTTAGATTTCTCATCAGCCTTTAAGTTACCTTGAAGTTATGTAGGGAAATTAACAGCAGATTCAGTGAATTTGCATGAAGGTGCCAAGTGGAACGAAAGTTACTTGGCACCGGATTTTAGGAGCTTGCACTGTGGCTTCTGGAGAATGAAGTAACTTTCAGTCAGCTCTTTGTGGACAACCTAGCTGCATCCAGAATACCACTTCATTTGTGAAGGTGATGTACAAAACAAGTCTCTGCAACTTTGATTTCATTTATCTCTCCTTCCAAACCAAATTAGCAAACTTCCCAAAACTGGACCTACTCCAAGGGAGTACTTTCTTAGTGCTTTAGAATTGATTGGTAGTGTCTCACTAAATTGTGACATTTTTAAATGTGTTCTACATTAAAGAAGTATATAATGACTGTCATGTGGCATTTGAAGGTAAAACTGATCTGCCTTTTGTGCATTTCCTTAGTTTTTAATTTTTCATTTTATAGCAGTTCTAGATAACAAGAAATCATTACATGGAAGAGAACTAGAACTATGAATGCATCTTTTAAAATAAAATTTTAGTGTGGAAAATATGCTCAATTATATTTTATTGGCACACAAATCAGCAATTGTACCACCAAAGTGTGCATGCTTATTATTGCACATTAACACAGAAATCCTTATATACCATCTTGTTTTTTGTTTGGTTTTTTTTTTTTCCTTTTTTTAAATCTCAAATTCGCTGGGAAAACCTTTTGGTTATAATTCCGTAATATTGAAGAGCTATACTTTTTTGAACTTAAAAAAATAATTTCCCGACTGCCCGGTGTGCTGGGCTGAGTCCAGGCTGTGCCGTGGGGCTGCTCCGTGGTCACCGTCCATACGTTGAGCGCTATTTACACGTGGCCTGCAGGGCCGGGCGGGCGGCGCCGCCCTCAGTGCAGCCGGCGGTGGCGGTACCTGCCGGCCTTGTCCTTGGCCGCGTTGGCGCAGGCGTTGTGCTTGTTCTGCTGTAAGTGGTTCCAGTATTTGATCAGTTCACTAGGTTGGAACTGATGGGAGGTAATTAGGTGGCTGTATTTACAGCTGGAGTAAGAAACTCGCCAGTGATTGAAGACAAACTCGTTGGGTGGGGGCATGGGGTCAATCCGCAGCTTGGCGAGACAGATCCCCACGTACACGTCCTCTAAATGTAAACGTCTGATGCTTAAGGAGACCTTAAAGATTTTTTCTGCTAAGTCACCAGAAAAAACATAGCCAGTTCCAGAGCAGAATACAGGATAACGTTCACTTGGATACAAATCAGGTGGCATATACCACTTGCTATCCTTGTTCCTATTAGGTGCATAACCTCTCATTAAATAACCTGTAAAATACTTGTGCCTCGGAGGAAGTTCTGGTTTCAGAAGCTTGTGTATTAAATATTCAGTATTGACAAACATATCACTATCGGTTTTCATAACATAGGGAACATGTGGACAGTAAGTTGCAACCCAGTTCATTCCCATCAGAGTTTTAATAGTTAAATTATAGTAGGTGTCTAAGTATTCTTGTTGAATGATGTCGTGGTACTGTCTGCTTTCCTCAAGGATGGTACGCTGCAGGTATCCATTGATCTTGATGCTTAAGCCCAACAAAAAAATCCGCACAATTTGGATGCCAGGTGTCAGGCTCTCGTTGCCCCAGGTCTGTCGGATTGCTTGTCTGGCCTCCACCTGGCCCGGCTCTGCAGCTATGAGCAGTATTAGAAAAGGGGTCTTCTCCTGGCACTTGTCAGGCTCGTTGATGACGTATTTGAAATGATAGGAAGTTGGATGCCCAGTGCCTTTCTCGTTGTAAATACTTCCGTTGGCACTGAGGGTATTTTCCAAACCGGTTACTCCCTGCGGGGACAGATCCGTGTTGTTGGGGTTGGTGACTGCCTGAGGCCTGAGTGTCTGAGGCACAGCCTCTCTCCACACGTTCCTTAGAGAGCTGTGGTTGGTCTCACTTTTTGTAGACCTAAATCCTCGGATGGTGTAAGCCATGGGATTTTCTCTGAATCCAGCCTTGCCTGGCAGCCAGTCGTGATGGTTAAAGAATAGAAACATGGCAAAAAGAAACACCAGAGAGACCAGGCCTATGAGATGGGTGCGAAACAGAGACCTTTTGGTATTCCAGGTCATCTTTGCCAAGCAGCAGTGTCGTCTTCTCCACTGAAGCATGTTGTAAGGATCCAGTGATGGGATATGAGACAGTGCTCAAGCAAAAGGCTTTTCCAGTTGGGTTTGAATCCACTGCTATTCTTTGGTATTCATTTTCTTTTGTTCATGTTGAGTAATGGTCTGCAAATGGCTCACTCTGCAAAGAGTAAAAAAAAAAAAATCAGATATTTTCATTTTACACATTCATAATATAAAAGGTTACAAATGGAAACTAGATCTAAACAGAAAATTGAGTTAAATTATTTTTTTTTAAAGGGCCATGTCAATAGAAACAAGATTTGATTTATGCTAAAAACCAACCTTGTTTCATGATTTAACTTGTTTTTCTTAGCTTTTAAAAATGCTTTTCTTCATGATAAAAGTTTCGACAAACATCCTGGATACCAAGGATAAAGAGGGGAGAAAAAAAAGGATCATGTTAGCAGAAAAAACTGTGAAGTAGACATAAATAGCTTCATATACACTGGCTGTGAAATCCTTGTAGAGTGTTTGAGAAGGACTGAATGAAAAAGCCTTGCTGGCAGATGGAAGGTTTATTGGCATTAATTAAAATTGATTTGACATGCAGAGGCTAGGATGGCTCACAGCTTAAAGCCCTTTTTGCAAATGGCCATGCCTGGTGGTGGGACAGACGGCGCAGGGTTGGTGATGGCAGAGCTGTGTTAGTCACAGGACACTGCCTGGCGCATCTCCACCGGCCCCCACTGTGCACGGAAAGTCAATGAGAAGATGCACCTGTCAAAATTAATTTTCAGGGTCCGGTAACCTCCCTGCACAGCCCTCAGATGGTAATGCAGGATAACATTGTTGGTCACCCTTCACCTTCTGCTCCACATTGGAGGGAAACACTGAATGGAGCACTGGGCTGTGGTGCCAGGCTCAGAGGCAGCTGAATTAAAATGAACCTTTTGATTTTTACTAGGCAGAGATCTTGGGTAGTGCTCATGTTAGCTGGAAATAAAATTGCACAGAACCAAGTTTCCGGCCAACTATCTGATTATCATGATTCTGGTTTGGGTTTTTTTCTCCCCTCTGTAGAAGTATATGTAACTACTGTACTTCTCATAGCAGTTGGGAGTTTCAAGTATTCTGAGTGGCAGCTGTAGCTGTAGGAAAAAGTGCCAAAGTAGTCTGAGCTTCATTTTCTCTTAAATTTTTGTTCATATTCAGGAGCAGAGTCAATATGGCAGCTTCATGATGCTGCATATTAAAAGCTGATCACATAATCTCGTAAATGAACCTTTTACTGCACAGTAGCAATTCGTTTGCGATTTCCAATTTGCTCTAATTTATTCCTGGGCCCTAGGGTTTTGTATAGGAAAAAGGATGACAGTTGAACAAGAGTCCATAGAAAATGCTGTTTCTAATAGAAATATGTAATTTATTAATTGCTTCGCTATCTTCTTAAACCAATATTTGGATTAATTTGTGCATTTATAAGTTAAGTGATAAGTTACATGGGAAATTACAGGGTTTAACGTTGTAAGGAAGGAATTTAAGAGATGTCAGTCGAATAATAGGATATTAAGTTGTACGTGTGTGATGCAACATCCAATCTGCCCTGTTTACTTAAGGAAATATTTGCATTCTGATGGGTGGGGAGACGGGTATAAGTGATGTTTATTTTACTTACTGCCGGTATTGTACAAACACCCGCCGGAAGGAGCGGGAGCTGCCTCACGGACGGGCCGCCGCCTCAGCGACCCCGCCAGGGGGCGACGCTGCGCGCCGATTGTGACGCGAGACGGGCGCGCGCCCCGCGATCCTTCGGGAGCACCCGAGCCCGGCCCGGGAACACCCGAGCGCGGCCGGGGAACACCCGAG